>JAHBCN010000624.1:0-164144 GCA_019359885.1 Listronotus oregonensis
TGTCCAAAATTGTAATATCTGGACTATTAGGTTTATCTCATAGTCCCCTAACGTCCAATCCACTGATTGTATCGGCGATTAAGATACTGCACAACTTGACGAACAGCATGAAAGAATTTTTTTAAAACAGGGTAGGATCGTTATCCTGTTTATGGATTAAAATTTGGGAAACAAATTGAAAGCGTTTTTCCCTTTTTTTGTTCACGTGTTAAATACTGCACTGAAAGAACGTGATATGGAAGATACTTAAAATATTTCAGTGTTCTCTGAACCGTCGCATAGGCCCCTTTCTTCTTCTTGCAGGGCCATACCTCAAGTATCTAACTGCGTCAGTAATTGATTTCCCATGGAATACAAAATAAAATAATTTAGAATAGCTCGATCCCGGTTTCTTTTTCTTATTGTAGTCCTTTTTATAATATGCAACGATTTTGTTTTTTCCAATAAGTTTTTTTAGTTTTAAAATCGTTTTTACTGATATATTTCGGTGGAAATTTGCAACATATTTTTGTTGTGTTTCCCGACGTTTTCTCCACATTTATAATACAGAGTTATAATTTGAAGCCTTTTTTTTGATGAAAACCTCATTATAAAACTACTTCAAACAGTAATAAACTTTTTTTTTAAAATTGTTTATTTGACAAATAAGCACCTGTGACCTGTGGCAGCCAGGTTTTTCAGGTGAAACTATCCTTATAGTATCATGCTTTTTTAGACAATTGCAGCAGAACCGCAAGAAATAAACCCAGCAACCACTATATCACCGAATTCCTCGTAAAAACCCTTACCTATTTATATAAAAATATACGGTGTTATTTTTTTAAAAAAATACGTCACTGTGCTGTAATTTTTTTGTTTTTGTTTCAAAACAACTCCAAAATGTTTTTCTGATTGGGATTATTGAATTCTACGGAAAAATATACACGAAATGACTATATTTTTTTTTTAATAAATAAGGGAGGTTCGAAAAAAAAGCCCAGTTTATTTTAAAAAATAAAAAACCCCCGACACAAAAATGGACCCGTATCATAGTTTTTTTTTTTTGTCCTTGGCACCCTAAGACTCAGGAGCATTGTTACTATTAGTACGGGCACCAAAGGAGCAAGTAGGTGTTTCTTATGTATTTTAAGCTCTGAATCAGAACCTGCTTTTACGATAAGTGGTCGAAAAATTGATATTGACAATTTTATTGTCTAAACGCTACAGTTTAAAAAAAAAAAAAAATAACGGGCCCTTTTAAAATATTAAAATCCAATGATTAGAACTTGAGATAAAGTAAAAAAAGTGCTGGAAATATTAAATAGCAAGTTTTTTGAGTTTTGTCGCTTATAACTCAGCTCTTAAGAAAGATAAAGAGTTTTTTACAACTTTTTTTAAAGCAGTTAAAATTTTTAAAAAACTGTATATGCCAGAATTCTTTAAAATTATATTAGAAACTGACGGGGGCCCCGGGGTCTTAAGGGGCACAGGGGAACGTGCCCACCCTTTTTAAAAATTTTTTTTAAAATTTCTAATTCAAATTTTTTTTGTAATATTTATTTTCATTCGAGTTTATGTCTATTGCCATGAAGTATATTCAAAAGTTACCCTACACGCCACCCGAGGATCGAGCATTAACGCACTAAAAAAAAAATTTTTCCCGGGGGGAACACAAAAGGGCTTTTTCGGCCCAAATCGCGAAGCATCGGACATCCTCGGCGTTCGCAATTTTTAGCAGAATGAGGGAAAAAAAATTTGCGTGTCTCCAACAAAAAAAAACCCCTAAAAAGGGTTTTTTGATTTTTGTGGTTTGCGCGCGGAAATGCATTATAATAATTTTATGAAGCTTAATTATTGGTGAATGTTTAAGTATTTTTATAATGGAATCCGAAATTTGGGTTTTCCCTACCTCTTTAGAGAACGGTCCCTTGACGTTTGAACAGAAAGTTTTAGTTAAACAAAATGGTCGATCTACTCCAAAAATTTTAAAAATAAACTATTCAAGTTCAAGTAAAACTAGAACATATAATGGGGTTTAACAAAAATATTTACGATAAATATAAGTGGATTTGTGGTTGTCCGGTCACAAATAAATTTTTTTTTTTGTGCATATTGTTTAGGAACGAAATTACAGCTTGGGGGCGATGCTTGACAATTTTGGGGGAAATTTAAAAAATGAACTAACAGCCATTTACGACAGGGAGATATGCGCAGGATTGAAGGAGTTTTGGCCCCCCTTTTTTTTCCCTTTTTTTAAAAACCCTTTTTTCCCACAATAATCTTAAAACTGTGTTTACAGAAACTTACAAAAAAGCAGATATTATTTGTACAACACCAAGTCAAAAGTGCTGCGAAAGATGTTTTTCAACATTAAATCGCATAAAAACTTTTTTTTAAATACGATGCTGCTAGGCTTAATGCCCTAGCTGTTTTAAAAATTGAAAAAAAAAATTTTCCCCAAAAAATACCTGACTTTGATAATAAAGTGACTGATTCGTTTTCTAATAAAAAGGGGGTAAGAATGAATTTCCCCCTTTAAAAAAGGTTAATCACACTTTTTTCTATTATATTTTTTGTCCCCCCCCAAAACTAAATCTTACAAAAAGCCACTGGAAACTGATAAATTTTTTTACAGACACGTTTTTTTTAAAAAAAAGAAAAAAATTTGTTTTAGGGTTTTTACAAAGCTAAGGTAAACATCCCAAAATTTAAACTAGTTTATTATGATTATTTTATTAATTAAGATAAATTCCAAATTTTTTTTCGTTGATTTTTTGCTGAGATTCAGCAATTTTAATTTGAATATGTGATACAAGTCCCCAAAAAACTCGCTTTTTTTTCTTTTTTTTTACTGTTTAACAATATCTTTTTTTCTAAACGATTTTTTTTTTTTTTTTTTAAAAAAATTTTTTAAATTTTTAATAAAAAATTTAAACCCCCAAAAAAAAAAAAAACAAAAATTGGTTTTCGGGCAAAAGGGTTTTTTTGCCATAAAAGTCCCCAAAAACAATTTTTGTTTCCCTTAAATATTTGGAGGAGTTGCTTAAAATATAAAAAAAAAACCTACTTGGTCGAAAGAACCTCATTCGGTAGCAAATTTTTTTTCCTTTGGCCCCCTTCTAATAATATAATTCGTAATTTTTTAAAAAAAGTCAAAAATTTTTTGTAGGTATTATAATAACATAATTATTACAAATATAATATTATATTCGTTATATCGATCAAAGATTTAAATTAAATTAAGTACTTAAAAAAAGGGATTACACTCATGCAACGTTAGGAAAACTCCTACTGCTATAAAATTAATTAGTATTTGGTAGAGTTGGGGAAACGAACCCTTTTTTAAAAAAGAATCCAGGAATCGATTTTTTTTTTTTTGGACCCCAAAGCTGGAATCGATTATTTTTTTTAAAAAAAGGATCGGTGATCCGGTTTTTTTGATATAATTTTTAAATGATTCTGAATCGTTTCCCTTTTTTAAAAAAAGGGTCAGATTCAAAAAGGGAAAATTAAAATTTCCCTTTTTTTTCTAATTTGAGACAATTCGTTTTAAAAATGCCAAAATCTGTCATTTTAAATACGCAATTTCAATTTTTTAACCTGGTTAAGGAATTTAAAAAAATTAAGGTTAAAAAAAAAATACGTTAATATAAATTAAGACATTTGTAAAAAAAACATCAATTAATTTAAAAAAAAAAAAAAAATTAAAAATTAAACAAATCACTATTAATGGGGTTTTGGTGATTTCTATTTCATCGGTGCACTCTCTGGCGCTGCCGGTAATTAATGTTAAATTGAAACCATTTGATCACATAATGTTTACCTCTTTTTGGGGGATTTTAACTTGTTTTAACTTGTTTAAATTTTTTTCGTAATCCGAACTTTAATTTCCTGACCTAGCACCCAAAAAAACCCTTATCTGAAAATCTGAAATCTGAATCTGAGGAAAATAGATTTATAAACCCAAAAAACCCCCATTTTGAATCTTTTTTTTTTAAATTTCCAAATTTTTACCAAAGGTTCTTAATCAGCATTACATTTTTTTTTAAAAAATAAAGATAAATAATTTTAAAACATCTCCCCTTTAAAAATTTTTTTAAAAGGGGAAATACATCTCCAAGGGGTTTTTTAAACCCAAAATATGTTTTTTTCGGCCAGAGAAAAAAATTTTGAAATTTTTTTTTTCATAACCATAAGTGGGGTAAAAAAACGGGCATAAATTTTACTTGCATTTGACCCTAAAAGTTTTGAATTGATCTACAAATTTTTTTTTATAAATTCTTAAGAACCCCCAAGGACTTTTAAATGGGACTTTTTATATTTTTTTTGGGGATTTTTACAAAAAAAATTTTAAAAAATTTTAATACATTTTTGTATTCAGAAAGCAAACAAATTATTAAATAAGACTTGTGAAACTCCCTTTAAAAATTTTACAAAAATTTTGTCCCATTTATATTGCTTGAGGTTACTAAAGAATAATTTAAAAAACCTTATGAAGACAGCATCAAAAGTTTTGAATACATTTAAAAAAAAATTCTTTAAGGGTTGGTTTTTGTTGATCTCGAAATAACATTTCAAATTTAAAGAATTTTTAAAAAACTTTTGAAATGAGTTACATCACTTAAATTGAGGCAAAAAAGTATATTTCGCGGCTCTGGCTCCGTGCTAAAAACTGTGACGCTTGTTTTTTCTTGGATTATGTAGTATCATTCGTATCGTAGTTACCATTTGTAAATATAAAAACCAAAGATAATCCGGTTCGTGAATCGATAAAAGGAACAATTTCGCTGGATTCGATTGTTTTTTTAAAAAGGAATGGGGTTCAAAAGGGGTTTTTCGAATTTTTTACGAGGATCCGAATCCGAAAACCATTCCTTTTTTTAAAGGGTCCGTCTCAGTTCTGGTTTTGGTTTAATTTCAATATCCCCCTTATTTTTAAAAGGCACCATAAATTTTTTTTTTATTTGTTTTTTTGGCGCCCCTTTCCCCCTAATTGACGGCCCCCTCCGTGATCGGCGCAGATTATTACCTTTAATTTTTTGTGTATTTTTAACTTATGGTAAAAAACCGTTTTTTTTAATTCTTTGGCAATTTTAATCTTAAAATTGGGTTATCTATGGTTTATACCTAAAAAAACCCCTTTAAAAAAGTTAATGATTTTAATGGCACAGTTCATCCTAAATGGGCTAAAGTCATCGTTAATTTTTTAAAAAACCATCCAATTTCTTTCCTTTTCCTATTATCCCACGAAACCCGCCCAAACCTAGGTTTCGCTTTTTTTATGCTAAGGCTATATACGGTGGCTATCGCTTACGTAACACCATTTAAGACCCAGGTGGCGATCCCACTATCTGCTTCCCTTTGAAATATATGGTAGGTCACCAGAACAATTAAACTTGTCATTAATACTAAATCAACAAACCGTTGATTATTTAAAAATTAAAAACCCATTTTAAAGGGAGGGTGATGCGTTGTTAAATTTAGCAATGGACTTAGCAATTGTTAAAAAAACAAAAGGTTTAGAATTTTAACAAAAGTCATTGTCGGGTTTTTTCAATAATTTTGTAGGCAACCTGTCAACCTTTAAAATTTTTTAAACTTCTAAACCGTTGCTTAGCAGTTGTTAAAAAAATTTAAAAACCGTTTAAATCTTTAAAAAAAAATTTTCGGGTTTCCATAAAATCTTTTAAAAGCTTTTTTAAAATTTTAAATTTTAACTTTTAACAATTCTGTCCATTTCTAAATTAAACAATGCGATCATCACTCCAAAATTTTTAAAAAAAGGGAAAATGTCTTTATGATTATTATCTTTAAAATAAAAAACCAAAAAAAAATTTTAAATAAGAAAAAAAAAAAGGTTAAACAAAAGTTAAAAAGTAAATTTTATAGCATACAGAAAGCTAATATTTTTTTCCTTCCTGGGGAATAAGCCCCCGAGATTTTAACCAAAAATAAATTTTATTAGCATTATTTAAAAATTTACTTGAAAAAATCATAAAATATTCAGCTGAATCAAATATTTTTTTAATTTACGCAAAAAATTGTTAAAAAATAAATGTTTATAATAATTTATTGTATATTTAAAAACAAAACCTATTTCGGCTGTTAACATTTCATCGCGCTACTCCAAATTAAAACAAAATTGTTAACGAGATTGGATTTGAACATACCAAGTTCATTTTTTTTGACGTGTAACAGTGATGACATACCTCCTTTTTCCTTACCGCTTAAAAACTGCAGTTTCTTTAACATCACTTCTTAGACTTATTTTTTTTTTGCTTAAACTTTTCGGTAACATGAAGTGTAAATATGGAACTAGCAGTGGCGACGATTTTAGTCCTTAATGTTTTTAAATAAACAAATTCCGAATTTAAAAAAAAAATGTCTTGGCTTCTAGTTGAGCTAGAACAACTATAAAAAAAGACCTCTAAAACTCCCAGCTTTCAGAATATCAAAGTGGATTATCGATATCTTTATTAGTTGCAAACATATTTGCAAAAAACCACACCTAAAATTTTTTGAAGGTTAAAAAAAATTATAAATTATATTTTTCCTAAACATATACAGGGTGGCCCAACGAAAAGGTCGCACCCCTATTTATGACCTCCTATATATGATCTCCTGGTATATTTTGGGAAAAACGTTTGGACACATCAATTTTGATTTCTAGGGAAACGTCTTTTTATCTATAGCTGTATAATGCGGGTTGGTCCAACAAGATATTGCGTTACACTTTAGATTTTTAAATGAAAACCCCCATTAAAAAAAAAAAAAAGATTTTCCTTAAAGTTTTTAGTAACTTTTGTTAATAAAGTTTATACCTATATTTAACCGTTTTGAAGCTAGTTGAGTTTTTAATAAAATTCTAGAGATAGTGACAATAAGGAAGTATATCGTAAAAATATTAACCAAATAGTTCCCATATTAACAAGACTTTACTTTAAAATTAAAAACAACTCTCTGAGTATTAAAAAAACAAAAAGCAACCTACATACGCAAATTAGAGTTAATGTAAAAATTAATTTGCCATAAAGAGGTAGGTCAATTTGGTAATGAGTGCTGCTATTCCTTAAATTTTCAAGAATGTCTGGAGTTATTTTTCTACATATAGCCGTAATTCGCTCCCGAAGACCTTTAGTAAAATCTGGTTTCGTACTAAAAATTTTACTTTTCAAATGCCACCAAAGAAAGTAATATGAAGGACTTAAGTCCGGAGATCTTGGCGGCCACTTAATAGGACCTCGTCTGCCAATCCACAGATTCGGGAAATGGGTATCCAAAAACTGTTGTACTGGAGCCAAAAAGTGCGGTGGTGCACCATTTTGTTGGAAATGAATATAAATTTCATTATAATTAACGTCTTTTTCTATTATTTCGGTAATTCGTGACTCTATTGTATTTTCTAACATGTCCAAGTACGTCTTGCCCGTCAAGTTTCTAGGAATAAAGAAAAGTTCTACAATATGATTTCCGAAAATACCGGCCCAAACATTTATTTTTTCAGGATATTGCGAGTGTACTTCTCAAAAAAATGTGGATTCGAGTCACTCCAATATCGATAGTTATTTCTATTTACAGTACCATGTAAATAAATCATACACTCGTCCGAGAAACAAATATTAAATAACAGATTTGCATTGTTGATTAAACGTTGGAACATTAATTCACAAAGCTCCAACCTTTTACCAAAAAATATCTTTATTAAGCTATGGACAAGTTTTATCTTGTACGGGTGAAATTTATTATCTTTCAAAATTCTTTGTACTATTGAGCGTGTAAATCCTGAAGAAGTAGCCAGTCCACGAGTGCTTTGCGTGTTGTCAAAAGCTACGTGTCTTAAAACTGCTATTTTTGCGGCTTCATTTGTAACTAGTCGATTTTCTCAATGGCGATTACGCCGAATATTAGACACAGATCCAGTTTCTTTAAATTTTCTTATCAACTTAGCTACATAACGTTAAAATTTTTGTCCGGATGTAACGCAATAAACAACAGGGCAGTAGCTCTTGCAATGCTTCCATTTTGGTAATACAGTTTTATTATTTCTACCCTTTCTTAAATTAAATAAATCATTGTTCAATATTTACTACAACTAAGTGGGTAACCTAACAGTTTACAATCAGACAAAGTTTTTCTATGACATACGATGAGTGTCATCGTATGTCATAGATGCCAAATATTCTTGCTGTTATGCATGATTATTATTTTTTGCCGTGCAACCCATTATTATTAGTAATAAGTTAAGTTAGTCAAATTTTATTATAAACCCAAATAGCTTTACAACGATTAAAGATAAGTATAACATTTATTAACAAAAGTTACAAAAACCGTCAAGGATAATCTAAAAATATTAGAAAAATGGGGTTTCTATTTAAAAATCTAAAGTGTAATGAAATATCTTATTTTTGGACAACCCTGTATTGTACAGCTATAGAGAAAAAGACGCCCCCCCTAGAAATCAAAATTGACCTGTCCGGGCGTTTTTCCGAAAATATACCAGGAGAGTCACAAATAGGGGTGCGACCTTTTCATTGGGCCACCCGTACATAAAATATAAGTCTTATCAAAAAAAATGGGCCACAAAAGAACCTTCCAGGAGGATGGCAAGTACTTTAGTTGTTATTAAACATTTAATCCTTTCCTGATAAAAAAGTATCTCGTAAACAAAAAAATATTTTTAACGACATTTTTATGGTAACTTGAGGGATATAAATGGCATAATTTTTAAGAGTTTTAATTGCGTTCATGCTTTTCAGGCTTGAAATTTCTAAAAAAATCATGGGGTTTGTGCAATTATTTAAACAAATTATATTACTGACTGATTTCGATTTGGCAAGTCTCAAATTAACCGTTTTTCAGTACTCTGTAAGGAAGCCAAATCTGAAATACTTACTAAACATCTTTATAAATGAATTCTTAAAGGCAAAGTAAGAATCTAAAAATGAAAAAACTGAACTCTAGGAAATTTATTAAAATTAAATGGATAACACAGAGCCATTAAAATTCTAATAAACTTTAAATTAAATTAAAAAAACTTTAATTAACAAAATAATAGCTTTTTTGAAATCAGAATATAAAATCATCAGGAACATTTCATACAAAGATGTATAAGATTAACAATGGTACCAATGCGTATAACAGAACTGCTTTTAAAATTGCAAAGAAGATAAAATAATTGATACTAACTTAAAACGGTTACTTATTATAATAGATATTTTACAAATATTATGATGAAAAAGTCATTATGATATCACAAAATGCTTTTATACAGGGTAATTCATGAGGAAATGTCAATACTTCAGGTACGTAGTCAGGGTCCAAAATAAACATAAAAGTTCATACAAATATGGTTCCGCAAGGCATTTGTTTCCGAAATACAGGGTGTTAAAGTTTTTATTTAATTTTTCTATTTTTTAAATAAAATTATAAAACCTGTGTGCTAAATACAATTTAAAATCAATAATTTTATTGAAAATTTAAATATATATTGTTTAATTAAACAGTATGTTTTATTTTTTTAAATCTTGCTATTTTTTTCAATCCAAATATTTTAAAAACGGTTGCTCATATCAACTTTAAACAGGTGTACCTTTTTGACAATTATTAAGTTTACTTAAAAAGGTAATACAGGGCCGTACCACAAAGTTGTGATTGTTTAAAATAGTAAAAAGCCGTGTAGGTGTCACCCCCTACAAATTAGAGCCGTATTAAGATTGGGTTCGAATCTATCATACCCAAAAAACCTCGGATACCAATTTTTACTCCAATATTAACATTATTATAAATTTTATTTTAAAAATGAAAAAATTAAATAAAAACTTTAACACCCTGTATTTCGAAAACGAAGGCCTTGCGGACCCATATTTGTATAGACTTTTATGTTTATTTTTGGACCCTGACTACGTACCTGAAGTATTGGCATTTCCTTATGAATCACCATGTATATAAAAACAGTAATTGCACTTTCACGAACCTGATCTGAATGTTCAGAGGGTGGTAATATACCACTGCACCTAGACCTCAGTAGGTCCTTTGTGCTTCCTCTTGTGGGCGGGAGATTTACTGCGTCATCCAACCTATTTATTTAAAATAGTTGACGACGTCTTTATGTGGAATCTCCCTAATTTCGGCCAGTAATGGCCAGGTCGCACCCAGCATGGAGTTCCGTTCAAATGTGAGGGCAGGACAATCGCAAAGAACGTGTTCCACTGTCTCATTTTCTTGTTCACAGCCTCTACATAATTCTGTGTCCGTTAGACCCATTTTAAATAGGTGTCCTCGTAGCCCGCAGTGGCCAGTTAGAACGCCCGTTAGTGTTCGGAGGTTCCTTCTGGACATCATAAGGTTTTTTTTGCTATTGACTTGTCTGGATAGCTCAACATTATTTTTGCGAAGTTGCAGTTCGTAGTATCATCCCATTTTCTTTAAACAGTCGATGGGAGTATTCTTTAATGATGTCTTTAATCGCTGTTGTTGTCAATCCAGTGGTGGGGACGGGACTAACTAGATTCCGTCCCGCAGCCGCCCTGTCCAGCGAGTCAGCGGTGTGATTACCTTTAGATATGTCATGTCCCTTTTTCATAAACCTAGATAAAAATTAGGTAGTCAAACATTTCTTTATTAAAAAATGACACTTTTTAAGAAAAGATATATGCAACTTAATTAGTCAAATTTACCTATTTACATATGTAACACCCTTGGCTCAGATAATTAATTTGATTTGTAAAACCCAAAATGTAGCTAGCTATTTTTAACAGTCCATAATTACTTCCGTACACAAAATGCGTTAAAAAGAAACTGTTTAAAATTTCCGTGCGATCAGTTCTATACATGTTTCTGCTAAATTTCGAAAGGTGCTTAAAAGAAAAAAATAATTAGGTCATTTAATATCCGGGCGGAAAATCAATTTAACTTTTCTGACGGTTAAGGAACTTCTGTAACGACTTCCAGTTCAATCGTAATAATAATAAAAAAAAATTACCGTATTTATAGACTTTTCAAAGGCCCTCATAACTAGGTCCCAAGATCAACCTATTGACACTTCAATGACACATGAAATTAGAGGTACAGTCTTAAAGATCTTCAAAAGATATGTTACCGACATAGATCACTATGTACAAATAAACAATAATTAATTCTCCTCAAAAATGTGTCACAGGTCACAATGTTGAGCCCAATATGATAAATATTCTTTATTTATTCCCTTTAAAACTTAATATAAATGAAAAATAATATCTAATGCCGATGATGCCGCTTTTGTATTCTCTGGCGATACATGGGAAAAAATAATACTTCTGCTTTTGATAATTTTATTAAAGTTAGAAACTGTGTCTTACTGTCACTAAGTGTCTCTTAAACAAATAAATTGCATTTAAAAAAACTATGGCAAACTTTTGCAAACGAATAACTTTTTTTCATAGAAATATAGTTGTGTTAATAAAAATAACTAGGATACAATTAAAAGCTGTAGTTAAATAACAGAAAGAAAATATCCGAATTTTACTGTTAGCAAAACTTGACTACGGAAAAAGTATTTAATTATTACTATTACATAATATTTACTTACTACAAATGCAAAATGCTTTATTAGCCAACAAAACTTTGTTTGTTCCTTAGTCAATTAAATTTTTTTTTTAATTTTTTTCATATAGAATTAGAGACAGTATAAATGAAAAGTTAAGACATCGGCGAGTAGCAAATCTAGAAATAAAAAAGGAAGCTGCTTAGGAACTTCGGGGATTTCCCAGATGCACTGTAAAGAAATATAGCACTTATGTTACGAAATTTTCGATAAAAAGGAATAAGTAATAAATATAATATATAAGGTAGAATATTTAATTTTAAAGGTTTAGGTTTATAAGAATTAAAAACATATCAATTATAAACAATCCAGCATATCTACAATAAGTTTATTTTAAGTAACGGCAACAGGGTTGATTAATTTTGTCACAATTTAATACTTATAAATTAAGAGTAAAGTATAGGTGGGTATTTTTGGAGTTTATAAATTTATTTATATATTTAGAACAAGAAATTGCACAAGAATTTTAGTATTGTACCTAACCAACAATAAAGTTAATTGTAAAAAAACAAGTCAAAAACATGTAAAAAAATAAGGCTTGTGCCAACATTAAATCTTAAAATCTCCATCAATATAGACGACCCAGCAAAAACTTTTTTCTGTTATGCACATTTTTTTAGATTGGCACTGATGGTAAAGCATTGGCACCTAATGGTAGTATTAAGCCAACATCAAATATGCATTTAAAAGTCAATACTAAAAAGACACTTAATTGCAAATAAATTTAACATGAACACGTGCCGGCAAGCAGGCAAAAATAGCAACACATTAATTCTAAATAAATTAAGTATACCTTTTTATTACAGGCAAATAAATATTGAATTTTTAAAGGCCACGCATATTTATACTTTTTAAGTCATTTTATTAACATTGGAATGTAACTAACATTGAAGCATTTTTGTAAATCTATTTTATTTGTAATGGAAGCTAAATAACAATATTTTATGTTTTCCTAATTAATTTAAAGGTAGCGGCCCTTTGATAACATTTTATTGTTACAAACCATGTAAATAGAAATTTAATCAATACAAATATTTATTATGCATTTAAAAATAGGTCAATTATAACCAGGTAAGTGATAAATTCAAATTTCCCCCTTATAGACCAGGAAAATTACCTAAATATAAATCGATTTTGCCAGACAACTCGGATGGTGATGCGGCTTTCGACATTTTACTCGGAAAAGCACCAGAAATTTATTGTATATATGAGAGGGAGCTGGTCGATCCAAAGTGCCTCTTGGGTGCATAAAGTGCATCCCCGAAATTGCATAATTCTTTTAAAAATATACTAACTAACTTCGCGCTAACTTCGAATTTAACCCCAAAATACTCCTACGGTGCCCGGGGGTGGCTCCGCGGTGGTAAATTTTGGTCAAAATTGGACGAAATTACCGCTGCTTAAAAGGACGCGAGAATCCGGACCAGAGTTACTCCCCGGGAGTTTTCGACCACGCTGATTCCGAATCTAACCTCGAAACACCCCTACGATGCCCGGGAGTGGCTCTGCGGGGGTGAATGTTGGGCAAAATCACTCAGGGTCGTCAAAGTTACTTCTCGATGGTTTTCGGGGACGCTAATTTAAAATCCACCGTTGGAATAACCCTACGACCGACGAGGTGGCTCTGCGGGGGTGGATTTTGGCCAAAATCATCCCTTAACGATAGGTCGCGAGAATCCGAACCTGAGTTACTTCCAGGGGTTTTCGACCGCGCTAATTCTGAATCTAACCTCGAAACACCCCTACGATGCCCGGAGGTGCCTCCGCGGTTAATTTTGGCCAAAATCCACCCCCGCAGAGCCACCCCCATCGGTCGTAGGGTTGTTCCAAAGGTGGATTTCAAATCAGCGCCCCCAAACCCCCGAGAAGTAACTTTGACGATCCGGATTTCCGCGACTTATCGTTAAGGATGATTTTGGCCAAAATCCACCCCCGCAGAGCCACCCTCGTCGGTCGTAGAGTTGTTTCAACGGTGGATTTCGAATCAGAGCCCCCAAAGACCCCCGAGAAGTAACTTTGACCACCCGGATTTCCGCGACCTATCGTTAAGGGATGATTTTGACAAAAATTCACCCCCGCGGAGCCACCCCAGGGCATCGCAGAAGTGTTTCGAGGTCAAATCAGCGCCTTCAAAAACCCCCGAAGAGTAGTTTTTACGTTATTTTATATTATTTTTTCGACTAAGTATAGTTTTTAAAAAATTATGCAATCTTGGGGATGCACTTTATGCACCCGAGAGGAACTTTGGGCCGACCAGCTTCCTATCATATCCACCATCACCATCCCAGTTATCTGGAAAAATCGATTTATTTTTACCTAAAATGTTGTAATTTTCCTGCTCTATTAGCCAAAATACAGATTTGACGTTTTTGACAAACGAGAAAAACCGCCTACTTGTGTGGTCGTCCAGTCGTCGAAGACGTTCTCTGCTGCGTCAAGATTAAAAGACTGCAATGGTGGAAAGACATGTGAGCATTGCTAAGAAGTTTAACTGGGTTAGGCTTAGGGTTCAGTACATTTGATACGAAAGCAAAGGGTAATATTTGTATGGATATAGAAAGTTTTAAGAACTTATCTTTCGATTCACCTACCTCTTAAAAGAATGTCCCTTAACATCTTCAGACGCCAGCAGACTTTTTGTTTTCAAAATGGGCAAAGGATTTTAGTATTTCACATGTGTCCCTTAAGAATCCCTTAAAATGATTTAAAACAAATCCCAGTATTGACAATCTCCCCATAGATGCTAAAACATTACTGCAGACAAATACTGGTTTACTACCGTTTAGAAACTGAAAAAATGTTCATGGACTGCTGAGATATTTGGGAAAAAAGGGGATTTTGACAATATCGATATTATTTTTTTCTGACATTATTTGAAGAGATATCAAAAAACTAATAACACTTTCCATTAGAACTTTTGAGGTACTACTTGATGGTATTTTTAGATTTTATATCCGACGGTTCGTTTTTCAGAAACCATCACCAACTTTATTTTTTTATATGGCCCGAAAAAAAGTACACACTGTATCTGATTCCATTTATTATTACAAATTTAACGATTTATCACATGTCATATTGCATGAAAATTGCATTTTTTCTATTTTTTAAAGGTATTTTTAAGTAGGCGAATAATGAAAAATTTTTGTAATGTAATTTAAGTAACGAAAACAACAAAGAAATTAAAATATTTTTTATTTAATTTAAAGCAGTTGTTTAAACAGGTTTCCGTTATTTTCTAATCATAAGTATAATCTTTTAACTGTAGAACTTAAAACATCACGTAAATTATCTGGAGTAATACTGTCAAATGCGGCCGTTACACATTGTCGTAACTGCTCTTCAGATTCAAAAGAATATTGGTAAACTCGGTTTTTAACAAAACCCTATATAAAGAAGTCCAGAGGAGTTAAATCCGGAGATCGCGCTTGCCAAAACACTTCACTAGAGGTTCCAATCCACTCCCCAGGAATTTGCTGCGAAAGATACTCTGGAACTTGCCTAGAATTATATGCAGGAGCACCGTCTTGTTGAAACGAACAGCTATTGATATGTACCAGAGGTAAATTATCTAAACAGTCTTCTAAATTATATTGCAATAATTGAAGGTATCGTTCGGCGGTTAATGAATTATGGTAAATAAATGGATCTAGTATTTTAGCTTCTAAAATTCCACACTACATATTAAACTCAAAACGTTCTTGATGTCCGGATATTTTCTTAACACGCGGATTTTGTTGAGCCCAGTAATGCGTATTGCGGCGGTTGAAGATAACATTATTAATTAGTGACCATACTTTTGTCGGACCATATTATTTTTGAAGGAAAATTTAAATTTTCTTCACACGCGCGTGTATACCACTTGCGAAAATGCCGGCGCCGTTCGAATTTCAAACAACTTTTCTTCATTGCTATTATGGTTACCAGGGATATTTCACGATATTAACATAATATTAATTATTCAACAATAAACAATAATAACGACAACAGTAACAATTACGACAATTACTCTAAAAACAACAACTCGACAAACAGGGTATCAACAACGACAATTACTATTTTATCATGATATTTAATAATATGTGACAGACTAGTTGACAGGTATTTACGTCAAAGTGTTTGTTTGCAACGCCTACTTAAAAATACCTTTAAAAAATAGAAAAATATATTTTTTTTAACTAAAAAAAAATATGTCATGTGATACATCGTTAAATTTGTAATAAAAAATAGAATCAGATACAGGGTTTACTTTTTTTCGGGCCATGGAAAAGTGTTTTTAGTTTTTTGATATCTCTTCAAATAAAGTCAGAAAAAAATAAAATCGATATTGTAAAATTCCTATTATTCCCAAATATGAAAAATGAAAATTTTTCAAGTTTCTAAACGGCATGTAAATACGCTTCAAAGAACACAGCTTTTTTCTAATTTAACCTAAGATGTATCTCCAACAGGTACAGAGATTCCCATGCTTAGGATCCTTATCTCGGACACACACACACACTGTATATTATTGCATTTCGCAAAAAAATATAAACCTACTTAATATATATCAACTTTAGGTTAAAAAGGTTAACCCTTTGTACTGAACAGAACGGTTTAGGATAGTGGAAAATAGGTTTTGCTTATCTATCCTTACTTGTGAAAACATATATAATATATACATAAAGGTTGATTAAAGGTTACAGTAGACTCATAAACTGTAAGGATATAAAACTAAAAGCTATTTTCTGCTATCGTAAACTTTTTCTGCTTCGTGGAATATCAACCTAAACGTGATAAGAATTCTAAGCAGATATTACTGCTTAGAATTCTTATCACGACTAACTATGCTAAATTTAATTTTAAAATTAAAAATATTGTTTAAAGATCTAAAAGTATAAAATAACTATTAAATAGTATATTTTTAAGGAGCTCTTATCCGACATAAAAACATTTAGGCTCTTATAAAAAACAAACATATTTGGTTCATATCTCGAACAATATTAAATTTAACAAAAATTTAACTACACCACTGGGTTTTACGTTAAAATGCCTACTATTATTAGTTACTAGTTTTGCTTAGGGTTACAAGATAATTAAAATACAATAATACAAAAAATGAATTTCCCCCGTATGTCAAAAACAAAGAGAGTCATGAAAAATCTGTTAGTTTCATCTTTGGTTTCATCAAAAAGTAGCGACACTTGCGAAAATGTTTTACCCACTTACTTTAAACCTTAAACCTAGGATTAAGTATAGGGAATATTTTGGAGAAAAAGACAATTGACTGCATGTACCACTACCGGAGGTACCTGTACCAACTTTTTATATTTTAAATGAAAGACTCTGTATATTTTTTATTATTTGAAATTTACATAAAATTCTTATTAATGATAGATGTCATATCTTAAACGCATTTTTTAGCATAACTTATTAATGATGGATATCATCATCCATAACGCACCTTTTCGGCATAACTTATTAATCATGGACGTTATCATATTATCTGCAACACGTGGCCCAATAACGACCGGCTGACCAATTTTGTGTCTGTTTGATACCTTTTAGCCAGTACCTTGGTATTAAATAGTGCTGGCATTGCTATTAAATAAAGTGTACATGGTCGCTAAAAAATGTTATATGGGTAGTGTCCATCTATCATACCAACCAAATAATGGTAACTGGGACTAATATTAGAGACTAAAGCTTAAAAAAAACGTAGAAGGCATTTTGATAAAGAGCGTCTTATATTAAACCTTAGACATATCAAAAGCAATAATCTAGAATTAGACAAAAAGTTTTAAAATTTACTTTGGTATGTTGCGATTCTAAATCTTTATTATTTTATGCACCGCGAAATTTCAGGAGGTGATCAAAAAAAGTTTACTTAAATATGGTCTAAAAATGAATAGTTTCTAACATACAGAGTGTTAAATTTTTTTAAAAAGTAGTTTTTTTTAATTACTCCATAGCCAGCTTAAAATAATTGTAAAAAATATGTACGCCACTGACTTTTTTTGCATTTTTTTTTAGATTAAGCAACAAACAAAAAATTATCAAAAAACAAAAATGTTGTACTTTGACAACATTTTTGTTTTTTGATACTTGTTTCTATCGTGTATACAGGGTGTTCCTTAATGATATGCGAATATTTAAGGGTGTGAATCTACAGGAAAAATTAATGATAGTATGCCTTATAAATAGGGCCCGGATTTCGGAACGAACTTGTTTCCTATACGTTTTTTTATGTCTGGTAAATTCATTGGCGCGCGTATTAAGGAGATATTAATTATAAAAATGTTTTAAAACATGTAAAATAAAAACATAACAGGAGTATTTTACAATTTATTTGCATTACATGATATAACTAACGTCTTTTCAAAGTTGGTTTCGGTAAAATTGGTTCTTTTATAATTTAAAATATGTCTAAGTCTAAAAAAGCTCCTTTCAACATCACAGCTTGTAACCAGAGTAAATCAAAAATGATTTTACAAGTCAGTTCTTTTATTTTGTAGTGCCTCAAAAATATGTTTTATTTCAAAAAATCCTGGATTTCTTTCTAAGATTTTTTTGTACATTCAATTTTAATTTGTCACCAATTTTATTAGAAACAGATTTAAGCTTGCCTATAGTGATTTGAAATACATGCAATGAAGGCACTAAAGGGGCATTTTTTTTATAACTGTTCAGCTACATCCGGAAAATATCCACAATTTAAAAAAAAATTAAATAAGATTTAACATTTGGTGCATTTATAACTTCTTTATTTTTTTTCACACTTAAAGCATCGTCTTGTAAACTGTCGATGACATTTTTTACCACATTATAATTTATATAAGGTAATATGTTAACTGCTGAGCCATCTTTTCCACCTTGTAATAGCAGGTTGTGGCGGTAATGCGACATTAGGACACATATCTTTAAATTTCGTAATACGCGCAGGTGACTTAAGAAAAACTTTTTTACCTCGATAACTGAAGTATCAATAAGTGGATAAAAGTTACGTACCATTTCCCATATTCTATGTAGGGCATGAGCTAAACATGTCCAATGAAGTAATTTGGGAAAATGTTCTTTTAACTGTCTTCCTGCATTCAGCATATATGCAGCATTATCCGAAAGAAACAAAACACCACTTTTCTGAATAATAGTGACTGACAGTAGTAAAGTAATACTTTCTACTACAGATTTTGTTATTGTCTCACTATTGGTTTTAGAAAGAAATTTACTGTTAATTAAATATGAGTTTTCAGGTTCGTGATAACTTAAAGGTGCAACTATAATATTAGAAACATATCTTTCCTTGATATCAGTGGTTTTATCGACACTAAACCATAACTGTTTTCCTTCAAGATTGTGTCGTATTTTGTCCATAGTTTTTAAATAGACCTTATCAACATAGTTTTATGCAGAGTTGATTCGTCTGGTACTTTCTGTGGTAGTATTTTTTCCAAAAATGTCCTCGTGGAACGATAATTTATTTTATGAAGAAGAATATCGGCTGCAATAAAAGCTTTACACAAATCCACGCAGAAGTCTGCGTTTGATACATAATGTTCTTGTTCTGTAGATTTAGATGCCCCCGGAAAACTTTGCATATTTTCTAAACGTTGTGGACCTTTAACATGTCGCTCAATATAATATAGTTTTGTACAAATAAATTCAGAATTACAAAAACTGCACCATTTTCTTAAGCCAGTCAATAAGCCTGATTTGAAAACCAAGCGTAGGTCAATGCGGATGTCTCTCTTACAAAACCTTAAACTTGAATTGGGGCGCCAAAAATATTGTTTAGTTTAATGCCGCCAAAACACAGGCAGGTTTGCTGTCGCGAAAAAAGTCTATCAATGCTTGTCCGTTACATATGAGCGACAAAGTTTTGCAGAACAAAAAATCATTTATTCTTCTCGGGTTATTTTTAAGAATAACCTCAACTGGCACAAACATATTACGTCCATAGCCTCAGCAGCTTCAACAAAGCTTGGATTCCTCTTTCGAGCCAGAAAGTATTTTTTTTCCAATCTGTATACCCTGTATCTATCCCAGATTAAACCTTCTTTAGAATATTGTTCTTATGTCTGAGAAGAGCTGTTCGTCTTATAATTAATCCCACGCTCACCGAAAAGCTTCGTTCTCTTGCCCACCGACGAGCTGTAGGGGATCTGTCGCTCTTCTTTAGGTATTTTCACGGCTTCTGCTCAGGGGAGTTTCAGTATAATACCTCCTCTGGCAGCTCCCAATAAAGCAACACTTGGTGCAACTTTTATGCATCCTTTTACAGTTTAACTAGAGAAGCCCTGAACTTCCTGCTTTCGTAGTTCCTTCATCGCTAGAGTGTCCAGACTATGGAAACTGCTACCCGCAAAAGTTTTCCCTTCTTCCAGCCTCCAAATATTTAAGTTCCAGTTGTGTGAACAAATGCCCTATCACCACACTTAAGACACCCACAGTACGTTAGTGCTTAGGCCACAGCCTTCGTGGACTGTCCAAAGATTAAAAACACCTCTTTCACTTTCAAATAAAAAAGTAGAATATGGAAGGAGCCACTCCAACTTCATTTTTTTTACTTGTACTCATTATTTATTTGCCTGTAAGCGACTTACACCTGTTTAAATATAACAAATTATTTTGGCACAAATATAATATGATTTACCCTGTGATTTATCCTATGTAACGGAACTGGTTTTCACGAGTTTACAACAAATCTGCTCGGAGAGTTTTCGTACTGCACTTGGAGAGTTGCATTTCCACCAACAAAACTATCTTTGTGGGGTTAATTGCATAAATATGAACCCTAATAGAGGTGCAATCAAATATTTGTAAATGTATATAGACAAAAAGTCTATTTTAATTTTAATTTATTTTATATAATTTATATAAAAGCATTATAAATTATCATAGTTTAATTCTTTTGTTGTTGCAAAAAACAGTAAATTTTTTACTGTTGTTGTCACGTCTTTTGTATTATTCTACAAGAAATCACACCGAATAAAAATACCAAAATAAAAATAATAAATACCAAAGAAAGTTGAACTATTCATTGCATTTTTTTTGGTATATTCTATATCATTTTAAGCTCGAAATTGTCATGGTTTTTTATCGATGTCCGGTCCCTACTTATAAAATATGGTCCAAATATGTTCCGTTACGAAAATAGGGGGTATTAAACTTTTAGAAAAAAAAATGGAAATTAATTAATATTTTCGAAACCCCTAGAGCAGAGGTTCTCAAACTTATTTTGTCTAACGCCCACTTTGAAAATCAGTTATTTTGTAGCGCCCCCCATTTTTTTCACCTTAAAAATCTCAATAACATATTAGTCTCGCCTGGCGTTTAATTAAACCTATATTCTAAACGACACTCTTCTTACCAGACAGAGCAAAAATAATGGAACTTTACAATATTGGAGTATCTTATATTCAAAATTAACAATTATCAACACTGATCAATAATAATTCAACTTTACAATATTAAGATGATCGGAGTAGCTAGCAGGGTGCGTGAATGATACAATAAGCATGGGGTGCGTGCGTGCTGCGGAACGTCACGTCTAGAGGTGGGAAGTTCAAATCTTTTTACTAAATCGATTCATTTGATTTATTCACTTGAAAAGATTCGTTCCCAACCGATTCACTTTATTATGATGCCGGTCGGACTCGGTCGGTTTTGAATTCCACCAAAAATGTGGTAGTTATGTTAAAAAAAATGATTTACATTTATTTCATTTTGGTACATTTTTTTAATCTTTGTGACAGCTCACGAAGAATTTTTCATATACATATATAATATATGCTGGATATATACATATACATACATGCTCCTAAGTACCAGAGTACCGGGTTTTCCGAAGTTTAACCCATCTTTTTCCCCAGTTCCGTCAACGCTGTCCAAGCACTGAAACATGTAAATATTGCATTTCATAGCACCTTTTAGACAACGCGGTAGTGCCACCACGGACGTTATTTTAAATAACTACTACCTAATATGTCTCCCCGGCGGGGAATCGAACCCGGATCGCTGGCACGGCGACCCGAGACTCTGACCACTACGCTACCGGAGAGACAATTATAATTATTATTTTAAAAAATATAAATGGAATAAAACTTTCAAAAACTGTAATTGATAAAACTTACCTCCAAATTAAGTCTTTGTTCAAAAGAATAGTTAAAACAAATAAAAAAGTTCTTTTAATTGCCAAATAGGTATTTAGCCAAAACTGACTGGAACCGACAATACGCAAAAATTGTTTGCCTAATACTTCTTCTTCTTCTTCAAGTGCCATATCAGGTCCACCTGACGTCGGGAATTACTTGGGCAAGTCTTTCTCGATTCTGCGCCAATCGGAATACTTCCTCTGCGCTGCGTGCGCCGGTCCATTCACGGATGTCCCTCAGCCAGGAAGCCTGCTTATTTCTTCCTACCCCATTACGTCCTTCCACATTTCCCATCATAATCAGCTGTAGTATTCTGTAGCGCTCTCCTCAGAGGATATGTCCAAGATACAAGATTTTCCTGCCTAATGCACCTCTGGTAATGTGAGCAAAATCGAAATATAACAGACCACTTGCCAGGTCGTAGCACAAAAACGACCGATTTGCCGTCATAAAAAACCTAATTACCGAATCTTCGTGACCTCATGAACGAAACAAATCATCCAAACTAGGTTCGTTTTTCATCACAGAGCGATCGAGCAAGTGGCTCAAAAAAGAATTCATTGAAAACCGGGAATGAATTTATTCAAATCAGTGCACTAATTCGTTCTTTTTGAACGAATCGTTCACGAACGACACACCTCTAGTCACGTCAGTCGCCGGCCGGTCGCGAGTCGCGGCTTTATATTTGGGCACCTGCACTCCGCAAACACGGACCGACGAACGTTGACGGACTAAATTACAGGATTGCATAGATAAATCGCGCAAAACGTGAATTATAATTAAACCTTTTAATTTTAATTTTATTTGTTCCTGGTAGCAACAATATATACCTATTTTAATACGTGTCTTTGGAGGTGGGGACCTCCCTGCGACACTTGAAGACACGAATATTTGTCAGTGTTTGATAACCATTACTAAATATCTTAAGATATAAATAGCGTTTTGAACGCATTAAAAATATTAAATATTTAATATATTTTTAGTCTATAGTTATGCAGTATAATAGGATAAAAATATGAACTAATAAATGGATATTGTGTAGTAGAAGGATTTTAATTTCAGTGAATTTTAAAATATAAAGTAGCTGAAGTTACAAATCACCCATCGCCCCCTTAAATCATATCAGCGCCCCCCAATTTTTCTCGGTCCCTTACCGCCCCCCTCTAGGCCTTCAGCGCCCAGAAGGGGGCGTTATCGCCCACTTTGAGAAAGACTGCCCTAGAGATATCTTAGTGATAAAGGGTGGGCCATCTATTGGTTCGATTTTGAACAGCCTGTCGATAATGTCGCTGTCAACTTTAGCACCATAAGTTGTTGATTCTAGGTTAGTTCTAACCTTCCGCTGAACAAATATGGATCGGTTTTCTTTGGAACAACGCTTTGAAATACTGAAAACTTATTTTGAATGTGGTTCTGTCATAAGTGAAACATTGCGAAAATTGCGTACAAAATTTGGAAGAAATGCAACGCCTACCGCGCGTGCAATTCGAAAGTTGGTGCATAAAGTTCGTGAAACTGGGATGCTGGTCGATGCCAGACGTGTGCCGCATACACGTCCGGTGCGTACAGCAGAAGCAATCGCTGCTGTGACCGAAAGTGTTCGTCAAAACCCCGGAACATCGACTCGGCGCAGAAGTCAACAAGTCGGCATTCCACGAACCACTCTAAGGAGGATTTTGCACAAAGACCTTGGTATGTTTGCGTATAAAATCCAACTCGTTCAGGAACTGAAACCGAATGACCTTCCACAACGTTTACGCTTCGCTGAGTGGGCTTTAAATGAGTTGAACGATGACCCAAATTTCGCACGAAAAATCATCTTTTCTGACGAAGCGCATTTTCACCTCGGCGGCTACGTCAACAAACAAAATTGCAGAATTTGGGGAACGGACAATCCACACGTTGTCGTCCAAAAGCCAATGCATCCAGCTCGAGTCACCGTGTGGTGCGGATTTTGGAGTGGTGGCGTGATAGGTCCTTTCTTTTTCGAAAATGCGGAAGGGCGCGCCGTGAATATCGATGGTGAACGTTATCGCGACATGATAACTGACTTCTTGTGGCAGGAATTGGAAGATATCGATCTCGATGAATTATGGTTTCAACAAGATGGCGCAACTTGTCATACCGCCGCGCGTAGCAACAACCTTCTGCGCACAAGATTCAACAACCGTGTGATTAGCCGTTTCGGCGATGTCCACTGGCCTGCTCGCAGCTGCGATTTGACGCCGCTGGACTTTTTTCTGTGGGGTACATTGAAGAGTAAAGTTTATGCCGACAATCCCCAAACAATTGATCACTTGAAACAGAATATTCGTGCCGAAATTGCCCAAATTGACCAGGAAACAGTGAACAAAGTGCTTGAAAATTGGTGTTCCAGGATGGCCTACTGCCGAGCCAGCCGTGGTCAACATTTGAATGAAATCATTTTCCATAGTTAATCGGAAGAAACACTGTAGCAAATAAAGCGAAATTCGTTGCAAAAAAATCAGCTTTTGTCTATTTAATGATCTACCCAAAATCGGACCAATAGATGGCCCACCCCTTATTTAACACGTAGCTACAGTTGATGAAAAGGCATATTTTTCAATACAAAAACAATTTTCAGCTTTAACAGTGGCGTGCGTACGGGCACTGACTTCGATATTTTTGAAGAAAAAAATGGTACGCCAATGGAATTTTTCCAAATAAAAAATATTTTTGAATTCACCGTTTAATTTGAAACATAAGAGCTCTCTTGAATTGTTTTCCTGCGATGCACCGTTTTTGGGAAAAAAAATAAAAACTTGCACATTAATACGAAAAAATAGACATATTACGGGTTGACATGTGCATGTAATGAACAACTCACACTTATAACATACAACATTAACAAAACTTTACAACTAAAATGGAGCGATTATTTGTTGGAAATGGCTCCCTTCACTTAATATGCATGCTTCCGCCCTTCTTCTGATGGAATCGCGTACCCGTTGAAACATTCCCGGAGAATTTTTTATTGTATTACATGCTGCAACTATTTTTTCTCTTAATTCCTCTACAGTGTTAATGGGAGAGGAGACTAGCGTCTTAATATGGCCCCATATTTGGATAAACAGTTTGTAAATAATTGCGAACCACTACACTGAAATGTGCTGGTGCACTATCGTGCATGTACCACATATTGTCTCTTGTTCCTATCGGAACATCTTCAAGCAGCAAAGGCAGTTGTTCTTAAAGGAAATTGAGGTAAGATTGCCCGTCAAGTCGTCCCGGTAGAAAAAATGGGCCAATAAAGTGGTTACCAACAATTCCTGCCCATGCGTTAATCGAAAATTGATGTTGGAAATGGGTTTCGGTTACAGCATGGGGATTTTCTTCAGCCCACAAATAATTGTTGTGGAAATTCTGAATGGAATTTCTTGAAAAATTAGCTTCGTCCGTGAACAAAATGTGTGTTTCAAATTGCGGATTTTGTGCAATATTATGCAGATACCACTGACAGAAGGTCACTCGCCTTGGAAAATCTCTGGGAAGTAATGCCTGTACTCTTAAAATATGGTACGGATATAACAAAAAATCCACTAAAATTCTCCAGACAATTTGATGGCAAATATTTAAGTTTCTAGCGATCTTCCTCGTACTTGTTTCAGGATGTTCTTGAACTTCGTATAGCACCGCTTCCTCAATTTCAGGTGTTCTCACATTTTGAGGTCTACCTTTAGATGTACCTCTTCGAACACTACTAGTTTCAACAAGACGACGATGAATATTAGAAAGGTTCTACTATCTGGCAAAGCACAATTGGGATATCTCTGGTGATAAATACGTCTGGCTTGCTCTCCATTTCCGTCGGCGAGGCCATATACGTAATGCATTTCAGCCATTTCTGCATTTGAATAATTCATCATTTTTAACAAGATTGTAAAAATAAAATAAATAATTCACAGTACACAACTTCAACGACAAGTAATTACTAGAAAATGTCAAATGTAAAAAGCAAGTGACATATTCCATGGCAACTAGATTCATTGTAAAATTTTGTTCTTGGTTAATTTTCCTAGAAAATAAAACAGTTTTTTTTTTCAAAAACGGTGCATCGCAGGAAAACAATTCTTATGTTTCAAATTAAACGGTGAATTCAAATATATTTTTTATTTGGAAAAAATCCATTGGCGTACCATTTTTTTCTTCAAAAATATCGAAGTCAGTGCCAGTACGCACGCCACTGTTAAAGCTGAAAATTGTTTTTGTATTGAAACATACGCCTTTTTATCAACTGTAGCTACGTGTTAAATATCACTGAGATATCTCTAGGAGTTTCGAAAATATTAATTAATTTCCATTTTTTTCCTAAAAGTTTAACACCCCGTATTTTCGTAACGGAACATTTTTGGACCATAGTCTATAAGGCATAATTTTTCATTTAGATTCACACCCTTAAATATTCGCATATCATTAAGGCACACCCTGTATATGTTAATACTTTAATAAAAGCAAAAAACTATTTTTTTTTAAGTTTACTACCCTGTATATAACCTGTAAACCTTTAAATGGTAAAAGCAGAAGTCTTGGTATGGAGTAAAGATGTTAACACTACTTATCGGTGACCTAAATAGATTGACATTAAGTAGTATAATGTAATTTTCACACAAAGAGCTTTTAGTAAAAGCTTATGGAATATTGATTATTGATTTTATTATTTGGCAAAAGAGACAGGGGATAAAGAAATATATCGATAATAAGTGATACTAGGCATGTCAAGGTAAATGTCGTGTCGTAACTTAGAATTTACTGATGGTAAGGCTAGGGAATTTTTTTAAAATGCCTGGTTTAATTTGATAAGATATATCTACCTACAAAAGTGTAGGAAATACCACTTTTTTGAAATAATTTTATTGTCATTTATAAAAGACACTTTTTTACCATTTAATGATGGCTAGTGAGATGCCCGACATTTTGTTAAAAATTACATTTTCATTTTTTTATAAACAAATTAAATAAACCTATTTGATTGCAGTTTATTGTTAAAATTAGAACTTTAAGTGTATAGAATTTAAGGTTTATTTTTGGACCCTGACTACGTACCTGAAGTATATATATAAGTATATATATGTCTGTATATAATATTATATATATATATATATATATATATATATATATATATATATATATATATATATATATATATTTAGTTCTTTGATTCTTAGAACAAGATGGTACACTAAAAAGACATGGTCAGGTCGTTATCTAAATTACAATTCACACCATCCTAATTCCCAAAAAAATAGTGTCATTATTGGCTTAGCCGATAGGGCGATAACTTTAACCTCACCAGAATACCGCGCAGAAACACTTAATAAAGTAAGGAAAACTTTAAAACAAAACAACTTTCCAATAAAGCAAATCAACAGAATAATTAAACAACGGACTTATAAATTTTACAACCAAACTAGATCTCAGAAGAGCCGTGCAATCGCAGAAAATCCCAAAAAATATATCGCAATGCCTTATACCCAAGGCCTATCTGAAAAAACTAGCCACATACTAAAAAGTCATGATATACTTGTATGTCATAAAGCACAAAACCTTCTATCTGCTTTTTATACCCCCTTAAAAAGCGAGGTGCCTACCAAAAAAAAGTCCAATGTAATATATTCAATACCCTGCATAAATTGTCCAAAAAAGTACATCGGCATGACAACCCAATACTTAGATAGCAGGCTAAATGGGCATAAATACACAAAAAATGCCTCGACGGCTTTACACAAGCACGAAGCCATTCAAAAACATGAGTTTGATTTTGCAAACACCAAAGTACTCACGCAAGACCGAAAGTATCACAAACTTTTGGTAAAAGAAATGATTCATATAAAAAAGGAACAAGAAGCTGTCAATGACAAGCAGGATATAAAAAATTTAAGCCAAATTTACCACAACTTAATTTGCTAACGACAATGCTTATCGAATTTTAAATTATTTGCCCCAAACTGTATAAAATATAAAATATTTTCTTCCTATACATATTATTAAAGTAAATAAGTTAAATAAAATAAACGCAGAAAAACATTTTTTTTTGTAACCCAATAAGGGTACTTTTTTTGTTTTTTAAAAACCTTTTTTACAAGATATGAAACAAACCCCAATCAATTTAAAAAAGGTGCAAAGTAAAGGATTAATTATTTTAAATTTTTAAAAAAGTGTGTTGACTGTCTTATATTTTTTTTTTTATAAATTAAGGGGAAAGTCTGTAATTTTTTTTTTTTGGAAATTTGGGGAAAAAAATACTTTTTTAAAAAAATTCCCCCGATAGGAAACGTCAGGGAATAATTTTTTTAATTATACTTTTTTTTAAAAAAAACCTATCCCCAAGAATTCAAACAAATAAATTATATATATATATATATATATATATATATAAAAAATATAAATATATATATATATATATATATATATATATATATAAAATATATATATATATATATATATATATATATATATATATATATATATATACAGGGTTTTACAGATTCGGGGTGCATGCATGGGGATCTCGGAAACCGTAAGAGATACAAGTCGGTTAAATTATGGAAAGTTGCGCATTTAGGTGCCTAACAAGATGCCGTTTAGAAAGTTTTAAATTTGAGCACTTCCGGGAATCAAAAAAAAAAAAAAATTTTGCATTTTTGTTTTTTATTTTTTCGACGGGTTTTTTAAAGAGATATAGACAAATTTCTCATTTGGATTTTTAAGCCACAAAAAAGTTTAGAGATTTTCCTACGACGTTTGTTTTTTTAAACCATAAAAACCCTTTTTTTTTTTAAAAACGACCCTCAATTGTTTATTCATTTTTTTAAGCAGTTATAATTCCAATTACAAAATGTATAACACTTAATATTTTCTGTTTTAAAAAAACATATTTTCCATAAGAGACAATATTAGACAAGGAACGCACATCATTTTTTATAAAGGGGGGTTCCATATTTTTAAATAAATATAAAATGTTATACATTTTTTAATTGAAATAATAAGGGTTCAAAAAATTAAAAAAACCCAGGTTCGTATTTAAAAAAAAAAGTTGATGATTTTAGAAAAAGGAAAGAAAATCTCTCAACCTGTTTTGAAACTTAAAAGTCCAAAAAAAAGTTCATTTTTTTTCCATATCCCTTTAAATAACGTCAGAAAAAAATAAATTTTTACAACTTTCTAAACGGCATGTTTTAGGCACCTAAAGAAAATTTTTGCCAAATTTAACCTCTTCTTCTCTTACGGTTTCGGATCCCCATGTGCTCAAACCCCGTATTCAATTTATAAATATATATATATATATATATATATATATATATATATATATATATATATATTTTATATATATATATATATATATATATATATATATATATATATATATGTCCAAGTTTTCTATTAGGTTAATTTAGTTTAAAAATATAGTACTATTCTATTTGAAATTTTTAAAATTGGACATCACCTAAAAGCAGTTAATATAAAGAGAAATAGTAGGATTAAATACATATTAATAACTAAAAGGCTATAAGTTTTTACAACAAATGTTTAATTAATTTAATTTACCGAATAAACTTGTTGATTTTTGTCCCAACCGTTAAACAGTAAGGATTAAAACGTTGTTAAATTTTTCAATTTTATCAGCTTTAGTGTGGAATCCATTTACTCTTTTTCTTGGGATAAAAAAAAATATTTTTTATGATTTTAGCCAACCTGAACAAAATTAAAACCAAATAAAGTGAACAAAACCCCCAAACAAGAAGCACTGTAAACATTTTTTCTCAAATTCTCAGCACATACCATAATATGAAACAGTGTGAAAAGGTGTTCAACCTTTTAATGTGCAATTTACATATACAGTTGGTCAACTAACTTAACAAAAATTAAGACAAAATATTTTTTTATAAATTATAAATTAAAAAATACATCTTATTTTATTTTTCTTTATATAGTTAGAGTACCTCTAAATCCTTATAAATAAGATGTAAAATAACCTACACCCAACAACACATTTTAAGCTCAAAAACAATAATCAAAGGCGGTAAAATTTTCATTTTAAATAAAGTTATTTTAAGGAAGGAAAACAAATTCATCAGAAATAAAGTCACGGCCAAGAAGCGGCTAACGTCAGAATGTTTATTTGTTTAAATAAAGAAGCCATTAAAAAAATTACACCTTTAATATTATATACAAAAAATGAAAAATCCAATTATTTTTAAAACTTTATTTTTAAAGCTACTAAATCGTTTTTTATTGATAAACATGACTACAATTTATTGCGAATTGAATTATTTGTTTATACGCTGTTAAGTTTTCCAGTAAAGCATTATTTTTGAAGTTTATAATAAATATTAGATTTAAATTTTCGCTGTAAAGTGGTCCTAATTATTTAATGATATATAATCAGCTTTAATAAGATTAAGATATTTTTTAAAGGATATTGTCACTTGATTAATTTACCCAATTTCTTTATTACAGAAATAAATTTAGGTAAGAAGTTGGACAAGAAGTTAAAAATCGTCAGATATTCATACTTGGAATTTTCCTTTTAATAAACAACTAAAAAAAATGTTAAGTGTATACAGGGTAGAGAAAAAATTGGTAGATGATCCAGTTTTTGCCATGTATCAAAATTTTTAAACATAGTTGGAGGAGTGTAGCGGAATGAGGGAGGCAAATAAAACCACTTCCAACGTTTCCTGGCTAGATAGCCACTTCATCAAGGGCATAAAATTAAAAAAAGATACATTATAGAACTGTATGATATGAACCTAATATTTTTAATACATTATGAGAGTGTTTCAGGGCGAAATTCGGGAGAAGTAAGTGCTATAGCTCGATCGACTACGCCAATCATGACATATATTGACATTCCAAAGAGGCGAGAAGTTGTCAATGGCAAGCAAGACATCAAAAATTTAAGCCAAATTCACCATAACCTAATTTGTTAATAATAGCTTTCATCAGAATTTAAAACATTTGCTTCAAACTGTATAATATCAAAGATAATACTACTACGAATAGATGGTTCATTTAAATGGGGCGTTTTGAATCAGTTCGGAGATATCAATGCTTCCGTAAATGCGAATAAAATTAAGTCGGTAACCTCTGCCCCAGCGAAACAAACCGTGCGACATTGCCAATGTCTGTCGCTTGTGCCTTATTCGGAACACGAAGTAGCGAAAGCGGGCGGCTAAACGGTATGTGTATTTTCTAGTCGCGTTTCATCACGCCAATAGTAAAGGCCTGCCGGCAACACTGTTTAACTTTCGTTCAAGGATAGCGCGAAAATCTCTCGATGGATATCGGCTCGCGTTAGCCAAAGTCCATTAGGGGTATCAAAAATATAGCATTGAATGGTTCATCTTATCCGTAGTAGTATTATCTTTGATAATATGTAAAATATTTTTCCTTCTATTATCAAAGTAAATAAGTTAAATAAAATCAAACCAGAAAAACAATTCTTTTTCCATGGCAATAAAACATCAATATAAAACTAGAAAGTTGAATATAAAGTAAAAAATAGTTCAAACATCAAAATGGTCTTGCATTTTCATTAAACCAAAATATGTGAACAACAATTAATTCGAAGTGAGTACAATATAGTTATTAAGGTATCAAATGTATTATAAGGATAATAACGCTTGAGGTCGATGGTGTGTTTTCCGAGGGCCTTTGGCCCAAGGGATATACGTTGACCGAAAGCGTTATTATCCTTAATACTCGTGGTGCCTTCAACGTTTAATGTTCGACTAAATATTCTTTATATGAGAAAAATTTGAATGAATTTAAAATGTATTAGTTTAAACCAAATCAAGTACTAACATTTACCTGAAAAAATTGTCGAAACGTAATTACGGCAACCATGGTTGTAAGTTATTTGTCAATTAGAAAGCACATAAAAAATAACTTTGCGATTGAGGCATAAAAATGTCCGAAGTAGTGGAAAATACCCATATCCCCCAAGATATTTTAGTGAAAGCTGCTAAAGCTGAGCATGCGCTTGTGCCAAAAAAACTAGGCAGATTTACGAGAAAGAATATTTCCATTTTGAGGCCTGGCTGACGGAACACTGCGTGGACCGTGTGGACGAAACCGTTTTGATGGCTTATTTTCAAGATTTGTCAGAGTCATATTCTCCAAATTCCCTTTGGACAAAGTTTTTAATGTTACGTAAAGAATTAATAGTTCATAAGAAGATAAGAAGTAATGAAAAGTTGATTTCTCCGCAACAGTTCCTAAAGCAACTTGGGAGAAATTATCAGCCTAAAAAGTCGAAGGTTCTGACTAGCGAACAAGTCATAACTTTTTTGAAAGAAGTGCAAACTGAAAAATATTTGGCAGATACAGTTGCATTAGTGATAGGTGTATTCATAGCTTATAGAAGAGACGAACTTGTGAAAATAAAGTTTTCCGATGTGCGTGATATGGGTCAGCATATATTTATTGATATTCCACTAAGTAAAAATGGGCAAGCAAGGAGCTTTTTGGTTATTGATGACAGTGAAATGTGCGCAACAAAGTTAATTCGGAACTATGTGTCTTTGCGACCTAAAAGTGCACCTATTGATAGGTTTTTTTGTGTTATCGTGATGAACGATGTACTGTGCAGCCTATAGGTAAAAAAACATTTGGAAATATACCCTTTAAGATTGCTACATATTTGTGTTTACCCAAATATGTAGCAATGACCTGTGTACGCTAAGGCGTACACAGGTCATTGTTTAAGACGTACAGCGTCAACAATTCATTCTGATGCGGGAGGTAGTTCCGAGAGCTTAATGAGGTTAGGAAGCTGGAAGGGTTCTTCGGTAGCACGAGGGTACGTGGATGATAGTGAAAGCTCCAAATTGGCTAATGCTTCCCTTGTAGTTGGGAAAAGTATTACTTCAAGTAACAGAGCAACTGCGGTGGGGTATGGAAATGTGGAATTTTCCGGTCAGTTTGAAAATTGTACGTTTTACTTTAAAAAATAATTTTTATTATGATAAGTATATTGTGTAAGTATGTTTGTATTTTCGTAATAAATGCTTAAATGAAGATAATTTATTGTTTATTTATTGGTAAATTTGTAGGCTCTAGAACGTTATTTTTTTTAATAACGCCCTAGGGTAATATTTTGTATTTAACTGACTTTAACATAATATTATTATTTGTCAAATAATATACCAGTCGGACATTAAAATGATTAATTTGTTTAATTTAAAATGTGTTGTTAACTGTCTTGTAACTGCTTTTTCATGAATTAAGTATATTCTGTAACAAAATAGTTATTAAGAAACGTATATTGTAGGTAATCACCGAAAACAATACATCATATCGGAAGAATAACGTTTTCCAGCCGAGTTCAGAAATTTTTCTCGGGTCACTCTTGCGGTATGAGGCTGGCGTTATCCTGCAAGAATATCACTTTCACCGATTGATCAAAGAAGGTTGTTTCTGGATGAGTGCTGCTTGTACTCGTTGAAGCTGCTCACAATACAAGTTAGCGGTGATGGTTTGACCCCTTTTCAAAAACTCATAATAGACAATTCCAGTTGCTGTCCACCAAACACACAACAAAAACTTGTTTGGGTGCAAGGAAGCCTTGGGCGTGTGTGGTACCGAATCAGTAGGCGACAACCAATGATACGAACGCTTACAATTCGAATACAAAATCCATTTTTCGTCGCTGGTTAATAACCCATTAGGAAATGGTTTATTAGCGTTGCGTGAAATGTTTACTAAACAAATGGTAAGCCGACTTAATTTGTTATCGTTTGTCAATTCATGAGGGACCCATTTACTTAACTTCCACGTCTGTCCTAGCTGATAAAAATGCAAAGTTTCAGGACTTACATTGAATATTTCTGCAAGTTTTTGGCACGTTGTCCTGGAATTTGCGTCAACAACCTGTAGAAGATCCTCGTTGTTCATGATTTTTGGTCTCCCTGAGCGCGATTCATCGCTCAAACTGAGATCTCCCGAAGAAAATTTTTTGAACCACATCTGTGCGGTTCGAACACTAATGGCATCAACTCCGAATGCGGTACATATTATTCACGCCGCCGCTGCAGCTTTTGTACCAAGTTTGTACTCATAATAATATAGTAAACAACTTCGAATTACTGTTATATTCGTTGCCATTTTCAATTAACAAAGCTGGGAATGTAACAATTTTCAGCAACTTTATATGTGTGTGAGAAAAGAAAGATTTATACTAAAGTGACAGCAGGTAAGCAACAATCGCTATCGATCAACAACATAAACAATATCCATAGCAATATGCGATATACAGCAACTTATTTGGTTACCTGATATGATAATATTTTTATTAACTATTATCAAAGACAATTGTAGTTACCACTAACTACAATTGTCTTTGCTATTATCTATTTTCTTCTTGTCAAGCCTAAAACTCTATCCCAACTTTATCGCTATTTCAAAACATGATAATAAGGCGGTATTTTAATCTAACTTGTGACCAATACTCCAGAACTTAGAAGAAAGTTTATTAAGTTGTTGTTATCGATATTATAAGCACATTTTTAGAACAATACTAGGTTTTAAAACCTTTAGGCACATTTTTACCTCGAGCTGATGTGTTCTCTTCCTCAATTTTTTTTTTTAGCTTGAGAACATTGTTTTCATGACTTAATATTATTTATGTCTTTCTTTTTGGGAGAATATAATTATTCTTGTCATCATCTACACTAAAATCAAGACTCTGACTGCTACTGGACATTTGTTTACATTGAAATACACTTTTAAAAACTGCAGGTAGTAACGTGTTTGAATTTCGAACGCATAAAACTTAAGCGTAGTTCATATGCTTGCGAAATGCGATTTACGAATTACGAAATCGCAAAATTTTTCCGCCGGTTTTTTTGGTATTTCATAGCGCTGCGACTGTAAATTTTTTAGGGATTTAGTGCTGGAACTGTTGGCAAGATGCAAGATGGAAGTATTGACAAGAATATTAAGTATTGACGCTCTGTATTGATGTTTTAATTAATTTTCCTTCTTTAAAACTTTTTTGTGTTATTTTTAATTAAGTTTTTTAACAATATTGTATCTTATGCTATTTTTTCCTCTGTGTATTGTTTTAATAAACATTTATAATGCTTTGGTCGTCAGTGAATAATAAGGATCAAGTTAAATATTTTTATTTGGTGAAGGAGAAGGGCAATTGTTTTACTGACCTTCATAATTGCATCCTATAAGGTGGATTTATTAAAACAAACAACAACAAAAAATAGAATATATTATTCCCATAAAGTCTTTATACAGGCAAAAACATAAAAAAAAATAAGAAATCACATTAAAGATCACAAACTTTTTTAACCTTGAGCATATATTATAGAGGAAGCCTTCTACTAGGCAGCAAGCGAGAGCGACAGAAGAATTACAGTATAACGTTTCTCTCTCGCTTCCACGTGCTCATTGGTCAGTGGAAGGGTATATATCCCACTCGTCGTGTTTATTGTCAGCCGGTCCTCCTCGACCAATTAGCACGTTGGAGCGAGAGAGAAAGATTATATTTTGATTTATCTTTCTCTCTTGGACGTTTTTTGGCACTGCCTTAACGGTGAGGCTGAATCAGTAGGAATATGCTGGAAACTTTAAACTTTTTATTTTATTTTTAATTGAAATTTTGATATCACAACTGCTATGTGCTATTAAAACATGTGAGGGGTGACAGGTTGTCGGGAAAAAAAAGGATCGCTTTAATCCTATAAGATTATGTTTTTTATCGAAAAAAAACACCCTGTTTTCTTTATTTTAGAACTTTAAAAGCAACAACGATCCCCGCTTTATTCCCTGTTCTGCTAATGCTGCCCAAGCATAAAAACATGCAGAATTTGCATTTTACAGCACCTTTAGAAAACGGGGGTGGCCGGCCTTAAGCGTGGGTTAGACCCATTATTTTTTTATTGAATTTTTGAATAAAAAATAAAACACATTGTATTTTTTTAAATTAATTTTTTTTTAAACTACATATGGGTGAAAAAATAGGACATTTAATTTGCTATAATTTAAAATTAAATACAACATTTAATTAACTATAAACCTTAAATTAAATTATTCTATGTAAGGAAAATATTTTTTATTAAAATCTTTACAGATCCTATTAATGGGAAATCTCCAAGTTTCATTTGAAAATTAGGCACTGGGGTTTGGGGCTTTGTTTCAATCCCAGCCCACCATCAATAATCTTCAGTTTAATTTTTATTTCTCTTTCAAAAATTCACTTAATATTTTTTAAAGTTTTTGGGAGTAAAAGGGTTCGTTTTCTTCTGTAGAGTTTAAAGGAATACATTTAAAAGGAGTCCTTTGAAATCCTCCAAATTTTGCTATCATAAAACCCTGAATTTAAATGTTAAGCAATACCGTCTTGGCCCTTTTTTTTTGGGTTTAAATTTTTTCGGGTTTGAAAACCTAAAATAACCATCTAAAAGCTTCCTGCAGAAGTTCTTTAATTTCCGGTGTTTTCCGGGAACCGAGGATGCGTGGGGTTCCCAGCGGGCCCCGATTTTCCACTGGTTCCATTTTCAATAAGTTTTTAAAGTTATCTGTTCGACATCCGTTAAATGTGGTGCCTCCCTTATCAATAAACCTTTATTTTCGCTTCAGCCGGGTAAATGCATTTATAATAGAAGGGTTTTCCCAAACACAACCGTGCTTAACATTTTGGATTTTTTGAAAATCTTAGAAATCCTAGTAAACGCGGATACAAACATTATGGGCCGGGTCTTTATCGCAAGAAAAAATCATCATCAATACCCAACCATTTTATATTTTTTATCGTTACATTGAAGAAATAATCCTTTCAGGCCGCGTATTCCAGAACCCTTTTGAGTCAAACCTTTCCACCTTTTCAGACATTTTTCAAAAGGACCGAAAAAGTTTTTGTTTCGCTGGGTTTGAAACGAGCACCCAAACCCCTTTTGGGGCTTCCTTCTAGATAAAATCCTCCCAAGGTTGAGGTATATCGGTTTGTTTATATTCGAATTTCGTCATTTTTTTTTAAAGAGTTAGTGCGGCTGATAGCTCAATTTTTGTAATAGAGTTACAAAGTTTAGAGGTTCCGTCCCATTTAAATACCCATTTTGAGAATTGTTTTAAAATTAGCCCAGAGATTAAGAAAGCCTTTATTTTCTGCTGTTGGGGGTCTTTTTGTTTTTAACAATTGTTCAAAATAAACATTTTTTTTGGGGTTATATTTAATAACCATACTACGTCTGCCTGTAAACAGTTTGTAATAATGATAAACCCCCCACACAAAACGTTTCCTTTCCATATAGATTTTTTAAAGATTTTACAGTAATAATTTCTTCTCTGTCAACCTTCCCCGTCTTATCGATCAGTTTCAATACAATGTTGTCTATAACTCGTAGATCCGGAAATAAATCACATTTCGAGAATTTTATTATTTTAAAACAGGGTACGATGGGAAAATTCATGTATTGTATGAAAAGTTTTATTGTGATAAGCCACTTAAAATATTACCCGATTTTTTAAACAATTAATTTTTTAAAAATTTACAGGGGTTTGAGATACATGTTTAATTTGGGTTTTAGCAAAATATTATGAAATCCAAAACTTTCCAATAAATTTTTTTAGAAAGTCAAGGAGGGAACATTAAGCCCACACTTGAGCTATTTACATTGCCCTTTAGACTTAGGGTACAATTAAAAAATTTTTTGTTGCTTTCATTATTGTCACAAATTGCTTGCTGTAGATAATCATTTATTGCAGTTATTTCGTACGATCCAGTGATTTCCAAAATAATATCACCAACATAAAATTTATTATTGGTTTTATCAATATTGGGAATAGCATTAAAAGTTTTTAAACTAATCAGACCAAGTTCAATTTGGGTAGTTTCATCCCTTAGATCAAGAGGGGAAGTATAATTGGCTTTTAAAATTGAACTGTTACCACTCAAACCAAAGGTATGCATGATGGCTAATTAAGACTGAATAAATATTCTGTATTTATATGTATTTATAAGGCTTCAAAAATAGACCTAGACCACCCTTGTAAGGCCCTAAATATAAACCGTTTCCAGTTTTCCCAAGAGCTATGGATTCCATTGTTTCGTTACGTCGCTAAGACTCCTTCAACTTGTCTGCAGCATTCCTAGCATTGTTCACTGCATTTATTATCCCCGCAGTTCCTCCGCTAAGAGCGCCAATTGCGCTTAAACCGGCAAAAAGTGGTACTAAAAATGGTAGAAAACCTCCGATTTTGGGGAGAGGCACAATGCCTGTAGGATGAACTGTTTCCACACCAGTAAATGCTTTTAAAGCTACTTCAGCAGCTGTGAGGTCGTGTGTACCCTAAGTCTAAAGGGCAATGTAAATACGCTCAAGTGTGAGCTTGAATGTTCTCATACAGTTGACTTTACTAAGAAAAATTTTATTGGAAAGTTGTTAGGATTTCATAATATTTTGCTACAGCCCAATATTAAACATGTATCTCAAACCCCTGTAAATATTTTAAAAATTAATGTGATTAAAATCGAGTGTAATATTGTTACAGGGGCTTATCACAATAATAAGCTTGTTCATACAATACATGAATTTTCACCATCAGTACCGGCCGGTTTTAAAATAATAGAAATTCCTCGAAATGTGATTTATATGCCGGTATCTACAAGAGTTATAGACAACATTGTATTGAAACTGATCGATCAAGACGGGGAATTGGTTGACTTTAGAGGAGAAATTATTACTGTAAGAATGCATTTAAGAAAATCTGTAAAGGCAAACGTTTTGTGTCGGGTTTATCAGTATATTACAAACTGCTGTATAGAGCAGACGTACCATGGTTATTAAATATAACTCCAAGAAAATTGCTGATTTTGAACAATTGTTAAAAACTAAAAAGAGCCTAACAGCAGAAAATAAAGGCTTTCTTGACTCTCTAGGCCTAATTGTAAACAATTCTCAAAATGGGTATTTTAAATGTGACGGACCCTCTAAACTTTGATAACTCTATTACAAAAATTGAGAGACATAATCATTTGCCGTACACTAACTCTTTTAAAAATAATGACGAAATTCGAATACCGGTACAGCAAACCGATATATACACTCTACCTTGGGCGAGCCATATTTATCTAGAAGGAAGATTTTTAAAAGGAGTTGATGCATCAGTTTCAAACACAGCGAAACTTGTAAACAACTTTTCGGTCACCTCTTTGAAGAAATTGTCTTGAAATTGGTGGAAAGGTTATTGACTGATTAGATATCCGGAATAGCAGCAACCATGAAAGGATGTATTTTTACAATGCTAACGAATTAAATAAATATAAAAATGCTGGTTGGAGTATTGATGATGATTTTACTTGCGATATCGTTGACCCGACCACTGGAAGTTTTAATGTTTGTATGCCGCTAAGAACCCTACTAGGATTTGCTGATGACTTTCAAAAATACTCATAAATGTTAAGCACGAATTGGTGTTAGTAAGAAGCCCTTCTGACATAAATGCTATTATTAACACGGCTGATGCATAAAATGTAGGAGTTACTATTGATAAGATTGTTTGAGGCTACCGCATATTACAGTATCTGATGTCGAACGGATAGAGCTTTTAAAACTTATTGAAAATGGAACCGAATTGATATCGGTTTTAGAAGCTGGGAACTCACAGAACATCCATCAGTTCCAACTGGAAAACAACTTACCTGAATATAAAGACTTCGGTGCAGGTGGAAAGACCCAGATGGATAATTTTAGGTTTTCAAACAGCCCGAAAGGATAAATCCAACAAAAATAGTAGCTTATTTGATCATTGTAATGTGTCAAATGTAAAGCTTTATTTAAATTCAGAATTTTATCCGTATGATAATTTAAATTTGGATATTTCAAGAGGATTAATAGCTACTCTTTATGAAATGTATTCCGAATTTAAAGAGAGCTACTACGAGAAAGAAAACGAACCAGTTTTTACTCCCAAAAACTTTAAAAAGTATGCGCCTATAATTGTAATTGATTGTTCAAGACAGAATGAAATATTAAATTCTGGTATTGTTGATGTAAGACTAGAGATTGAAACCAAAGAAAACTTTCCCGCAAACACCAGTGCCTACTGTTTAATTATTCATGACAAACTTGTTAGATATTCACCATTTATAGGATCTATAAGAAAGATTTAATAAATATATTTTTCCTTACATAGAGATAATTGTAATTTTAGGTTAAGTATAGTTAGTAGAATGTTGTATTGTAATTTTATGTAATGTTAGTAGCAAATTAAATGTAGCCTATTTTTGATTCACCCTATATATGTGGTTAAATAAATTAATTTAATATATACAATGTGTTTTATTATTTAATATTCAAAAATTGCAAGATAAATATAATAAGGTCCTACACCCCACGCTTAGGAACCAGGCCTGGTGCTTAAGCGTGGGGCCCCCGCATGTTAGGTTTGGCGTTTGACGTTTGACAAGTGACAGCTGACAGGCGCCATTTTTAACGCTTGCGTAGTACTCTAAAATAGGTCTAGCCTAAGATTCCTAAAAAGTGGACAGGAAGTAAAAATAGGTCCTTAATATTTGACAGGTGACGGGTGACATTTGACAGGTGACATTTGACAGATGACACGCATGCGCAATACCTTAAAATATAGTTAGCCTAAGATCCCTAAATAGTGTAATAGTCAAACCCGGAAGTGTCTGTCTGGCCAAAGGGACCGGAATTGACTGTCTGGCCCGGAACCGGAGTATCTATATCAATACGCATGCTCGTGTCTTCAATTTTTGCGGAATTCACAAAATTTTAAATCAAAGTCAATTTTCCCGCTTCTCATATTTCAAATATTACGAAACGCAAAAAAGTGACATTAACCTCTTGGACAACTGACATATTTTAAGTCGACCAATAAGAATCCGCCAATTTTCCGCCCCTAGATTTTAAATATTGCGAATCGCAAAAAACTTAAGATCAAGAGCTCCTACAATTGACACATTTGAAATCGACCAATCAGAACAAGTTTCGCAAATGACATTTCGCAAGTATATGAACTACGCTTTATCCGAGCAACAAGAAAAATTTTTTGCAAGGTAACCAAGTAACATATTTACTTGTGGTACAGCCTAAATAACAGGAAGCACGATCTCTCCCTGGCGGAGTCTTTGATATTTGTAATTACAAAACATGAAAGAAACGCACACGAAACGATTACAATGCAAATAAAGGAGTCAGATCATAACCCAGCAAAATGACGGCTCAACCTGCGAAGGATAATGGCCGTATTTTTCCGTCAATTTATAAAATCGTGCTGCTTTTTGTTAGTTATGCTGTGATACTGGTATGTTTGTGGTTACTTCGCAAAAATTTGTCATTAGATTACACGCAGATGCTAGTGGTCTCACATCTTAAGACCACTAGCGTTTGCGCAATTAATTATAATGATGTGAAAAATATAGAGATGAGCGATATCATGATTTTTCAATCACACTGTTACTATTTGTTACTGTGGTTTTTTAATATCGGTGATTTTTAAACGTAATGTGATCACAGTTTTAAGGTCGTGAACGTAAATCGTGTTTGGGGTGTTCGTGATCCGGCTTGTTTTGTTTATGTTTATGCTTAGATTGTTTAATCTAAAGCCTACTTATAATACTAGGTTTTGTTTTTAAACATAAAAAATGTTTACTACATATTGTATATCATAATAATACCTAAGTACTAACATCCAATAACTATATGAAGACCACAGGGGAAAACCAGGAAATTTCACAAAATATCAAAAATTGAGTTAGCATCGCCATCTAGTGGAAATTCATCTATTTTTTTTATCACGAAGACACCTCCTTTGTAGAAGAACACGGACAGTCCGCTAGTAGCCGCGTCTAAAATATGAGACAGAGGGGAACAACAAGAAATGGTCACCTGGAAAAATATAAGAACAAGGAATCTCGATGTAGATTATTAAATCTAGTTTTTAAATATTTTAAAAATGTTTAACGTATTTTAACCATTTTATTTTCAAGTTAAAGAATCTTAAAAGTTTTCACTTTAAAATTAAAATGTTTCGTAATTAATATTTTGTGACATTCCCACTTTTACCCTGTAGTCTTCATATTCTTCTTATTCCATGCAGAAATTGTAGAAAATAATATTATTGTATTTAAAATTATATATGAAACCAAGGGGCAAGTGCCAAGTACGGCAGTGACGATATTTTCTTAATTCTGTTATTTTTGTTATGTTACATAATACTCGGCTTTCGTCGTGATAACTAATACAATAGCGATCTATGAACATGTTTAACTATAATTTCTGATAAAAAAAACAGATATCAATTCATTTAAAACCTATATTCCTACACTAAAAGAACCCCATAACTTCAAATCTCAAACCGTGGTTTTCTAAATCCTGTGACAAAGCCAGACTTTTAAAATTCAAGCCCAAAAAAGTTTCTCCAAAACCATAGTCCCGAAAATCGACAGGCTAGTATCGAAGCAAGAAATAAGAATAATCAGACCATCTCAGAAGCAAAAGACCGTTTTAACTTGCTCAAATGGCAGTAAAGTTTCTGGTCCTTTGCCAAAATATTAGTCAGAACTTTTGCACAAATTCTTTTCCACCCCTAATCTCTAAAGATGGAATTGTCTCTACCTCCAAAGGAAAAGCCGAACTATTTGCCAAACAATTTGCTGCCAGTTCTACGCTTGATCCTCCTATTAATCTTCCTCTTCCAATAGTTGTCCCTGTTTCTCATAAAATGTCCGATATAATTTTTAAAGTTTAACAGATCAAGCGTATTCTTTCTTCTCTTAATACTAAAATCGTCTGGGCTGGATGGCATACCAGCAATCCAAGGATCCAAGACCTCCCTTCCAACTATAGACCTATATCTCTTCTTTCTGTTGTTTGCAAAGTAATGGAAAAATTCATTAATTCCCAAATCTTAAAGTACCTGAAAAACATAAGATCTTACATGATAAACAGTATGGATTTCGTCACAGTAGATCCACAACTGATCTTCTTTCCTTTGTGTCACACAACTGGAACAAGTCCCTTGAGTTTCTTGGTGAATCCCAGATCGTTGCTCTTGACATATCCAAAGCTTTCAATCAGGTCTGGCATGATGGGCTTCTTAACAAACTTCCTTCTTACGGTCTTCCACCTAAGCTTTGCTCTTGGCTTTCCAGTTTTCTTTCTAATCGACGTATAACAGTTACTGTAGATGGTCATTCCTTCAGCTTCTACCAAATTAATGCTGGGATACCCCAGGGCTTAGTGCTGGCACCCACACTGTTTCTTCTACACATTAACGATCTTCTCTCTTCCACAATCAATCCCATTTATATTTTTGCTGACGATAGTACCCTCCACTCTAGTATTCAATTTCTTAAGCCACCATGTAATTCTGATTTGGAAAACAAGCGCAGGTCAATGCATACCTCAATGAGAACAACACACAACTCACCAACAAACCTCAAACTTATCTTGGATGGGAGCGCCAAAAATCTTGATCAGTTTAATGCTTCGAAAACACAGTCATGTTCGCTGTCGCGAAAAAAGTCTGCCAATGTTCATACCTTACATATAAGCAGCCAAGTTCTGCAGAACAAAGAGTCGTTTAATATTGTCGGCGTTACTTTCGAGAATAACCTCAACTGGCACAAACACATTACATCCGTAGCCTCGGCAGCTTCAAAAAAGCTTGGATTCCTCTTCCGAGCCAGAAAATATTTCTCTTCTTCCAATCTGTACACTCTGTATGTATTCCAAATCGGACCCTCTTTAGAATATTGTTCTCATGTCTGGGGAATGGCGTCCCCTACAACACTTAGCTGGACTCCATTCAAAGAAGAGCCGTTCGTCCTATTAATGATCCAACATTCACAGAAAGGCTTCCTCTTCTTGCCCACCGTCGAGCTGTAGGGGATCTGTCGCTCTTCTATAGGTATTTTCACGGCTTCTGCTCAGAGGAATTGGCCAGTATAATTTCTTCTCTGGGAGCTCCCAACAGAGCAACCCGTAATGCAACTTTTATGCATCCTTTTCCAGTTCAGTTAGAGAGGCCCCAAACTTCCCGCTTTCTTCGTTCCTTTATCCTTAGAGTGTCAAGACTATGGAACCTGCTGCCCGCAAAAGTTTTTCCTTTTTCTCCCAATCTCCAAATATAAGTCCCGTGTAAACAAACTCCCTCTCACCCACACTTAAGACACCCACGGTACGTTAGTACTTAGGCATCAGCCTTCGTGGATACTCCCAAGATAAGAAAAACTTATTCTGAAAAAAGGAACGATCGTTATATGTGATTTTTAGATAACAGTGAAAAAATAACAGTTCGTGAAATACCACTCTTCTCTAGAAAAATAAGTGGTTACGTGAGTATGCAAAAAGTAAAGGCCAAAAAACTAGTAAATATAAATAATAGGCAAATAAAAAGTTACCTTAAGCATGATTTCATTAGGTATACTTAATATCTGGCAATGTTTAACTTAAGATTAAAAACTGTTGAAATTTGTATTAATATTTTTTTATTACCCATCAAAAAGCATTGTTTGCATAAATGATTTTGCTGACAAAGCTAAAAGTTAAATTTGATTAAATTTAATAAAATGTTAAAGACAGTCCTCAATAAAGGCTTAAAATCAAATCACTACTTAAGCAATATAAAGGGGAAAACGCAAAATAAAGAAAAGAAGATAGGCAGTAACGAAATGTGAGAACACATTATTGTCAGGGTTGTGGATTTAATCAGTCAGTCTGATTTAAAACCCTCCACTTATCATTGCGAATTTTCCACTAATAAAATAAAATACGTTTACTGGGATAATCCGAATGAGTTTTTCGATAGGTTGCGTTTATATATAAATGAGCTTGATACTAACTTTTATAATAATGAGATAATCAAATAAGTATCTAAAAAAAATATGAAAAACCAACATTATAAAATAAATAGTAATATTGATTTTAATAAAACATTATTTTCTGGATAAATTCGGATAAAGGTAGAAATTTCAGTAACCAATTTTATATAAGACCTATACATAACAAAATGCTTTGTAGCAAAAACGATTGTATTTTACTTTAAATAACTCTAACATGCAAGTCTCTATGGAATAGTTGGTAGAGTCTACCGGATTTAATATCTGACAATAACGAAATATAGTTCAGTAAATGAAAGCCGGAAAAAACGCCAGACCTAAGAGATATTTATGTGTACATTGACCTCTGAAAATATCATAGATAGAAAAATATGCGCCAGGGCCTGAAAATGGTCCTCAAGAGCCTGAAAATCCGTTTTTTGCCGATATCAGCCGAAATATGACACTTAGAGATTTCGGGTTTAGACAGGAATGAAGAGCAGTTCGGTACCTACAAAAATGGCCCCTATGATTTTTTTGCTACCCTACTACTTCTGGCAAAAAAGGGTTGCAAAAATCATCAGTGTTTGGAATTTAAAAATATGAGACTTCTTATCAAATTCCGAACAAGGAGTCTGGAGATACATTGATCTACATGTCTTAAACTGCAAAGACCAATTGTAGATGGCGCCATCACTTTTCTTCCTATTCACGAAATTATTACGGCGATGAACGTACCTCTAAGAATGATCTATTTCTCAACAACTTTTGGTGTTGGAAACGTGATTATTTCTCTCGGTATAAGCCTTTTAGCTCCCCTTAACGAAAAAGGGGCAAAACGTTTACCACAATCACCATTCCATTACGCTTGTCTCGGATGCATATTCCTGGTTGGCATTATTAATCTCTTCCTGGTCTATTAGGTCCACACTTTCTTCCTCTTGGTCTATTTCTTTTTCTGTTTCTTCCTTTTGCCCTTTTGTCTCTGGCTCTACTCCTGTCTCTCTATCTTCACAGGCATCAATTTCTTCTCCTTTTTTTTCCTTCCTTTGCTTGTTCAGGTATGATTATATCTTTATTTTTCATATCCTTGTTTTTAGAACACGGCCTGAATGATATGAACCACAAATAATCGAGCACTTTAGTCCTCTTTTATACAGGAACATTGCTTGTTAAAGCCCATCTTACACTGACAAGAAATCATTTTTAACAGGTCCAGATGTGCCGACTCTTCTCGTCTGGACCGGCGATAATTCATCTCCTGTACATTTCCACCCCCATTCTTTTGGCGGCAGTTCGTTCGCAAGCCAATGCTACACTTGTAAATACACCCGATATAAGTGCTGCCTTGCAGCTTCGTCAGTAATAAAGTACTTGATATATTTATTGATAAAAAGGTCAGAATGTGATCTTCAGTTTGATACAATTGTTAACCACAAAAAATATAAGCACGAAGAGCAAATCATCAAAAAAAAATGTCGAGTTTTCATTGGGGTAAAAATTTTCTCGATTTTCCGACGAATTAAAAAACTTGGAAAGAAAAAGAAGAGTGCCATCGAGAAGGGGGCAATCTAAGCTTTTGAATGATGTGCTTTGAAAGCCAATATGCTCCTTGATTATCTATTAATTCTCGATAGACCCGAGCATTTTTGAAAACTCCGGAAATAAAAAAACTGCCCTAAGAAAAACACATTGTTTATAAAAATATACAAAAAATATTTATTGAATTTTTGGAATGCATTTAACACCTTTTAAAGCCCCATTATCCAAAAGAATTTGCAAAACAACTTGTTATAAAAAAAATATGAACAGTTTTCAATTTTCTAGAGAAACAAAAAAAAAGAAACAGTGACGAGGTATTATAGCTACAGTTTTCTTCTTTCATATGAACTTTAAATCATGAAAACCTATGCATTTTTACATGAGTAATTTAAAAAATTTTCCGCCCGTTTGAAAGTGTAAGTAGCTTAGAACGCCTTTCGAGATGCGGGGCAGGTGCAAAAAATACGCGGCGCGTTAATGGCCGGTTATCTCAAGAACCATCAAATTTTTGACAAAAGTGATGGGAATCATTTTTGCCGCTAATAGACTGCTCTTTATTTTCGTCTAAACACTAATTGCTTAAGTGCCATATTTCGGGAGATATCGGCCGAAATAGTTTAAAAAACCAATTTTCAGGCTTTTTAGGGCCATTTTCAGGTCCCTGCGGACATTTTTCTACCTATGATATTTTTAGAGGTCAATAAACACATTGATACCTGCAATATAAAAAAAAATGTGACGGCCCAACCTGATCTTCAGGTCCACAACTTCGTTTACTGAACTAATATTTAATACGTATGTAGGTTTTTGGCAAAATATCCTTTGTTCTTTCCCTGAAAATTACAATTTATATTTCTTCTTTCTGTTGTTTGCAAAGTAATGGAAAAAATCATCAAGATCTTATATGATAGACAGTATGGATTCCGTCACAGAAGATCCACAGCTGATCTTCTTTTTTTTGTCTTACACAACTGGAACAAGTCCCTTGAGTTTCTTGGTGAATCCCAGATCGTTGCTCTTGACATATCCAAAGCTTTCGATCAGGTCTGGCATGACGGGCTTCTTAATAAACTTCCTTCCTACGGTCTTCCACCTAAGCTTTGCTTTTGGCTTTCCAGTTTCTTTTCTAATCGACGTATATCAGTTAGTGTAGATGGTCATTCCTCCAGCTTCTACCAAATTAATGCTGGGGTACCCCAGGGCTCAGTGCTGGCACCCACGCCGTTTTTTCTACACATTAACGATCTTCTCTCTTCCACAATCAATCCCATTCATAGTTTTGCTGACGATAGTACCCTCCACTCTAGTATTCAATTTCTTAAGCCACCATGTAATTCTGATTTGGAAAACAAGCGCAGGTCAATGCAGATATCTCTTTTACAAGACCTCAAACTTATCTTGGATTGGGGTGCCAAAAATCTTGTTCAGTTTAATGCCTCAAAAACACAGTCATGTTTGCTGTCGCGAAAAAAGTCAACAAATCCCTTGAGTTTCTTGGTGAATCCCAGATCGTTGCTCTTGACATATCCAAAGCTTTCGATCAGGTCTGGCATGACGGACTTCTTAACAAACTTCCTTCTTACGGTCTTCCACCTAAGCTTTGCTTTTGGCTTTCCAGTTTCTTTTCTAATCGACGTATATCAGTTAGTGTAGATGGTCATTCCTCCAGCTTCTACCAAATTAATGCTGGGGTACCCCAGGGCTCAGTGCTGGCACCCACGCCGTTTTTTCTACACATTAACGATCTTCTCTCTTCCACAATCAATCCCATTCATAGTTTTGCTGACGATAGTACCCTTCACTTCTTAAGCAACCATGTAATTCTGATTTGGAAAACAAGCGCAGGTCAATGCAGATATCTCTTTTACAAGACCTCAAACTTATCTTGGATTGGGGTGCCAAAAATCTTGTTCAGTTTAATGCCTCGAAAACACAGTCATGTTCGCTGTCGCGAAAAAAGTCTGCCAATGCTCATCCCTTACATATGAGCGGCCAAGTTCTGCAGAAAAAAGTATCGTTTAATCTTGTCGGCGTTACTTTTAAGAATAACCTTAACTGGCACAAACACATTACATCCATAGCCTCGGCAGCTTCAAAAAAGCTTGGATTCCTCTTCCGAGTCAGAAAATATTTCTCTTCTTCAAATCTCTACACTTTGTATGTATCCCAAATTAGACCCTCTTTAGAATATTGTTCTCATGTCTGGGGAATGGCGTCCCCTACAACACTTAGCATTCTGGACTCCATTCAAAGAAGACCCGTTCGTCTTATGCTGTAAGGGATCTGTCGCTCTTCTATAGGTATTTTCAAGGCTTCTGCTTAGAGGAGTTGGCCAGTATAATTCCGTCTCTGGCAGCTCCCAGCAGAGCAACACGTAGTGAAACTTTTATGCATCCTTTTACAGTTCGAACTTCCCGCTTTCTTCGTTTCTTCATCCCTAGACTATGAAACCTGCTGCCCGCGGAAGTTTTTCCTTCTTTTCCCAATCTTCAAATATTTAAGTCCCGTGTGCACGGCTCCCTCTCACCACACTTAAGACACCCACGGTACGTTAGTACTTAGGCATCAGCATTCGTGGACTGTCCCATAATCAAAAAAAAATAATGATTTTAATTATTTTCTTTCGTCTAATAAAGTTGACACTATTTAGCACACTTTTAATGGCCATTTGCATTGCAAGAAAATAAAACTTTACTCTTACTCGAGCCGAGAGTCCAAAGGAGGAAAAGGCATTTTACTTCCAACGAATGTATATGAATTATAATCACCCAAAATTGTTAAAAATCAAAGCTCTTGGTGTACGTGTTGCTAAGATTTTAGGTTTGAAAATACAGACATTACTAATGCGCAATTATTTTTTCTTAAAAAGTAAATATTTTAAAGAAATATGCTCTGATAGTGGAGATAATGTTTTCGAAAACATTCATAAGCAAGCAATTATCCCCTTTCACGTGGACATTGGAAATTGGTGATTGCATTGTTTGTTGTGCCTATAAAACATCCATTTTATTAAATATTAAATACTAATTCAAGACTTGAATGTTAAGGGCCTTTTCAATGTTTGCTGTTTCTGTGGACAAAAATATTTAAGAACAGTTTTCAATGTTCCATAAATCATAGGACAGCTGAAAAAGGCAGCTATACTACGTTATATATTGGTTTTTTTAAACCGCAATTTCTGAAAAAAAAAGATCTTTTTTCAAAAAATAGGTATTTTTCAATTTTCCTATACTTTAAGGTAACCACTATTAAATAAATATAAATGTACTTAATAGAACTTTATATTTAGGTACATTTTTAAAAATTTCTAAACTGCAAAATTTTCAAATATTTGTAAGGCTTAAATTAAGTATTTTCTTATAGTGTAAACTGTACTGTTTAAATTAACAGAAATCCTTTGCATAGGAAAGTTTAAAAAATATTTATAAAGGAAGCAAATCTAAATTAGAAATGTCGCTTATTAATGACATTTTTTAAAATAAAATTTGAGGGTGCCTAGAAATAGCACAAAACATTTAGATTCGTTAGATAGTATATTTAAGCAGGTTTACAGTTTTACAAAAAACACGGCACGAGGACTTCTAATTTCTCGACTAATTTTTTTTTCTCGGGATTCTTGACAAAAAGTTCCCAAAAATGCCCGAGGACTCAGGAGGAATTTAAAATTTTAGCAGTTTTTTTAATAACAGAATTACCAAGGGTGTCACAAAATTAACGAGACGAAATTCGAGAGGTAGAGATATTTCTACAGGTCTTTACCCACCTTTTTGTTTACAAAGTATACAAAAAAATTACTGTTGACAGGGTTTGGTGTGCTATTTTTACTGGACACATTTTAGGTAATGATATTTTTAATGGTAATCTAACTAGGAATTTATATTAAGAAATGTTTTTAAAAATCGTCATTGATAGATTGGACAACATACCTCTTCAAGAGCTTGGCGCTGTTATATACGTATTATAGTATGATTAAGTCCCAATTTATAGAACACAGCTGACTGTATTGTTTTTAAATGGACATTTTTCTGACACATGGTTGGGCAACAATGGTCCTCTTAAATGGCTTCCTAGCTTATCCAATTTGACAACAATGGATTTTTTTGGGGGATTTATAAAAAAATTAGGCGTATAAAATCAAAAGCAACAATATGAAATAACCAAAAAATTACTTTTAAAGAAGTATGGGCACAGTCGGTAATATTTACATAATTTGATGTAGTCTATAGTAAGAAGAAGCACATCTTTATCTATAAGTTTTAAGTTTATTTATAAAATTGTTTGTTAAAAAATTATATTAGGTAATTTTATTACGTTTAAATTAATGAAGTTAAATGTAAAATTTAATATTATAATATTTTAAAATTTATTTAAAAATATAATATATTTTTTATAGGTAATATTAAACTAGATTTTTGACATAAAAATAAAACTTAATTGTTACTACTTTACCCCTACATAGTTTTATTAGTTTTTGGAGAAAAACTGCAAAAATGGTAGTTTTAGCTGACTTATATATTGAATATACTTGAAAAGCTTAATTTACTACCGAAGGCAGCGCAGTCTCCTGGGCTTTTTGTCCTAATCTTCCATTTCTTTTTATACCAATCCTCCCACTAATTACTTAGGAGTGCTTTAATTTGCAAACAAGTGTTAGTTTTTCTAGTAGCATCATGCAAAATAAGTATTCAATCATCTTATTTGTTTATTTAGTTCTTAAAAAGATAAATTTTCCCAGATTAAACTAAAATATTGGTATCATGTAAAACAAAAAACAGTAAGTATAAGAGAAAAATATTCCATGTTGTTAGAAACTATTACTTGGAACACTGTTGTTAGATAATTTAGTATATTATCAGTATATATGTATAAGGGTTTTTTGATGTAATGGTTTTCAGAGAACAGCATGGTTTTTATAAAAAGTACTTTATAATAGAAGATTATCAATACTGATTAATAAAAGTGTACTTTAAATGTATGAATCATTTTATTGTAAGTATTAAAATGGATTTTATCCCATAACCCTAGAATATTTAAATGGATGCGCTACAAATTTGCCTACAGATTTATTCAACACCAATCAGATTCAATGAATATGAATCAGCAACTTTTTTACTTTAATTTTATACTGTCTGCAATATTCTAAAAATATTTTACCTTTTAAAACAAAGTGTATGCTATCTTGCTAAAACATACATACATTAATTTTTTTTAACCTAACCTATTATACTTTTATCAAAGCTGTAGTACCGTTTTCTGTGCGATGGCTTAGATGGCTTAGATAAATACCACAATGTTGGTGAATTTCTGTAGATCATTAAAAAGAAATTAGGTTAACGCTTAGGTACTCATATTTCATTTGAGCATATACATCTTTTAAAGGATCAAAATTATTAATTACTGGGCAGACCAGGAAAATTTTAATATATACAGGTCCCACTAAATGAAAAAAAGTACAATTTTATGTAAAAGTTTCTTTTTGCTTCTTCTGTATTTGTTTAAAAAGAAATTAGTTTTTTGGTTTCTTAAACGTGCATTATTAACTTTTTAAGGTTGACATACTGTAGGCACATGATATTTAAAGGATACTGTTACAATGGATACCTACCAAAGGTTACTAATTATTTTTAACCAATGTTATCCTGTCTTATGAATCTTTGTTATTAGTGAAAACTATATGCCTAAAAAGCAGTTATAAAAAATTTTACTTTTTAATGGACAACCAGAATCTTAGGATCATTTACTGAATTCGGTGTAGATATAGATTACCTGCACGAAGTGACACTATTTTATTGTACTTTTATACAAATTATTAATTTATAAAAAACTGTAGGACCCTAAAACACAAACAACCAGTTCAAATTATGGTAAGTTTTTACTTTTCTTGACCCTTGCCGATTTCGATGATTTTTTGCATACAGAGGCGCTGATTACAAATCTAAAAGAAGTTTTTTTCGACAACGTTTTAGTTCTCAGATATTGATCCTTAAATATGATAATTAGATTAAACTTATTTACACTATCTTGCCCTTTTTTAATCAAAAAATTGGTGATAGGTACATAAAACCATTATACGATGTTTAAAATTTATTTTAAAAAATCGTGTTGTTATTTATTTTACTAAGGTTTTTGGTCAAAAAAACTCCCTAAAATATCAATCATTTAAAGAGAAGGCTGTAAAGTGGTCCCATCTATTCTTCCCATGTTAAATCAGAAGATATAAAATCCAATATTACACAATCATTTTATTATTATGCTTATTTAGGGGAATGCCATGATTTAAAAAATGCACTTAGGGTATTTATTAGTAGTACCTATACATTAAGAATGTTTACCTCTTAAAATAAGGCGCATTGGCAGCCAAATCTGAGAAATAAACCTCTGAAATTCAAATACAAGAAATAAGACTTTCAGCGAACAGCGTGCGAGAAAAAAATACGTTAATTCCAGTACTAGTACCTTTCTCCCTTGCTCTGCATGGTGAATCGTCGGCCCCTTTTAACGACCAATTAGCACGCGGAGCAAGAAAGAAAGATACTTGACTTATCGCGCTTTTTCTCTCCCGCACGCTGTTCGCTCGGCCGAATGGCAAGTCTGCCTCTAGTAGGTATATGCTACTGTGATTCCCAAACAAGCTTTAAAACCGCGCCGCGTTTAACAGGAGGCTAGGGACCAGGGGGGTGTCACTAATATTGAAGATTTTGCAACAGCGGTTTAGGCTCAAAGTGAGGGGCCCACTTACGGGAACGGGGCTAGGGGCAGGGTAAGGCAGTGTTGCCACGTAGATGGGATCATAAATCTCCCACGTTACTTATTTATTAGAGATTTAATAAAACGGCCATAAAAACCAAATAAATTGTATTTTATGTTAAAGCTTAGAAAAACAACACAGTACATAAAGAACAAAAACCTGCCAAAAAAACTAAAAACCAACGGGTAGGAGCGTTTTGCTCCTACATAATTTTTAATAAAATGCTCAACTTTATAAATATACTGTAGAGTAAACATGATAGGAAACCTTTGTATATACCTTTTCTTTCTCGCTCTGCGTGCTGATTAAGGTTGTAACGGAACTCCACCTCCGTTACTGCGGAACTTCCGCAAAGAACCAACCTCCGCATAGGCCTGCGCAGAATTTATGCGGAGTTTTAACGGAGGTTTATTTACGATAACATACAATCCGGAAGGAGCAACGCTGGGCGACGCAGCCGTTCGGCTACCTCTTCTCAATTTTAATTACTAGTTTATTTATGAAAGCATCCGCCTCCGCTAAGAAGGCCTCCGTTACAACCCCGGTGCTGATATAGATCTGCCGAAGGTCGGCGACCAGCTCCACTAGGTATAGTCTCGGACGCTATGTTATTAAATATAAACGAAAGCAGAAGGTTATAATTTAAATATGCATATAAATAGGATATTTGTAATTACTTAGTAAATAGTTAAAAAAAATAAAATATCATAGTCTAACGCAGAAAAAGTCTCTACAAATAGGTTTGTTTCTGTAAATCCCCGTCGTCTCAAAGTACTAAAAAAATAATGTTTAAAAAACATAGTTCAATAATCGTAATTTTGTAAATAATAAACTAGGTTTATTGTTACTAACATACATTAAGGATATAAAAAAACAATATAAGTACAACATTTATTTGGTATAAAACTTTTTCTGTTTTATAGTACATTGTAGTTAATAATTGTTGTTTAAATTTCATATCTTGTTTATCTTGACACTTTAACATTTTTACTAACAAATTGTAATAACAATAAAGGTTTAATAACCTACCGATAATCATAGTAACATTTTAAAATATACTTTGTTTAATATTTACTACTTGCATATTAAGAAAAAATGGATAAAGATACACAGGACATTTGTAAATAAACCAATAACCAAACTTACCATGGTGATATATGGATCTATGTCAATATGTAATAATTTTTCTAAAAAATGTTGAGACTTGTTAATGTATAAGTCAGCATCAGTCACGCAGCCGCAGAAGGGGGGAGGGCTTAACCCCCCACCCCCCTCTCCAGAGGAAATTTTTTATCCAAGGCAACGACAATAAGTCTTAAATTTTCAAAAAAAAACATAAGTGCCATATTATTACATATTATTAAATGTACCATATTATTATGTATATACAGGTGTGAAAAATCCAAAACCGAACATAGGGATAAAGTGTAATGTATCAAACAGAAACGGAAAACCCCTTTAACTGTGTGAAAGAAGTGAGAAAAACCTTCGCAATGTGTCGATACGTACGCTTCGTTGAGCGTACGCTATTTAAGCTATTTTGGTGCGTATGTCCTAGTAATTCGATCTCACTCTGTTTCAGTGTTTAATTTGTTTTCTTTGTTCTACTGGCGAAACGTCCATGTTCGGTTTTAAACTTTATACACCTGTATAATCAAATGTATACAGATTTAGAAACACTAGTAAAGGTAAATAAAGTTAAGTAATTAGTAAGGTTATTATTTCCAATTCAAAACAAAATATCTCCAACCGTCAAAATCTGTTAACATCTTTGTACTATTTTCAGGTGTAAGAGCTATCAATTCTCATACCGTACAAAAATGTGCTCGTTGCTTAGCAACTTTTTATCCTAGGAAAAAAACGATTTTTGAATAACTGAATATCATACGGATTAAAAGTGCTTATATTTACTCGCAATTTTGCGCGCAAAATTGCTCGCAAAAAAGATGTACTTTTAATCCTTATAATATAATATACTATTTTTTTATTTTTATTCTGTTTTGCTTTATTATATGCATTTTTCTTCCCAGACGCAATCCTAGCTGCAAAAAAACAAGGAATGTTATTTATAATATCCTTTGTTAATGTAATAAAGTTTATAATGATAAAACAGGATGTTCAAAATTTTAACAATTTTAATTTTAAATGTTATTTAATTTTAAGTTAAGTTTTTATAACGTATTTTTATTTTAAAAACGATGGCACACTTGCCACAGAAACGTAAATAAATGTTCGGATTTTTTCGCGGTTTTTTTTTCTGCTTCTGTTGATCTGCTACTTCAGAGTGGTCAATAGGACGGAGCAGCCTCAGTTTCTATACCGAACCGGTACTATTGTAAAAAAATGTTTTGGGGTGTACCCAACGAGGACTTTTTTGCAATATATCGTCCCAAAATTTTAAAGCGTTACGTTTTTAAATTTAAGATTTCTCCATCTAACCAACAGAAAAAGTCCCTATTTTTAAAAAATATTTTCGTTATCATTCTTAAATATTTATTTACCAAAATGCACAACTTTTCTGTTATCTGCTTAAGTAAGGCTTTAAAAATTTTACTTCATATTGACCGTTTTATAGAAATGCTATTTATTTTTAGGAGCTATAGTAAATTATATTGCATTAATTTGCACTTAGTACATAATAACATAGGTACGAACATTTTTAAATATTAAAATCTTAATTACGGTTTAGATGGAGTATATGGTATTACACACGAATTGAAAAAGTAACGTCATTATTTGTTATAACATGTTATGGATTAAAATGAAAATTAAATTACCGAATTAAAACCCTTTAACCATTTTTAAAGGTTTGTATAAATTATTCGTTTGCAAAAAATAATTACCAACATAGATTCCTACAGATCACCTAAATCAAATTTTATGTTGCTTAATTTAAGCTTTATTATTGAAAATAAATTATGTCATTATAAAGTTATTCTCTTAGATTAATTCCAAAATGTACCAATTTAAGATAAATCAGCGGACGAACTCTGTAATACCATAGAGAAGAAATTTCTGTCTATAATAGAAAATCTCTTTAAACCCGACCCCGTAAGTTTTCTCGGCTTCAATCGAATTGCCGAATGATAAGTTCGGAGTATAGAAATAAAAATATTTGTTCTCTTTCTATTCTATGAAAATGTACATAGATTTATCTCTGTCATTGCTTTACTTATTTTGTTATTTCATTTTGAACTTTTAAAGTGATCCTAACCTGCAAATCTTTGTTTTCTTATGTGTTTATTTTTAGGTCCTATTTTAATAATTTGATAAGATTACCTAGAGGGTTGTAAAGTTTATCTTAAAATACATAAATTAAATTATTAAAGTTTGGTGTTTGTGGTCTGTGGTTTGAAAATTATAAAATGGACCCACTTTTTATGCATTTTGTAGAAAAGCACAACTTTGGGGAAACAAAACATCTTGTCTTAAACTCCATCAGTGTTTTAAATGTATTCTAACTGAAAATTTGTGTATGTACATATTTTTAAATATATTTGGGCATTGCACTTTAAATATAAAGCATTTATAATTTTTTGCGTTTTTTATTCCTCTCCAAAATTTCGTCGCATTTCCTTAAAATATTTTAGGATTTTTTAACCAAGTTTCTACGTTAGAAAATAACACTTTAAAAATGAACACCTTCTTCAATTTTCCTTTAAAATTTACTAATAATTTGCCTATTTATTTTTCTACCAAATTTTATATTTCTTAATAAAATTTTCAATAACCAATTGAACCCCTATAACTAGATAGCACCAAAAAAGTATCGCACCACCTCTATTTTTTACATAAGTGTAAACATGTCCTAGTGTAAATCTTAATACCTTTTTTAAAAAAGGAGCTATTAGGATAAACAAAAAGTTAAAACGTTAAAAAAGAGCAAGTCTTTAAGGTTTTGTTAATAAAAAATCTGCTACTATGGGTGAATATTTCCATAGATTGTGCATTTTCCCACAAAGCAACCTATGTTTTCATGTTAAATATTATACTATATTTCTGTTACCGAAATTCAACGAGCCAGTTAGAAAAAATAATATAGAGTACTAATTAGTGATAGAAAGAAATAATTTTTTTAACTTATTTCTTGTCTATTTCTATTTCTATTGAATTGCAGATTTCCTTGAGAGCTAAATCTCCGTAATTTACTTACAAATTAATAATTTATAGGGAATGGGCATTAAGAAGATCATAATATTTAATATTAAAACAAAAATATGTTCCAAAATTCTTGGATAACTGCCACGGATTTTCACTTTCAAAGATCAAGGAATTATAATTTTTCTATTAGCTCGCGGTTTAGCTTTACGATTTGCGACTATATAGTCAATCTAAAAAAGTCCTGATTTAGAAATTGAATGTGGAGATAATAGGCTTAGCCTGATGGACTAGCTAAGATCTTCTAGAAAGTTTATTGACAAAACTTTATTATTTTTACAATTTTTCTGTACCACTAGCAGTTACAAAATTATGAACCAATAACGTAGAACTTCCTTTTTTATTTTTTTTTTACATTTTGTTTATTTAACAAATGTTCCAAACATTTCTGGGAGGCAGCATATCTCGAATTTTGTTATACAGGGTGTTTGGAAACAACATCAGGAAACTTAAGGTAGTGATTCTACATTGAAAAAAAATGCTAGTAAGTTATTTGAGAAAATGTCGAAATCTCCACCATTACCAAGATGCAGGGATGTAAAATATCATTTTTTGTTTAATTTTTTTGATATTTATTTTATTCTTTAACCAATTAAGTTGCAATTTGGTATAACAACAAACCCTTGATAATGTTAATTTCAAGCAAGGCGACTTAATTGCGGGTAAAGCTAAATTACTGTAACTGATTTCAAACGCAGAAAAACTTTGAAGTCGATTTTTTTAGCTGAACGGTAAGGGTTTGCGACATTATTCAGAAGAACATTATTTTGCAAGTTTATAAATATCTTTAACATGTTTTACTCTGTTTGAAGATATCTGTTGAAATAGAAAAGTTATAAAGGAAATTAATGTTATGTATCAGAAAAAGTGCCTTCTAGCGGAATAAAAAATAACCAATTTGATCTTAGAATTATAAAGTCAACCAAACTTGTTTTTTATACAAAATATTAACTTAATCGGTTAAATAATAAAATAGATATGCCCAAAAAATTAAACAAAAAATGATATTTTACATCCCCGTATCTTGGTAATGGTGCAGATTTCGACATTTTCTCACATAACTTACTAGCATTTTTTTTCAATGTAGAATCACTACCTTAAGTTTCCTAATGTTTTTTCCGGACACCCTGTATATATTTTTCTAAAGTAAAAACCTTTAAGTGAAATAGGCATATCTAGCAAAACGATACCTGCCACTTCGTTCATACAACCAAAAACCGATTATGGCACATACATCCAATTCATCCCACTTGGCACCATCGGACTTCTTCTTCCAAAACCTAAAAAAAATCTTGCTAGAAAAAATATGGGTTCATTTTTCGATAAAGAAGGGTTCCAAGCTTTGACATACCAGTGGTTGGACAAATTAAACGAATTATAATCATATTTTTTGTTATGTCGGAAACTTCAACCAATTTTCATAGTTTTCAGGATAAAGTAAAAAAAAAATTAATGAAAAACGAATGCCATATGAAGGCTATTGCGAACAATTATTACCGAATTAAATTGATTTTTAATTTCAAAAATATAACATAGGATTTTAAAACATACCTAGGGTAACGGGTACAGTGGTTGGCCAGGGGATAGTTATTGGCCACTTTAAATAAAATCATCATTTTTAAGACTCTGAAGTAATATTCTTAAATAATTTTAAATCTAGTACATTTGGGCAACAGTGTGCGTGCAAACTTCCATTTTAAACATTTTATTTTCGCAGTAGCAAATGTCAAATTGGCGGTTGAATGACACGTTGTTTCCCCGTAGCGAATTTAGTGCTATTATTAGTGAATTCATGGTGTATACGGCTCTTGCAAAGGTATGTATTTTTTAGGTATTAATTATTGCTATAAGTTTTTCTTTCTCTAGGCTTTTAGGAGCTGGTTTATTAGTTTAGTTTTTAATATTTTAGAAATAAGGTTAGAAAATTTACTCTATATATGACCCTGGACAATGACTGTAACAAATAAATCGGTCTTGCGACAATCATTGGCCAGGTGGCCAATGACTGTATTTTGTTGTAAAAAATAAATATTTAAAAAATCGTTACTTTTATTACTTCTAGAACCTATTTTTTCATATATTTCAAACAGGTTAGCTAAAAATGCCTATTAAACAATTATGGGCCATGTCCAATCAGTGTAACTTTAGTGTGGCCAATAACTATACCTACCATTCTTATCAATAGTAAAATAGTTTAAAAGTAAAGATAAAAAAACAGAAAATTTAATTTTTAAATTTTTCAATAAAAATATACCTACAACTTGAAATTTTCATAAACATGTACACCTACCTTATTTTAATAATAGAATCAATTAAAATAAAAATCTATTTTTACAGCCATGCCAAAAGTTGCCAAATCCGAGATTTATGGAAAAAAATACGATGAGAAAGACATCGCCAAAGCTTTGAAAGCTATTGCAGAGGGATTAAGCGAAAGAAAAGCATCAACGCAATTTCGTGTTCCCAGATCAACTTTGCAGTTCCGTTCTAGTGAAAAATTTAATAACAAAACAACACCTGGTCCAGCTCCAGTGCTATCCCATGAAGAGGAAAATCTGATAAAGGACTGGATTACAACAAGCCAATCAAAAGGTTTTCCACTGCATGTAGAGGATATTCAGATTAGTGTTAAACAGTTCTTGGATGAAAATCCACGACCTAATGTACCTTTTTCCAATAATAAACCTGGGAGAGGTTGGTTTAGAGCATTTCTTCGAAGACACCCAGATATTACATTAAGAACTCCAGAAGCTATTACAGCGGCCAGTTCCAATGTTTCCGAAAGTGACATACGTAAATGGTTTACAGAAATTGAAACTTACTTGGTCGAGAAAGGATATTATCACATTTTACAGGACCCAACTCGAGTGTTCAACGGGGATGAGACTTGTTTCTTATTATGTCCAAAAAATAAGCGTGTTTTAGCTACTAAGGGCTCAAAAAACGTATATCAAATAGAACATAACCCTAAATTTAATTTAACCGTTATGTTTACGTTTTCAGCTGCAGGTGAAATTACTCCTCCAATGGTCATTTACCCCTATAAAAGGTTACCTTTACAAGTTACTAACTCTGTTCCTGGTAGCTGGGGGGTAGGGTGTAGTGATAATGGGTGGATGAAAAATGAGAATTTTTACGAATACATCGGCAATGTCCTCTATAAATCCTTAGTGGAAAAAGGAACTAAGTTTCCTATCATTATGTTTGTTGATGGTCACGTAACGCATCTTATATACCAAACTAGTCAACTATGCTCCAGACTGGGTATTATTCTTATTGCATTATACCCAAATGCAACTAGAATCATGCAACCGGCAGATGTATCTGCATTTAAACCCTTAAAAGTTTATTGAAATAGAGCAGTGCAAAGGTTTCGCAGAGATTATCCAAGGAGCGTAATAACAAAAGAAAATTTTGCTCCCATACTTTCAACGGCTTTAGCAGAATTAAAATCTGAAGTTATTCAAAATGGATTCAGGGCATGTGGTCTCTTTCCCTGGAGTGCCAGCGCTATAGACTTTTCAAAATGTACAGGAAAACAAAAGATCCCTAAAAGCATTATTCCAAATCAAATAAATTTAATCACTTCCATAACATTTGAAGAATATGTATCGGTTGTGGGTTTAGAAAAAATTAGTTTATTTCAGAATTTTAATCAAGAAGAAAATCCCAGCGAAGAACTTCAAATGCTTTTCAATATATACAATATTTTTTAAGATAAAGGAAATGCCGAGACTAATAATCATCAAGAAATAACAGCCCCTAATATAACTGAACTGAATTTAGAACAGATTATTGAAGTTGAGGACATTCCAATAGTTTTAGAAGAAGAACTGAATGGAGAAATGGTTCAAAATATTGTAGTGGATGAAGTTGCATCTACAAGTCATATAAACAATATAGACAATTTTGACGTTAATACAGTTACTGAGAATCCAACGTATTCGTCCGCTTCAAGTAAAGTTGATAAATCTTTCAGCGAGTATTTTTTCTGGCCACAAACGCCTGAAAGAAAAGGTAAGAGACAGACAGAAAAACTTCCGTTTGTTTTAACATCTACGGTTCGAAAAAATGCTGAGCAAGCAAAAATAGAAAGAAAACAGTTTGAACTAGAAGAAAAGAAAAAGCGAAAATACGAACGTTTAAAAGTACAGGAACTAAAAAAGGAGTCTAAAGGAAAATCCATTAAAGGGAAAACTATAAAAAAATGTTCCAAAATACTAAAGAAAGATAGGACAGTTACCAATACATTTTTAGAAGAGAATACAACTAATAAAAATAAAAATGAAATAGCATCATGTTCGACAAATCATAGTCAAATTACGCCAAAGAAGTTGACGTTAAATGTTAACTTAGATTTAAATGAAGAGACTAGGGAAAATACCCCAAATATAAAAGTAACTCATTTAAAAAACAAGGTCAAGGTACATTTGCCGGAAAGTGGTTCCCCATCTAAAAAAATGTTCAGAGGGCCTGAAGATAATACTTCCCATACGCTCTAGCTCTCCTAATAAAAACGAAAACGTATCTAACTTAGTCTCTCCACTTAAACCAATAATGCCTAATAACCTAGATGACTTTTCACCTGTAAACCATTCTTGTCTGCCCGATTCAACTAAAAGAAAATTATTCATAAATGAAACACCAACAAAAATAAAGGTCATTTCCGATGTAGTCATTAAGCGCCCAAATAATTCCAATTTTCTTACTAATGTTACGGTTTGTACAGGTTTATGTCACTGCTGTTTACTTAATATAACTGTAAGAAAAGCAGGTATACGTTGCTATAGTTGTACTCGAGTATTCCACGAAATTTGTGTTAAAAAATCTTGTGATAACCCAGTATTCCCTAATAAGTTTATATGTACAGCATGTACCAAAGTAAAAAAAATCTACTAGTATTTAAGTATTGTAAATACTTACCTCTTGTTGTGAGTTCTTTATCTTTAAGGCTAATATGTTATATTTTATTTTTTAAGTTTTTTTCAATTTATTTTATACTAGGTAGGTTCTTTTGTGCCTAAGATGTACCTACAAATGAACCTATTTACCTGCTGGCCAATATCTGTGATCCCCATGGCTAATCACTATAACACAATGGCCAATGACTGTATTTTTCGTTACCTTTTCATTTATGTTTCAAAAAAATTTTTGTTAATTATGTTTGGTTTATTATTTCTATTGGGACTCATTGCTTACTATTTTATGTATGTTATAAAATAAATACAATTGTTTTTTTTTCAAAAGGAGATTTATTTTTGACTATTAAACAGACAAACATTGCTAAAGTGGCCAATAACTGTACCCGTTACCCTACCTACTCTTTTAATAATAGTGTCTTCTGTTAATTTATTACTTATTACACATCTAAAGTACGCACAACCATGTATTAATTTGCTAACAATTTAATTCCTAGTTTTCGATATACAAAAAATATCTACAATTTTGTAACAAAGTGTGTTTTTTTTTAATTGATAAACAAGTTTAGTAGACATATACAGGTTGCTACAGAATGTTGTAAGGATGATCTATAAAGGCCTAGTGTCAGTCAGAACGTTAGTAAGATTCTGTTTAAAAACACAAATATATAGTTTATTAACATAAAAAAACGTAATAACAAATGACAAGTTTTAATTTTTTTTTGTTTGCATTTGCATTTAGAAAGGCAGCATATTATGCTGGTATTGCTAATATTGCCTGGCAGGTTTCTAAATAAGATATTAATTTAGCACTGATTCAGCATAAAACTTAAGTGAAAAAACCATAAGATTATTAATCACATTTCAAAAACCCTTATATTCATAGAATTCCCTAATTAAATTTGTAACTATTGTTCTCCTTAAGTGCAAAATAAAATTAAAATCTTTTTGCAGTCAAGTCTTTACCACTTGTAAGATATTGTCATTTGCATTGTGTTTGATCATTTAATCTCTTTTAATAAATTGCTTCTTAAAAATTATTTTGGTTTGAATTTTTATTGACGTGAAAGGTTCTCGTATGATTTATTTCTATACGGTATCCAATTATAATTTTTTTGAAATTATGAATTATTTATAAAGCTGGAAAAATAAAATATAGCAGGACGGTTAGCGAAGTGCATACTTTCAAATCTAAAATTAAACTCTCCTTTTCAGTAAAAAAATAATAAAACTTAGTTAAAAGTTTGAATTTAAATAAAGTTAGTATCTTAACTATACAAAACATCTTAAATGCCTTATATCAACAAAATCCCAGTATAAAGAAATACACTGTAAACACATTGTTAAAAATTATAATATTATTAATAATTAGATTGGTACAGGATCTTCTTCAGTAAATAAAAAGGGTAGGAAGAAACTTGTTGTTTCTGGTTTTTCATTTATTATGTTTTGAGCATAATGAAAGAAACAAATGAACATCAAAAAATAAAAAAAATGAATAAGTTAACTTTTTTTAAATGAAACTTCCGGTATATTTTTATTAAGAACTAAAGTCCTTTTTATTCATTTTTCAAGAATATATAGTTTGCTGACATTTTGTTTAGCCGTTTTGAAAATATTCAAACTTTTAATTAAAAATTTAATAGGGTATTTTCACTCAATTGATATTGAGAATGTTGTGTGTAAAAATTAAAAGTAGAAACACAATTAAGCAAAACCTGCTAAATAACACAGAAAAATACAAACCTCTTACTTTTCTATTTAATTATCATTGTAATTTAAATAGCCCGCCACTCCCCTAACCAATCAAATTCAACAAGGATGCCAAGTCTGTTTAGGAAACGCCAACTTTGTAGATGTTGCGCATATCGATATTTGATGACAGGCGTATCGAATAACAAAAAGCTGACAACAAAGCAGAAATTCCACCAATAGAAAATGTAGGGCCGTGACGTCACGGGCCTACAAAATTCAAACTAAAATTGATATTTAAGGCGTTTCCGGAGGCCAAAAAAATCGGGAAAAAATATTTTTGGCCTTTATTTTGATGTGGCTTTGCAATAAGCTAATAAAAAATAATCATGAAAAATGGCTATTGATAGTAAAAATCAGCATTGTCTTGGAAAGGAATCAATTTGATTTGTTTATACGTTTTGACAAGACCCTGACACGTATTTGTATTTTGGCATCGCTTTAATTAAATAAAAAATACTTCTAATATGAAAGACAAGAAGATTAAAAACATGCATGAAAAAATATCTGGCAAGTTCGGTACGAACATCACCAATGTTTTCTTGGACAACGAATACCTTCGAGAAACTCAATATAGTATATTGTTCGCCGACCGATGTAGAAAAACCAAAAGTGTTATAAAACACAAAAACACTGGCCACAAATCAAGATTAAATATCCGCCCAGTATCCCCGTTTTAAATCCTCTGGATCCATTTTAGTGCGGTTACTTCAAAAATAAAATTTGTTATAAAAGCCCAAAAAATATGAACATACTAAAACAAGAAATTAAAAACAAAATTATGTTACTTAACAGGAACCGATACGATATTGTTTTTAACGCGATCAATCGTAAATTAGAAAAAACATTTTTAAGTGCAGAGAAAATGGTGAAAGTTACGTTAAAAATTATTTTTTTTTGGGATTTTTTAAATTATTTGTTTTCCGAGGTAATGCTTTTTAATGTTCATGTTTTTCTTTTGTTATGCTAAATAAATAATACACACAACATCAAAAGTCTTGGACCCACCGTATATACTCTATTTGCTGTATGTTTATTGCGTTTTTGATGCTAGGCAAAAAAGATAAGGTATTTGTTAAATAAACTAGATCAAAAATATTGACAAATAAAATATTTTTTATTTTTTATAAATTTTTAAAACATATTGGTCAGTTTTATTGAATATTTACCAAAATAAATTTCATAATTTTCTTTCAAACTAATACCAGGACGTGAAATTAATGGTTTTGATAGGGCAAGAATTGTTGCTCTGCATGATGCTGGACATTTCAATCATCATATACACAGGATGTTAAACATTCCAAGATCGTCAATTGTGCGAATAGTTCAAAGCTACCAAGAATTTGGGACAGTTGAAAGAAGACCACGTAGTGGTCGACCTCGAATAACACATGAACGGGAGGATCGATATTTGGTTCAATATGCCCGTAGACATCGAACTGCTTCAGCTCCAGCCCTTAGAGCTCACTTTCAAGGTACGTTTCGCCGTATTATATCGTCCTCTACAGTTAGAAGAAGACTGCATCTGGTAAATCTTCGTGCAAGAAGGCCTTTAAGGGTACCTACACTACTTCCATGACACCAATCTGCCCGCTTACATTGGGCGCGAGAACATAGGGAATGGCTTTTGCGGCAGTGGCGATGGGTCTTATTTACAGATGAAACCAGAATTGGACTGCAGAGTGATGACAACAGGCAAAGAGTCTGGCGAGAGCCAGGTCGTCAAGGGAGACTAAATTTTCCTCGAGAGGTTGCTCCCTATGAAGGAGGGACAGTAATGTTTTGGGGAGGAATCATGTTCAATCGCCGAAAGCCATTAATTGCTGTACCTCAGAATATGACAAGTCGAGTTTATATTGAAAGTGTCATCAGGCCCATTATTTATCCATTACGCAACATTTTGGGCGAGAATTTCATCTTCATGGGCGACAACACCCGGCCTCATCGCGCAAGAACGGTTTATGAGGCACTTGAACAAGGACATATCAGCAAAGTAGACTAGCCAGCTAACTCGCCGGATATGAATCCGATTGAAAATTTGTGGGATTTTGTCTCTAGAGCGGTTCACAACCGCATTAACTCACCCCAAAATGCAGAAGAGTTAGTTGCAGCGGCAGAAGAGGAAACGATCAACCGCTTGATTGTTTTAATGCCTACGCGTGTCAATATGCTACTGAGAAACAGAGGAGGTCATACTGACTATGATTGGACAAAAAAAATTTTGTCAATTTTTTTGTAATGGATTTACTTAAGAAATGCAATAATTATTTCTTATGTTGTTTAAATAATTGTTTAATTTTTTTAACAATATTTTTATTGGAAAAAATAACTTCACAAATAAACATACTTTAAAAAACATATACTATTTTATTTAAAAAGGAAATAAATTACAGAATACCGGTGGGGTCCAAGACTTTTGGTATTGTGTGTAGTTAAAAAACTACGAAACTTTGATATAATAGGTGTTTTTCTACCCTTTTTAATTGTCGTTATAACTGGCTGTCAAAATATAAATATAAACCCTGTACATATACCAGTTTTTTTAATGTTGATTGTTATTTTTATTTTAATATGGTTATTAGAAAATAACAAAGAAGTCAAAGTAAAATCGCTTAAAACATTTTCTACTACTTTTTAAAATAAGTATTATCTAGCGAAGTTGTGCTATTAAATTTTGTCGACAAAAACTATGTCATTGTTTTATGATATCATAATCTGTTTTAACTTATTTAAACAAACTCGTTTAAACTTATTTTTATACACGATTATTGATAAATATGTGTCTACATTTTTTTAAGATAGCTAAGTACCTTTAAATAAGAAAATCATAACCATATTAAACAGAATACATATTAGAACTGATAAAGTACACATTAAAAACTACAGATTTTAGAACCAACTGCCCACAAAGTAAAATATTTAAAATGAAGATAAGTATTTTAATTTTGATTTTAGCCTATGTTTTAATTGCAGAAGCCCTTAATCTTATTAAAGTAGAGAATATATCTGGCACAAGCATTGTTGATGGGGCCTGTAATAATGTTACCGAAAAGGAGAGGGTTTTCTATGATCATGTTTACAAGAATGCCATTCCGCTATTTACTAGATCTGAAACTGTAAGTAACTTAAAATAATATTTTTGTATATTAGTTTGCTAGGGTAAAGTCAAAATGTTTTAAAAGTAAATCACGCTCACGCTATGTACTTGAAAGGATCAAGCTTCAAGGATCCTATAGGGTGGCCGTAAAGAAAATATTCAATCTAATTCATTAAATTTTTACGTTGAAAGTCTGTAGTAACCAATTGAAATTAGCATTAAAATAATCTATTCTGGATTTTTGAGACCTCCTGTACAAAATACCCCCTTGCAATTATACTTTTAATTTAACCGACAATAACCTTAAAAATTTGGACGAAATTGTGTTTTTCCCAAATTTCACTGCAAAAATCTTTAAACATTGTTTAGAAGATTAAAAACAAGAGATAAGTGGTCAGTTTACTGTACACAAAAACAATTAAAATTATACAGGGTGTATGAAAAAATTTGTTATTTTTTTCTGACTTGTTTTATTGGTTTGTTTTTGCTCTTTTTATAATGCTCTTATGGAGAATCTAAAAAAAATATTAAAATTAAAATACAAACTTCTTTTGAGATATCCTGTATATCTAATTTTTGCATTTTCAGATCATATTCCCAAAAGTAGTAGGCTATGCAAAAGAACGCATAGATCACAATTTAAAAAAAGCAAAAACACCCTAGACCATCATAACTTGCCAAAATCTGATAAGGAATTTAATTCTCGACCAACGATTAGCAAAAATCTCTCAAAAGAATTTTTTATTAATTTTTATTTTTACACATACATGAATAATGTACATTAAAATTTTTAGGGCGATATTTCAACAAAATATTGATTTTGTTCAAAATTTGCAGGTTATATCGGCCAAATTAAGAATATAATTAATAGAGGAGGTATTTGACACAGAGCGGTCTCAAAAATCGATCAATTTTACTCTAATTTTAATCAGTTTCTGCAGACGTATAACGTAAAAATTCAATGTAACAGACGAAATATTTTCTTTAAGGCCGCCATTGTAATTTCGTAAATGGGCCACTTGACTCTTAAAACTAGAAGGTTTCAAGCTTTCGTTTGCACATTGGAACATAGTGCAACTGAATTGTGGAGTAAATTGTGTTCGAGTAAACAAACGGAATACATGTCTGCAATACGAAGTCAACAATACAAATAAGCGACGTACAACAATACATGGCAAAAACCTATAAGAGTTGCATATTTCAATCATTTTCCCATAAAGTTGGTGCACGATGCCAAATTGTATTTGCAGTAGTTAATTTTATTAAAAGTCAAAGGATATGTAGGATAAGTCCAAAAAATTGAAAACTGCTTTAAAGTAAAGTATCCATTTTTCAAAAAAAAAATCACAAAATAATAAGTAGAAAAACTGTTTAGAATCAAAAGTAATGCCTAAATACAAAGTCATGGTGTCCAATTCAAATTTTTATAATTTTTTTTTAACTGTTGAATTACTTCTATATCATACATATCGTTATTATTTTAAATTATTTTTTAAATAGCTACAACCAAATCACAATTAAATATCTTTTTTCAAATACCGTATTTTTAAAATTTAACTGTTTTTTTATATTTTTAGCTAAACGCCAACTTCAACTTTCAATTTCTTGCATCGAGATTTAACAAAACACTAAATTTTTACGAATTATCTTTTTAACTAGGAACATATTTTACTTATTATAGTGTCCTTATAAAAATTGTCATTAAACGTATAATTAAAAAAAATGCTATAAAACTGTTAAACAGCTAAAAAATACAAATCCAGTTAAGTTTTACTAATACTCGTTCATTTTAAAAAATATATATTTAAAAGAAATTAAGTTGTAGCTACTAATTTAAAATTTTTCACTTAACGATATTGGGTAAAGTGGGTTGATTGGTAATCAATTTCAAATTAGGGTTTTAAAAATATGAAAAAATATTCTTACCAAAAATAATATACACAATAAAAATACGTACCAAAATTATCCTTATTAGGAGCGCTGCTAAGATCTAGTTGATAAAACACGGCTTTATTGGTTAATTAGTGGTTTGAACTGTAGATTCATCACATCATCACATTAGCATCAACTTTTTTTATTTGATTATTTTTTTAACATTTAAAATACATTTTTTCGAGACTACTATTTTACAAAAATAAAATATATTTTCAACTACCTAAGTAGTGAACGAATCCTTTAAAGTTTTTAAATGTTTTTATAATTTAACCGAGGTATTCCAAATTTCTAATTTATCAATAATTTAAAAAAACATCCCTAATTTCTATGAACTGTTCAAAGTACAGCATTTCATTTTTGCCAATTGCCATTTTTTATTACATTTTTTATAGTTAAAGGGCCAATTTTAATAGTAAAAAATAACTTAATAGCAAGAAGATTTTTCGAAAAACAATACTGTCATTACTTTAAAAATGTTAACCAAGTAAATTCAATAAAATATTTATTTATAGCAATGCATTTAAAACCAAAGAGAGACTTTAATTAAAGTTTTTTTCTTAGTGTGTAAATAAAAAAAGTAGGGGCCACGCCTTTGCGATAAAAAATAGGCACAATAACACTAAAATCTTGGACTTCCGTTGTCTTTATTTGTTAATTGATACACAACGTTTCGGTTAGTGATGTATCTTCAACCATTTTTAAGTGATAAGAGATACATCACTAACCGAAACGTTGTATATCAATTAACATATAAAGACAATGGAAGTCCAAGTTGTAGTTAGAATCTACGCATTCAGTTTTAAAAAATAAATTGTTTTGATAAATAAAGTAAAATGGGTTATATTATCACTAAAATTCACAATCTCCTTATAGCAAGATAGTGACTAAAAAATCCGCTTAAAAATAGGGTAATCTATTCTTTTGAGGACCTAATAAATGGCCTAACTTTAATTAGCATTTTAAAAAATATTTGTTATAGAACAACTTGGTAAATATATTTATACCCTTTCAGGAAAAATATTACGGGGATAATGCCATATACTGTGTAGTTGCCGAAAACCAAAAAAGCAATGAAACTGGTGGAACTGCTAGAATTGCCGAAGGAGGGGTTGGACAAAGTTATGTGATCATTGAACTGGAGTCCTACAGGGGTCATGGCTTAGATTTCTATGTCTCCGTCTACGCTAGGAATAGAACTCAAGCTTCTTTACCATCGCCCGTTGCTTTTGGAAACGAGAAAGACCTTATATTTTAACCTTTAATAAAAATATAGTTTTCTTTAAAAAAAAATTGTTTTATTTATTTTAATAATGGTCCACGTAGATAATTTAAGCCCCATCAAAAAACTTTCGTGACCAAAATTAATTTATTTTGCACACTCTTTTTAAAAGTGACACAAATCAAAAAATATAATTTTACAGTAGAGCCAAAGGAAAATATAGCTTGTAGTGTTATAGTTTTACTTTTAGTAACCTTGATTTAGCTTTTGTCTACGTCTAAATATTTAAAGTAACTTAAATTTGGTTAAATTTTGGAGTAAAAAAAGGCATAGTTTGTTTTAATGTATCTTTTTAAAGGTTAGTCACTTTTGTAAAAAGTAACAAATTTTAGTTGTTTTCGGCATAATTTAATTCATAGCGGTTCCTTAGAATTTACTTACTTCTAGGGGCTAATTAAAAATATTTACTTCTAACGCTTATTTTCCAATAAAATGAAAATAAATGTTTTAAGGCTCAATCATGTTTAATACCTAGCTATAGGTTGATGTAATACACGAAATTAAAAACTGTAATTTTAGTCCAGTAAGCAAAGGTTTTTTGCAGGAAAAAAATGTAGAAGTTTTTTCTCACCGGTTCTATATATGTCTTTTGGGCTGCTGAATTCGAATCTGAGGTTTGCCTACTCGCCAGGCATGAGCTTCACAACGAAATTGCAAAAAACCTCATATTTTCGCCACTTTTTTAGTTTTTAACTATAACTCGAAAATAAGCGTTTTTTTTTCATTATAACTATGATAAACTAAGCTAAAGGTGACAAAATTTTCTACAAATGCGTATAATGACTCTAGAGTCTGGAACAATCCATAACGTCGTTAGATCGTGTTGAAAAAATGGCATTTCTTGACTATTATTTTAAGTGCGCGCTGGTGCCCTACTATCATCTTCATACACTATTAAAATCAAATATTTTATGATTACCAGGTATGTCCAGGTTACGTTTGCCAATTTCTTATAATTGGCAAACGTAACTGAGGTCCATAGGTTAACGAGCTTCTAGCTCAAACGAAATCGTACTACTTTTAATTTAAGGGGAGTAGGGTTTTGATAAAAGGAAACATATTTGAAACATATTTTTATTTACACGAAAGAAAAAAAAACAAAAGCAAAATTTTTTAAATTTTCGTATTCATTCGTCGTCCTCATCTAAGAATTATTACCTAAAACAACGGAAATGGAGACTTTAGATGACTATATTAGAAGCAATGTCGTTCATGTTTATTATGACTTTAATATTATTTTAAAAAAGTTAAACCGAAAATAAGAAAACAAAAAGAAAAAGGCAGTACCTGCATAAAGCTCAGGATTGCGTTCGCAGATGATTCTTTAGAAGGACCAGGCTGTTTATTCGCAATGATGTAATGTTTACTTTTTAGTCCTTTCTGGTTAGTGGTCAGTGGACTACTCGAGCTCTTAAAGGATAGGCGCTGATCTCTCCACTGGAAAAAATATAATTAAGACATTTTGATCTGTGCAGGTGCAAAAAAAAATTCGGAGGCAGGGGAAAATTCCTGGTGGTCTTGTATGGCGGAGACCATTGCACTACTTCAATTAGTAGGCTGCGGTACAAACAGTATGAGTCATAAGCATTCAAGGTTAGTGTAAATGTAGTATCCATCACCCGCACTAGAGCTGCAGCCCAGCACCAAGTGCTGCAGTGTTTGGGAAAAATTTAAACACCTAAGCAGTGGAAATGGAAAATTTAAACACCTGAGCAGTGGAGATCGAAATCTAAGCCATGACCCCTGTAGGACTCCAGTTCAATGATCACATACCTTTGTCCAACCCCTCCTTCGGCAATTCTAGCAGTTCCACCAGTTTCATTGCTTTTTTGGTTTTCGGCAACTACACAGTATATGGCATTATCCTCGTAATATTTTTCCTGAAAGGGTATACATATATTTACCAAGTTGTTCTATAACAAATATTTTTAAAATGCTAATTAAAGTTAGGCCATTTATTAGGTCCCCAAAAGAATAGATTACCCTATTTTTAAGCGGATTTTTTAGTCACTATCTTGCTATAAGGAGATTGTGAATTTTAGTGATAATATAACCCATTTTACTTTATTTATCAAAACAATTTATTTTTTAAAACTGAATGCGTAGATTCTAACTACAACTTGGACTTCCATTGTCTTTATATGTTAATTGATACACAACGTTTCGGATAGTGATGTATCTCTTATCACTTAAAAACGGTTGAAGATACATCACTAACCGAAACGTTGTGTATCAATTAACAAATAAAGACAACGGAAGTCCAAGATTTTAGTGTTATTGTGCCTATTTTTTATCGCAAAGACGTGGCGCCCTACTTTTTTTTATTTACACACTAAGAAAAAAACTTTAATTAAAGTCTCTCTTTGGTTTTAAATGCATTGCTATAAATAAATATTTTATTGAATTTTCTTGGTTAACATTTTTAAAGTAATGACAGTATTGTTTTTCGAAAAATCTTCTTGCTATTAAGTTATTTTTTACTATTAAAATTGGCCCTTTAACTATAAAAAATGTAATAAAAAATGGCAATTGGCAAAAATGAAATGCTGTACTTTGAACAGTTCATAGAAATTAGGGATGTTTTTTTTTTAAATTATTGATAAATTAGAAATGTTTTTTGGAAAGTTATTAAAGGCAACTTGATCCCTATCCTTTGAGTCCAAAACCTCGGAGAAGCTGCTCCATTTAGTGTCTGAATTGTGAAAAAAGGAGCTTCAATATGAAAATACTGCTAAGTGATGACTATGCAGACATTTCACCTGCAAAGATCAAAGGTAATTATACTATAACAAGTGATTATTATTTTAACTTGGTTTGTATCACTGTAAATTGGGAACTATACTTGCCGTGATCAAATTGTAATAATTATATTTTTTTCAGTGGATAAACCAGCACCCATCCTTTAAGAGCTTGGGCAGTCCACTGACCAGAAAGGACTAAAAAGAAAACATTACGTCGTTGGAGATATACAGCCTGGTCCTTCTAAACGGATCATCTGCGAACGCAATTCTGAGCCTTATTCAGGTAATTACTTTTTCTTCTTCTTCTCTTGTTTTTGGTTTTATCTTTTTTTTTAATATACCAAAGTCTATTGCGCGAAGACATACTAAATTTTGTCCTTAATGGACATGAACGGCATTGCTTTTCTTATAGTTATCTAAAGTCCCCATTCTCGTTGTTTTAGGTGATAATTCTGCAGATGAGGACGACGAATAAATATGAATATTTTAAAAAATGGTGTTTTTGCTTTTTTTTTCGTGTAAATAAAAATTTGTTTAAAATATGTTTTCTTTGATCAAAACCTTATTCCCCTTTAAAAAAGGCTCGTTGACCTATGAACCACACTTACGTTTGCCAATTCCTTAAATGTAATTAGGACATACCTGGTATTCATTTTAAATTGGTATGAAATTAATAGTAGGGCACCAGCGCACACTTTGAATAATGTTTTTACCTTTTTAGCGAATAGTCAAGAAATGCCATTTTTTCAACATGATCTAACGACGTTATGAATTGTTCTAGAGTTTAAAGTTATTTTACGCATTTATCGAAAATTTTGTCTCCTTCAATTTAGTGTATTATAGTTATCATCAAAAACCCGCTCATTTTCGAGTTATAGTTAAAAAACTGAAAAGGTGACGAAAATATGAGGTTTTTTGCAATTTCGTTGTTAAGCTCATGCCTGGCGAGGTGGCAAACCTTAGATTCGAATTTAGCAGCCTAAAAATATAAAGAACCGATGAGAAAAAAACTTCTATATTTTTTTCCTAAAAACGTTGCGCCGTTTCTGAACCTTGGATGACTAAACTATTTGGAACTCGGCCTGGCGCACAGTACTTTTGTTTTTAATGATTCAGATCAAAGGGAATTTTGCTTGTTATTACGTTTTTTCTAATTAACAAGACATTTCACCTGCAAAGATCAAAGGTAATTATACTATAACAAGTGATTATTATTTTAACTTGGTTTGTATCACTGTAAATTGGGAACTATACTTGCCGTGATCAAAATGTAATAATTATATTTTTGTTTTTAATGATTCAGATCAAAGGGAATTTTGCTTGTTATTACGTTTTTTTCTAATTAACAAGTAGTTAATAAAGTAAAATTATAATGGCTATATTTTTACTTGCTTTTTTTGGTTTTTCAGATTCAAGAAGGCACCAATTAATTATAAAATAAGGATGGATATTTAAATATCTGCTTAAATTATTTTTTCCTATTTTACAACTTTTCTCATAAAATAATTGGATGATTTAAGTATTTCGCTATATACAGTAACGTATAGTCTTCCGCAGCATCTTGCTTTCATAAAAAAGCCATCGTTACTGAAATGATCCGTTTTAAAGTTACGGGGCGTTTATAAAACGGTTTTTATTTACTTAGATTTGTATTCAATTTTATGTAGAATTTAATAACATAAAAGATTATTACGCGGCTGATAAATAGTATGTTTTTAAGCGTAGAGATTTTTTTAGGTGCTAGTTTGTTTCATAGATTTAAGTTTAAAGTTAAAAAGCACAGAAAATTGTGGGTAAAGAAGGTACTTTTACGTCAGAACTTAGATTCAACCATTTGCGAGAAACTTCAGTTTAAAAAATTGTTTGCACATCTTAACCTAAATATTTTGCAGCCTGATTTTATAGTTAAAAATAAAGTGCGTTAAGGTTTAATTTATTATCAATAATATCATGTTTCGAGACATAAAAAAGGAAAAAATATTTACATTCTGGTCACACACACTTGTCAATTAGAAAATGCCTCTTCACAAAACCTCTTTGATTTCTCGCAATTTTCAAAGGCTCTTGTGAACATGTTACGAATACTACCTGGCTCTCTTTAGATGTAAATAATTCTTCTGGACTTTTACATTAAAATCGGCCAAAATCATGGTGGTTTTCAGGTTTTGTGCCCGTGGAGATTTTTGATCAGCCTATTAAGAACTATCACTCTGCAAAGTTTAAATACAGTTGGACGAAACCCATCTTTCATAAGAAAAATCATCAGTGACCTTTGCGATTTTGGGGCGGTTAAGGGGGTTTTCGGGTTTTGTGCCCGCAAAGACTTTTGATCAGCGTGTAGAGAATTATCGCTCTACAAAGTTTGAAAACAGTTGGCATTTTCTATAAGAAAATTGCGGAATCATATAATACAAATTTGCAAATTTTCATTTAAATTGCATTTTTCTAGAAGTTGCAATTATGCAAAAACGGTTTTCATTGCCTGCCCGCAGTAACGCAATAACGGCGCATTTCCGGGCCCATGTTAATACAATCTTTTTTAATTTTTAATAGAGGACAACGCTGCCAAAATGTTTACGTTTACTTTTAAAACAATCTGTATGGAAATTGGCTTTGGACTTTAGTTTTTAGACCATCCAAGCCTTTTTTTTATTTTAATGTCAAAAAACAAAGTTTTAAGTCTTTTCTTTTACTTGGGTAAAGATAATAATTAATTCTTGTGTATTATAATAAGGTATGGTATTATGTTCATCATGTTTAATAGCAGAAAAAAAAATTACCTTACCTTAAGGTTAATAGGTCTTTTGTTGTTTTTTAAAATTATTTTTTAGGTAAATTTCAAGTTCTTGAAGGTCAATTGGTTTTGCGTGCGCCAGTTTATATCTTCCGAGCTTGACCAAACTGGCCCCACCAGGCAAGAAACCCAAAGAATTATTAAGGACTTATTATTAATTTTACTTATGCACTTTATACTAATATTCATATACTTAAGCATAAAATAGGGCCCTGCACACATTTTTTTTATTGGCTAAAAGTAACCTTTTACACCAAAACAACGCTTGTGACATATTTTTCTTTATTATAAAATTCGTTAATAGAATTACAAGCATTTAAAATTTAAACATAAAACTTTCCTGCGGAAAGGGTATTTACGTCACAAATGGCTAATCACATGTATTCACAATGCCTGATCGGCAGCGGCGCAGAGCTAATCTGAATATTAAAGCACTTTTAATTTTTAATCAGTAGATAAATGCCATTATTAAATGTTTGTTGTAAAAGTAGAGTACTATAATATGTTAATTTTCTTTTGTTAAAAACACATTGAAAAAACGTATTGCATTGGAATAAAAAATCAGTAAGTTACAACAATAAAAAATCCCAAATCTTGAAGTATCTGGAAAAACACAAGATCTTACATAATAGACAGTATAGATTCCATCACAGAAAATCCACAGCTGATCTTCTTTCCTTTGTCTCACACAACTGGAACAAGTCCAATGAGTTTCTTAATGAGTCCCAGATCGTTGCTCTTGACATATCCAAAGCTTTCGATCAGATCTGGCATGATGGGCTTCTTAACAAACTTCCTTCTAACGGTCTTCCACTTAAGCTCTTGATGCTCCAGTTTCCTTTCTAATCGACGTATATCAGTTACTGTAGATGGTTGTTCTTCCAGTTTCTACCAAATGAATGCTGGGGTGCACCAGGGCTCAGTGCTGGCACCCACGCTGTTTCTTCTACACATTAACGATCTTCTCTCTTCCACAATCAATCCCATTTATAGTTTTGCTGACGATAGTACCCTCCTGGGGCGCCAAAAATCTCGTTCAGTTTAATGTCTCAAAAATACAGTCATATTTGCTGTCGCGAAAAAGTCTGCCAATGCTCATCCGTTACATATGAGTCTATATCCCAAATCAGACCCCCTTTAGAATATTGTTCTCATGTCTGGAGAATGGCGTCCTCTACAACACTTAGCATTCTGAACTCCATTTAAAGAAGAGCCGTTCGTCTAATTAACGATCCCACGCTTACAGAAAGGTTTCCTCTTCTTACCCACCGTCGAGCTGTGGAGAATCTGTCGCTCTTCTATAGGTATTTTTACGGCTTCTGCTCAGAGAAGTTGGCCAGTATAATTCCTTGTTTGGCAGCTCCCAACAGAGCGGCACGTAGTGCAACTTTTATGCGTCCATTTACAGTTCAATTAGAGAGTCCCCGAACTTCTCGCTTTCTTCGTTCCTTTATCCCTAGAGTGTCAAGACTATGAAACCTGCTGCCCGCAGAAGTTTTTCCTTCTCCTCCCAATCTCAAAATAGTCCCGTGTGAGCAAACTCCCTCTCACCACACTCAAGACACCCACGGTACGTTAGTATTTAGGCACCACCCTTCGTGGACTGTTCGAAAATTTAAAAAAATGTATTGCATTGGGTCAAAAAGTATGTAATCATGATTATTTTTAAGGTATTTTGCTCAAACGATATTAAACGGTTTTTAAAGCTTTATTTTTTTTGTGAAATGTATTTTTTTGTGGAAATCGATGCATTTTTACAGTATAACTACCCTTTACGTTTATTATGTTACATATTTTATTAACAATAAACCGATTTATTTTAAATCGGAATAAAGAAACGCGATGTATTCTTTTTTTTTGCTTTACATAAAATAAATTAACGAATCAAAAAAACTAACTCCGCACTCCTTGTGTCATCACACAGCTTTTTGGTCTGAAAAGGAATTTAAAGGGCCAGACGTGAACTTTAAATCGTTATTACGCCGAAACCATTTTTTCTGAGGAAGATATTTGTGAGATGCTTTTTTAATAGGAAAAGAAAAACATTTGATGTGTTTTTAAATCACAATAAATATGCAAGGAACCTATTGTTTACTTTGAAATAAAAGGCAAAATTTAGGTAGTTAAGACAGGATTTTTTAATCCTTACGTTTTTAAGTTTGTTTTAAAACCAATATCAGAGTTAAATTTCTATAAGTCGCATGGAAACACAAAGTGGTTATTAAATAACATTTAAAAATATTAATTACTTCATATTTTTTAATTTTTTTATTAAGATGCAAATTTTACGCAAAAAGACCATATAAAAAACTGAACTAAATCTTACAAAAATTTATTTATTGCTTTACAACAGTTTTACACTTTTATGGTTCTACAACAAATGCCATAGGTGAATTAGGACGAGTATCATTTCTAGCGTAAACGGAAACGTAATACTCCAATCCGTGACCTCTATAGGATTCCAATTCAATAGTCACATATGTAAGATTAACACCTCCTGCGGAAATCCTAGCACTTCCTCCAGTTTCTTCACTTTTTTGGTTTAGGGCTTGTATGCAGTAAATGGTACGGTTTCCGCTGTATTTTTCCTAAAATATATAAATTGACTTTCTACGCTCAAATTTTATTATTCAAAGTTTTTACTAAAAATGGATTAGGTATTCAATAATATTGTAGATACAAGTTTTTTAAAAATACTTTCAAAAATAACCAGTTACTGATACCTAGAAGTATCACCTTTTTTTAAGTAAAAAGTTAAAAATATTGTATTTAATCATTAAATATTGTAACTGAAAATTTAAAGTTAATTTACAAGTTTTTTTTAATATTGCAAACAATTTCACATTCACTCTGTGGATAAAAATACAAAGTTCCTATAAACATATGTTCTAAACTCCTAACTTTTCAACTATAGGGTGGTAAAGTTTTAAGATTTTTTTGATAAAAATAATATATATATATATATATATATATATATATATATATATATATATATATATATATATATATATATATATATATATATATATATATATATATATATATATATATATATATATATTATAATATATATTATATATATATATATATATATATATATATATATATATATATATATATATATATATATATATATATATATATATATATATATATATATATATATATATATTTTAATAAAAACATATTGCTTCAAATTTTTGAGTAACATATTATATTATAAGATGCCGATTTTGGATATTATAAGATGTGTCTATCCTTCGGTTTAACCGGAAGCGATATCAACTTTTGATTTTTTAATGGAACACCCTGTATATTTTTCAAAATTTGGTTTCTAAGGATTATTCCTGATATAAAATCTAAATTATATCCTATACCTATCTCTGCTAGTTTTTAAGAAAATGGCGATTAAAGATGTCCAAACTACCGCACATTATGCAGTTCTATGGGAAAACAAACAAATGATTTAAAAATATTTTATGTTTAATTTAATTTTTTCTGAAGACTCTATCTATGGAGGTCATAATAAAACTACTTCCTGACTTTTTCTAATAATATTACTTCAAAAATTTAAATGCAACACCCTGTATATTTTTTTAAATTTGGATTCTACGGGTCCTTCCTGATATAAAATCTGTATAAAATCCTATACCTATCTTTGTTAGTTTTTGAGAAAATGGCTTTTGAAGATGTCCAAACGACCGTACATTACGCAGTTATAGGGGAAAACAAATAAATGTTAGAAAATTAATAAGCCTAAAATAATTCAAACCGCAATGTTGTTATTTTAATATTAGTTTTTATTTAAGTAGTTAATTAAAAAATAATTTAGAATTAAATTAAAAAATATTAAATGTTTCTAACGTTTATTTGTTTCCCTATAACTCTATATATATGCGGTCGTTTGACATTTCAATCGCCATTTTCTCAAAAACTAACAAAGATAGGTATAGGATTTATACAGATTTTTATCAGGAACGACCCTAGAATCCAAATTTAAAAATATACAGGGTGTTGCATTTAAATTTTAAGTAGACATTTGGAAAAGTCAATTTTCGCAGCACTTCCGGTAAAGCCGGAAGTATTTTATTAGACATCCACAGATAAAATCTTCAAAAAATTAAATTAAACATAATAATTTTTTATATCATTTATTTGTTTTCCCATAAAACTATAATATTCGGAGTTTGGACATATTTATCACCATTTTCTCAAAAACCAGCAGAGATAGGTATAAACTATAACATTTTATATCAGAAATGATTGTAGAATCCAAATTTAAAAATATACGGGTATTCCATTCAAAAAATCAAAGTTGATGTCGTTTCCGGTTAAACCGGAAGTGATAGAACCTGTTATAATATCCAAAATGAGCATCTTATGATATATTATAGCATCCTAAAATTTGAAAGGTATATGTTTTTATTCAAGAAAATAAAAAGCTGGGTAGTGATTTCGTTGTCACCCATACAGTATGTCCACGGAAAAGGTGTTGAAGAGAAAAAACTTTTTTATTTTTGATTTTATCGAAAAAAGCTACTCTTGATAAAAAATTTTGCTACTTCTAAGAGTAAGATTGGGATAGAAACATTTAAACATATTTTATACGGGGTGTTCAGAAAATTGAAAAAACTTAAAATGGTACAAGAGAAAGTGCATTTATTTGATAAGATATGGAAATAAGTTACTTGGAAAAGTTGTTCAAAATTAAGGTAGTTCTTATACCAATTTTTGAAAAAATTGCCTACTTTTATTTATTTGTAATTAAATTTATTTTAATATCAATTTAAATTTTTAATATCAATTTTCTCAAATTTTTTGCTGTTAAGTAAGCATTTAAAGCTGACGTTACTGCGCTAATAATTTTAAAAGCAAAGTGTCAATAAAGCTTGTCACTATCAACGCCTACTATTACAATAATGAGTTGTTAATTTGGAATTAGTTAATTAATATTAAAATAATTTTTATCACAAGTTAATAAAAGTAGGCCAATTTTTTTGAAAATTGATATAAGAAATTATCTTTTACTTTTGAACAACTTTTCCTAGTAACTTATTTCCATATCTTCTCAAATAAATGCACTTTACTCTTGAACCATTTAAAGTTTTTTCAATTTTCTGAGTACCGCGTATAAAATTTGTTAAATGTTTTTTTCCCAATGTTACTTAGCAAATTTTTTTTTAAGAGTGGTTTTTTTTTTTGATAAAATTAAAAATAAAGAAGTTTTTTACTATTCAACACCTTTTCCGTGGACGTACTGGTGTGTCCACGGAAAAGGTGTTGAGTAAGAAAAACTTCTTTATTTTTAATTTTATCGAAAAAAGTCACTTAGATAAAAAATTTTGCTACTTCTTAGAGTAAGATTGGGATAAAAACATTTAACATATTTTTTTACGCGGTGTTCAGAAAATTGAAAAAACTTAAAATGGTACAAGAGTAAAGTGCATTTATTTGCAAAGATATGGAAATAAGTTACTAGAAAAAGTTGTTCAAACGTAATTTAAAATTTTTGTACTAGTAGGCGTTGATAGTGACAAGCTTTATTGAAACTTGGCTTTTATAATTCATTAGCCGCAGTATCGTCAGCTTTAAATGCTTACTTAACAGCAAAAAATTTGATTATAAATTGATATTAAAATAAATTTAATTACAAATAAATAAAAGTAGGCCGATTTTTTCGAAAATTGGCAGGTACTAGAGACTACTTTTTAATTTTAAACAACTTTTCCTAGTAACTTATTTCCATTTCTTATCAAATAAATGCACCCCGTATAAAATATGTTAAATGTTTCTATATCAATCTTACTCTTAAAAGTAGCAAAACTTTTTATCAAGAGTAGCTTTTGATAAAATCAAAAATAAAAAGTTTTTTCTCTTCACCTTTTCCTGATTATTATTATATATATATATATATATATATATATATATATATATATATATATATATATATATATATATATATATATATATATATATATATATATTTAATTTAATAATTTTAATATTTTTAATCATTTGCTACCCTAAATAGGGGTTGAAATTTGCAACCTTTAATGGTTTTTCATCGTATCTTTTTTAAAAGTTTGAAAATTTGTTATTTACGCAATAATTGGTAAAGGCTTTACTCAATTAAAAATTTTTTTTTTTGTGCATTTTGTTTGTAAATTGTGCCGTTTCCGAGTAAAAAAAATATGTCTCCAATACGAACTTAGTATTTAAAAAAGGCGATACGGAAAAAAACAATAAGGGTTGCAGATTTTAACCTTTTTTTAGGATAGCAGATGATTACAATTATTGTTCCACGGAAAATATCTACTCCAAATTGCATATACGTATATATTTATGCATATTTATAAAATATTTGTTTATTTTATTTTAGCTCCCTATAGTTTAAAAGGTAATAATTTTAGGACGTATATTTATTATTTGTACTTTTATAAGAGGGTTTTGTTTGTGAAATTTTTTGCAATATTAGAGTCATACCCCGTATTTTTAATTATGTTCTATAGTTTTGTGGCGGATTCATGTTTTAACTTGTTTTATTTGGGATACTCGCCTTACTACTTGGGAATGGGACCTCTTTGGTCCAGATCCCGGGGCATACGAGCTGTTCAGCCATATTGACCCTTATGAACTTGCAGATCGTCTGCAACAAAAAAGAAGAAAACCCCCCAAAACGTCCACCGTTATCAAGATCGAAACTAAAACAAATAATAAAAACCGAATTTTAGGAACATTTTGATCTAAAAACTTAGGAAATTCTGATAGTTTTTTTACTTTCTATGACGTTTTGTCATAAATGACATTAGGTTATTTGACTGGTGTATGTATAGTATTCAAAAAGACAAAAAAGGTGGGTGATATGGTGTGGTAATTGATTTTAAGTTTATCTGAATTTACTTCTGCATTAAGCATAGGTAACTATGTGTTATTTAAATTAACAGATATTGATGCTACACATTTATCTTTATTTAATAAAGTAAATGCACTTTCCTTTATTTTACTTATTTATTAAACTTAAAATTAATTAACACACCATACTACTCACCTTTTTTGTCTTTTTGAATTATATACATACACCAGTCAAATAACCTAATGTCATTTATGACAAAACGTCATAAAAATGTAAAAAAGCTATCAGAATTTCCTAAGTTTTTAGATCAAAAATTTCTTAAAATTTAGTTTAATTTTTAGTTTTAGTTTCTACCTTGACAACGATTTGCCACCGAAACGTAGATTAGTATTTGTGATTTTTTGGGGGGTTTTCCTCTTTTTTGTTGCAGGCAATCTGCAAGTTCATAAAGGTCAATAGGCCTGGACAGGGTCAGCTCGTATACCCTGAAACCTGGACCGAAGGAGTCTCATTTTTCCAAAAAGTAGTAAGGCGAGTATCTCAAATAAAACAAGCTAATACCCCGTATATATATATAATTAGTAAACACCTTTTTAATTTAATATGCCAAAAATATACTCAAAAATGTTTAATAAATGGTTTTATCTTTATTTTATCCTTTCAAATTTCTTTAAAACTAGGTTCTAATTTGTATGCAAAAAAAATAAAAATACAAGTTACTTACAGTTTCAGATCTAGTAAATAATGGAATAGCATTCTTGTATACGTGGTCATAGTAAACCCTATCAACTTCGCGGGGGTTGGTGCAGTTTCCTTCAACAATATCGTGACCAGATGAATTTTTTAGCGTCAAAGCCTGATTAAGTACAACAAATAATGAAATAAGAATGCAGAAAGTTAACTTCATTTTAAATAAGAGTATATACTTTTGCGACAAACTGACTCGTGTTTAATAAAATACTGTTTAATGTTTTTCCAATGAGAGACATTTCTATTTATTAGGATTTTGATGTGTCTTATCTATAAGTGGTAACTTGATTATTTGGGATATTATTTACTTAAGCTTAAGTGTTTTAGAAATTTGTGTTTATTTAGAAAATATAAAATTATAGGAATTATTTATTTTTGGCATCATTTAATAGGTCTATATGAATAACAAGTTTAAATGGTAATATCTTTTTTATTAGAATTGTCTCTGAATAAGGTTTTTCCACATTTCTCGGTGTATTATTGTGTGTTAGAATTTTTTAAACAATGTTTTTGTCCTATGGCAGAAAAAAAAATGTTTTGTAAAGGTTGTGTAAAAATATTTTGTAGGTTAATCTCGGAGTTCCTAAAGGTCAAATGGTTTTGCGTGCGCCAGTTTATATCCTCGGACCTTGACTAAAGTGGTCCCATCTGGCAAAAAACCTAAATCATTATAATAAATAAATCTAGCATGTATGGAATATATATCTCAAATTAGACACTTTTTGTTAATTTTAATAGAAAAGTAAAAATTAATATTCTAGGAGGAATAGGCGCATGAGTTCTAAAAACTATTCCAGCTCAATTTTTTTATACGATCCTCTTTAAATTGCCGTACTAATGATATAAATACATGTTGTTATGGGGCAACCTGGTGTCATATTGTTTAAACCATTTCTCCATATTGTTAGGAATTGCAAGGAATTGTAATTTTCCACCGGAACAATTTTTTTATATTCTTTATTAAAATACAAATAAAAAAAGGTTTTTTTTATTAAAATACAAATAAAAAAGGTTTTATGACACGATTTTTGAAGATTTAAGTTACTTTTGACCCATGAAAGAGATGTATAGAAAAAGAATAAAATATACAAAATATTTATTTTTTTATTTCTTATACAATAAGTTATAATATCCCTAGTTGAGATTAAAAAATATTTCATTGTTTATATCTGTTTTTTGATTGTTTATTACGCGCGCTCACAAGTATGCGTCACTTAGCTTTAAGTATTGTCGTCTCTCTGACTCATACGCTGTATCAGCATCTCTGTGTCCTAAATAATTATTAATCATTTATATTTAAACTATTAATTTCATCAAAATTGTTAAAAAGAGCAATGTTATTAATATTTTAATTATCTACAATTTGTTTTTTTAAGTTTTTTGTTGAAATCAATTTTACAAAAGAGATCCTTATTTCACTTGTGAGCGGGCGTAATAAACAATCAAAAAAACAGGTATAAACTATGAAATTTTTTCAAATGTCAATTAATTTATATATATATATATATATATATATATATATATATATATATATATATATATATATATATATATATATATATATATTATATAAAAAAAATATATATATATATATATATATATATATATATATATATATATATATAATTTATAGGTCAAAAAACCCAAATTTAGGATTTTTCGAACCTTTAAAAATTCATATCTCCAAAAATATTAACTTTATCGTGAAAAGTCATAGGACCTTTTTAATTTCTATTTAAATAAAAAATATTTGTTAAAAATGTCAGGATAAAAAAAACGATTCCTTGCAATTGTTTAAACCATCTTGGCTTAAACAATATGGCAGTAGGGCAATTTAAAAAGGATCGTATAAAAAATTGAGTTGGAACAGTTTATGGTACTCATGTGCAGATTCCTCCTGGACTATAATGCACTTTATATACTTTTCATAAACATACAATTGTATACCTTGGAATAAAAGGTAAAGTCTAAGTAGTTAAGATAACATTTTTTAATTCTTACCTTTTTAAGTTTGTTTTAAAAATAAGTAAAAGGTTTAAATAGTTTTTTTTTTAGATTTGTCTGTAAACATAGTTTTTCCACTTTTACTTGAATTTATGCTATGTTTATATTATTAGGGTCTTTTTGTAGTCTATATATTTAATACTTTTTGGAAATTGCGGACTTGTGGATGTTTCTTTTCATTCATTTCTTGAACCTACTATTTTTCGAAGAAATGATTAAATTATTGTCAACACTTGACCGAAACCAAATAAGATTTTACCAAAAACACTTACGTAAAATAGAAACCAAGTTCTAATGTTCTTTATTCATTAATACAGAACAGTTTCTTCATTTATTTAAACAGATCATAAAATAAACTTACCAATTCAGAAAAGAGTGGGAAATTGTGGACAGAACTTGGTGTAATTATAAATCTCTTCTTTATTTTCTGAGTTTAATGAATGGAAAAAAGACTAAATATTAAGTGTGAAAACTGCTCATTCTAATGTCCCTTAAATCGCGGCTGGTTTGCGGTCTGGTAAGTAAATGTAGCATTTTTTTTTTGTTTGGTAAATAAAATATTGCCTAAATTATAAATTCTAAGACCATTATCATTAATCAGATTGCGAAATTCTTAAAATACCCCCTATACAGGGTATTACAGAATGTTAAAAGTTGTATCAGCATCTCTGTGACCTAAATAATTATTAATCATTTATATTTAAACTATTAATTTCATCAAAATTGTTAAAAAGAGCAATGTTATTAATATTTTAATTATCTACAATTTGTTTTTTTAAGTTTTTTGTTGAAATCAATTTTACAAAAGAGATCCTTATTTCACTTGTGAGCGGGCGTAATGAACAATCAAAAAAACAGGTATAAACTATGAAATTTTTTCAAATGTCAATTAATTTATATATATATATATATATATATATATATATATATATATATATATATATATATATATATATATATATATATATATATATATATATATATATATATATATATATATATATATATATATACAGGGTTATTCAAATTAAGTGTCCACCATTGGTAACTTTGTTATTAGTGAAAATACAAAGTTGTTTAAATTAGCAAACTAGTAGTATTTTTAACTCTGGTAAAAATGAGAAATAAAAAAAAACAATTGAGAATCGTTATTTTGATTTTTTCAGTAAAATAACATTTTTTTAATGGAAACCCCTGTATATTATATTTTTTTCTGTTAAAACATCAAATTTTAAACAAAAAAGTTTATAATGACTTTTCTCCTAGGTTACAAATTGTTGAAGTTATGGCTCCCAATCTGAAACAATTAAATTGTATCGACAAACTTTATTTTCAACATCAACTCATAATCTTACAAAATAAAATAACAATTTTTTTTAAAGAAGATACTCGAAGACACCACCTTCTTCTTCAAAACATTTTTGGGCACGTTTTTCAACTGCTCGAACTGTCTTAAGTATGGTCCTACCATCTATCTGGGTTATCTTTTCACTAACTGCAGTCTTTAAAGCGTCGACGTTATCGTACCTTCGCTTGTAAATTTGGTTCTTTAAGTAATCCGACAAGAAGTAATCAAGTGGGGTTAGATCTGGTGATCTGCCAGGCCACTGGATTGGGCCATTTGTTCCTATCCACTGATCATGAAAAGTAGTACTTAGAAAATGATAAGTACCTCTGGAGTTGTGGGCCAGTGCGCCATCTTGCTGAAAATGCAGATGATGTCTACTTATAAGATCCAATTCTTATAAGAAATTATTCAGAATTTCTGTCATAAATTCAACATATCTTTCACCAGTTAGGGTGCCCTCATAAAAGAACGGACCAACAATTTTTGAACCAATTATACCACCCCAAACGTTGAAACTGAAACGGACTTGTGGACCTCTTGGATGTAATAACAAAAGATTTTCTCTTGACCAATAATGGTGGTTTTTTCTATTAAACTTTCCAGAATTTGAGAAATTTGATTTATCTGTCCATAAAATGTAGCGAAAGTTATTTATATTTTGGCGACAGAAGTTAAGATACCAATGGCAAAAAACAAGCCTTCTCTCTGGATCCCTTGCCAAAAGCGTTTGAACTGGTCGGTACTTATACGGAATTAATTTGTACTTTTTTAAAATCCTTTGAACAGTACCATAACTGAAATTAAAGTCCTTGAGAATATCTGGTATTGAATTCTCATGATAACCTTCGAAATATCCAATAACTGCAATTTCCGTGGCCTCGCTTATTGTGAATTCTTTTTTTGTCCTTGTTTTAGCAAAAACATTTTCGTTGCCCCTAAATTTTCGATAAAGTCTAAGAAAATATCGTTTATACGGTTGAATGCGAGCGGGATATAATTCACTGTAGTATTCTCTTGCTCTCAAGGAGGATTTTCTGCACACTAAATAGCATTCTAACATATTACACTTTTCTTCATGAGAGAACATTTTATAAACAAGTATTTGACAAACACACTAATGTTTGACATTATTTGATTTTATCATTGTTTTTCAAAGCCTTCTAGTTGCGAGTATGTCCAGTTTAGCAATTTGTCGCTTATCTTAATGCTGTCAAATCGCGAAGGCCATGTTGTTTTCATAGCCGTCTTAATATTTTAATACTGCAAATAATTAAAAATATTTATCGTTATTTTGACTTTATTTTTGACTCTAGCGGAAATGTCATTATAAACTTTTGTTTAAAATTTGATGTTTTAACAGAAAAATATAATATAAGGGTTTCCATTTAAAAAATGATATTTTACTGAAAAACTTAAAAATACGTTTCTCAATTGTTTTTTTCTATTTCTCCTTTTTACCAGCGTTAAAAATGCTATAGTTTTTAATTTAAACAACTTTGTATTTTCACTAATAACAAAGTTAAATATGGACACTTAATTTGGATAACCCTTATACAGGGTTGTGATTTAATAACGGATAAATTCAATAAAAGGGGAGGTATTTCTTTTTCGAAAAAATCTCGGACACGTCGATTTTATTTTTGGATCGGGCATATTTTGACATCAAATGATATACAGGGTGACGCAAGAAAGTTTGAGGGAAAATTTTTTTTCTTAAATGGAACCCCCTGTATATTTTTTGCATTTTCGTTTCCGGAAAATTCTGGACATCTTTTATGTATAATGTTATATACCTATCGTCAACTATTCACTAAGTAATTACGTTTAAATAATAAACATAAATTGATTAATTACATTCCACATTTTTGAAATTTATTTTATCAAATGCTGGAAGTGGCCGCCATTAAGAGCATCTCAAATCAGTATGAACCATTTATAACCAGTCATTTCGATTACCTATACACCTCTCTTTGTGAATATTTGACATAGACTTGAAATAAGTGTCAATTATTTAAAGTTTTTTTTGCCCAATCGGTGGATAGGCAGACGTTGATCAATAGAGTGGCCACCTAGATCACCCGACCTTAATCCATTGGACTACTTTCTTTGGGGTTATGTCAAAAATCAAGTATAAAAAGATAAGCCACACACGCTTGATATCCTCAAAAATCGCATTCGTAATGCAATTAGGAATATTTCTCCAGACACAGTTGAAAATGTACAGCAAGAATTTAGCGATCGCCTGGGGTGCTGCAGAGCTGTTAATGGCGGCCACTTCCAGCATTTGATAAAATAAATTTCAAAAATGTGGAATGTAATTATTAATCAATTTATGTTAAAACAAAGTATTATAATTATTATTTAAAAGTAATTATTTCGTAAACAGTTAAAGATAGGTATATGACATTATACATAAAACATGTCCAGAATTTTACGGAGAATCCGAAAATCCTAAAATATACATTGGGTTCCATTTAAGAAAAAAATATTTTTCCTGTCAGACTTTCTTGCGACACCCTGTATATCTACATTTGATGTCAAAATATGCCCGATCCAAAAATAAAATCGACGTGTCCAAGGATTTTTTCGAAAAAGAAATACCTCCCCTTTTATTGAATTTATCCGTTATTAAATCACAACCCTGTATATAATTTATAGGTCAAAAAACCCAAATTTAGGATTTTTCGAACCTTTAAAAATTCATATCTCCAAAAATATTAACTTTATCGTGAAAAGTCATAGGACCTTTTTAATTTCTATTTAAATAAAAAATATTTGTTAAAAATGTCAGGATAAAAAAAACGATTCCTTGCAATTGTTTAAACCATCTTAAACAATATGGCAGTAGGGCAATTTAAAAAGGATCGTATAAAAAATTGAGTTGGAACAGTTTATGGTACTCATGTGCAGATTCCTCCTGGACTATAATGCACTTTATATACTTTTCATAAACATACAATTGTATACCTTGGAATAAAAGGTAAAGTCTAAGTAGTTAAGATAACATTTTTTAATTCTTACCTTTTTAAGTTTGTTTTAAAAATAAGTAAAAGGTTTAAATAGTAATTTTTTTTTAGATTTGTCTGTAAACATAGTTTTTCCACTTTTACTTAAATTTATGCTATGTTTATATTATTAGGGTCTTTTTGTAGTCTATATATTTAATACTTTTTGGAAATTGCGGACTTGTGGATGTTTCTTTTCATTCATTTCTTGAACCTACTATTTTTCGAAGAAATGATTAAATTATTGTCAACACTTGACCGAAACCAAATAAGATTTTACCAAAAACACACGTAAATAGAAACCAAGTTCTAATGTTCTTTATTCATTAATACAGAACAGTTTCTTCATTTATTTAAACAGATCATAAAATAAACTTGCCAATTCAGAAAAGAGTGGGAAATTGTGGACAGAACTTGGTGTAATTATAAATCTCTTCTTTATTTTCTGAGTTTAATGAATGGAAAAAAGACTAAATATTAAGTGTGAAAACTGCTCATTCTAATGTCCCTTAAATCGCGGCTGGTTTGCGGTCTGGTAAGTAAATGTAGCATTTTTTTTTTATTTGGTAAATAAAATATTGCCTAAATTATAAATTCTAAGACCATTATGGATTTAGAAACGCAGGTTTAATCAGATTGCAAAATTCTTAAAATACCCCCTATACAGGGTATTACAGAATGTTAAAAGGAAAATTTGGGGACAGATTCTTTTTCTAAAAATATAGAAAACAGTTCATATAAACATGGGTCCGGAAATGCTTTGTTTTTATGATACGGGGTTGTCTTTTATAGTTTATTTTACATTTCTAGAAAACCCGTGAAGATATTGAGATGAGTTTTGGTACACGCAAATGTATAATTAAAGGTCACATTTACATGTACAGGGTGATCAGTTAAGGGTAGCGGGCGGCCATATCTCATTAGATATTGGTCGTATAGATTTGAGAAAAAAAAATCATGATAAAAGTCGCCAAGAGAAATTGCTGGAAATTATTTTCGAGTTTGTCAAACGTCCGCTAGAGGGCGTAACAACCAACACCAAGTAGAAAAATGGGATTTTTATAGAATTTTTTCTTATGAAAGTATATCAATGCTATCATTTTCATATTTACTGGCCCGTTCCCTACATTTTTTGTCTAAAACGTTTTGTTCTATTTATCAAAATAAAGCGGTGGGGGAAGTTCGATTGTTTTTTTAAACAAACCAATATTTCTCCCGTTTCTTTTGACCGATTTTAGCAAACTTAGGCTCATATGAAAGAGCATAATTTGCACTACAAAACGCTTTGCAAACAACGTTATGTATACAAGGTGTATCAGAAAGTATGTAGAAAAACAAAGTTCATGTTTTTAAATGACTCCCTATATTTTTGTTACATTTTTGTTTTCTGCATAAAATTCTAGATATTTTTTATTCAGCATAGCATATCCCTTTATTCAAGTGTTTTTCGAGATATTCGCATTTGAATACAAATTTAGAAAGAAAAATCCGCTCATCTTTTAATGTTGGTTTACGTTTCTATGGTTTCAGCGGTTTTTTGAGAGTTGCATAATAACCATATATCATAATTTATTAATAATAATTATTATTATTTCATAAATTAAATTAAAAATCAAACTTAACTAACATCGCATTTAAGCGAAGCAGGCCATGATCTACAAAACTCAAAAAAAAAATGAAAGGAAACACCAAATTGTCAATCACGCTGATATTCATTTTGACAGTTCCTGCCATTGACATCTAATTTAATGTTATGTAAAAAGTATTTTTACAACAAATCATGCCTTTTACGAATGAAGAAGCCTTTGATATGTTGAGAATTTATTTTCAATGTTTTGAAAATGCGGCGATTGCCTCTAGGCAGTATGCTGTTTTTAATTTAATTTATGAAATAATAATAATTATTATTAATAAATTATGAACTAATGCATTCTCCCGCTAATGAAATATTTATTAATAATAAAAATAATAGGTAATAATTTTGTTATTGTGAGATGTATTATTTAAAAATAATTTTGAACCTTATAATTATCATTGTAAACAGTATGTAAACCTATTTTATTTTTTCAATCCAAAACCGTTTGTCTAACGAAAAAAAGTCAAGAGGTTCTTTTTGTTAGCAACTAATAAGAGATTACAAAACTGATTTTTATTTTGATAAGAAAACAGTGGCGTGACATTTTTTAATGTAATAAAATTATATTTTGGTCAATATCAACGGTTCAAAAAAAGGTAGATAATAAATTATTTCTATTAAATTATAGAGAAATGTATCTTTTTTAAAATATATAAAAATTAATATACCATTACTTTGTTTTTTTTTAAATACTCAAAAATTTGCTACCATTTCAGTTAACGCCATCTAGCGGCGACAGTAAAAGTCAAAAATTCAAAACCAAATAAGCGTTTTGTAGTGCAAATTATGCTCTTTCATATGAGCCTAAGTTTGCTAAAATCGGTCAAAAGAAACGGGAGAAATCTTGGTTTGTTTAAAAAAACAATAGAACTTCCCCCACCGCTTTATTTTGATAGATAGAACAAAACGTTTTAGACAAAAAATGTAGGGAAATGGCCAGTAAATATGAAAATGATAGCATCGATATACTTTCATTAGACAAAATTCTATAAAAATCCCATTTTTCTACTTGGTGTTGGTTGTTACGCCCTCTAGGAGACGTTTGAAAAACTCGAAAATAATTTCCAGCAATTTCTCTTGGTGACTTTTATCATGATTTTTTTTTCTCAAATCTACACGACCAATATCTTATGAGATATGGCCGCTCGCTACCCTTAACTGATCACCCTGTACAAAATTGTTTTCTAAGTCACTTACATCAGTGGGGTTCGTGCCGATAGGTCCTTATTTTTAGCGAAAAAAAAACTGTACGCCACTAGTTTTTGTAAAAATTAGTATTGCTTTCTTAACGCCAGTTTAATTCTGCTTAACAAGTACCTCTTGGACTTTTTCGTTTTGACCCACCGTTTTCGAAATAAAAATTAGTTTACTAATCCGTATAATAAGCTGTTTTCGGAATTAAAATTGAAAAAAAGTAATGTATCTAGTCGGTATTGTCTGTAAACGTCACTTTAATTTCATTCAAAGTTCTTGTCAAAAAAAATGGATGACGTAAAGTACCAATCGATTTGAATTTGTATTGTTTTAACTAGATATATTACTATTTTCTAATTACGATTCTGAAAACAGCTTATTAAATTAATTAATTAATTTGTATTTCGAAGACGCTGAGTCATCACGAAAACGTCTAGTAAATACTTTTTAAGCAGGATTAAACTGGCTTTAAGAAAGTAATACTAACTTTTGCGAAAACCAGTGGTGTACACATTTCTTTGCTAAAAATAAGGACTTATCGGCACGAACGCCACTGATGTAAGTGCCTTTGAAAACAATTTTTTACATGTAAATGTGAACTTTAAATATACATTTGCGTGTACCAAACCTCATCTCAATATCTCGACGGGTTTTCAAAAAATATGAAATAAACTATAAAAAAAGAAAAACATTAAACACCCCATATCAAAACGAAGCATTTCTGGAGCCATGTTTATATAAACTTTTTTTCATATTTTTAGATGTAGAATCTGTCTTTAAATTTTCGTTACAATATTCTGTAACACCCTGTATATACCTTGCAGGGCGTTTTGAGTGAAAATGTGCAGTTTTCAGAATTTTTTCTTTAACTTGTGTCCTATAACTAACATACGTAATCTCAAGTTTTTACTTTCTCGGGAAGTGCCCCATAATTTTCACGAGTTAATTAGTCAGCCAGTCAGTCAGTAGTAAAATGAGCGATTTGAAACTGTGTGCAATTAAATTTCAAAACTATTATCTCTACGAATTTTAAAATTTGGTACAACATTAAGGGCATTTTGCCATATCATAGGTGTATAATATTAAGATCAAACATAAAAGACAGTGTTAAATAATTATTTAACTTTTTCAGAAATTAAAATGGCGATATTTTTTTTTTTTTAATTAAACACCATGCATTTTTACACCACATAGTAGCAAATTAATCTCTCTTTTAGCTAATGTATATGTTGCTTATGCCTATCGTTTTTACTGTTTTAGTAAATTCCCATTTCTACATTTTATTTATTCTCTAATATTTCCTTTGACAAATAACGACTATTTGTCAATTACCAGTATTTTGATCAGTTTAAAAAGGTTTTACTAATTTAAAATAAAACATTATCCTCTACAAGAACAATATGATTTTGTATTAGTAATAGAAAAGTGCTTACTCACGTCGAAATTTTATGCTCAAAAATACCTTAACAAAGAGCATCCCGACGGGGCTTTATTAAAGAAAACCAAATAGACAAAAATAAGTTTTAAGTGATAGGATGCTTGATAAAAAATTCTTATTTAGGTCATTGTAAAATAAATAAACAAACGGCATAAGCAGATAAAGCATTGGTAGAATAATTCGAAAATACAGGTTACATGCTTCCATCTTCAGCTGTACCAAGCATTATTGAAAGTAGATTAGCGAGCTAAATTTTGCATGTGGGTTCTTGAAAAAGTGGAAAATAATGCATTTTTTAAATTTTGTGTTATTTTCAGACAAATCTAGTTTCCACAATAATGGCTTAGTGAACAGGCATAATTGTCAGTATTATAGTGACGTAAATCCAAATTATTATTAAACCGTTGATCCAACACTAGGACATATTTCTGGAAATATATTAGGATGGGAGTGCAATTCAATTTCTTCCAAAGCAAGCCGTAGTCAACAAGCAACAATCGGTGAACTTTTGAGTTCGAGATTTTTATTATTCGTAATCGTAATAATATACTCCATTTTTCGAAAACTATTTTTTAAAATTTGTACTGCACAAAAGTATAAGAAATATATACAAACTTTGAATTGTTTAAGGCAAGTTTTTGCTGTGTTTTACAATATTCCAAAATTTTTTTAGACAACACGTTCTAAAATTTCCAATATTTCCATTTCCATGATAATATTTTCACTGGAAATATTTCCATTTTCAACACTAATCAACACAGATGGTCGGTTAATGTGTGGGGGTGGAACTATCAGACTATATGTGGTGGAACGTGGAACTATTTTTCTTTAAAGGCTACCAAAACGGTCAAATATTTTTAAAATTAATAAGCCATTATTGGCCGGAACTTCTACAAGTTGTGTCTCAGGATAATTGGAAAAGAATTTCGTTACAACTGGATAAGGCTCCAGTGCATTTTGAATACAAAGTGCGCAATAAATCGGAAAGGTGGTATCATACCAAGTAGATAAGACAAGAAAGCCACAAAGCTTGCCAGCAAAAAAATCTCTATATGATACAGTGCCTACAACACCGGAAAATATGAGAGAACGAATAAGAACAAAATTCACCTTTATAAAGGCCCCTACAGACCTCGTTATTTTTAAGCAGTTTTAATCGTGGCGATCAAAAGCGTCTATTAACATTGCCAGTTTGTGGGCGGAAACCGAACATAACTCGTCGGTGAAAATTTCTAGCCGCCCTTGAAATCTTAAAAGCCCCACAGACTATCGTTCTTTTTAACCTTTTTAATCGCCGAATAAGACTGCTTAGTCGGAGGATTAAAAATTTTATTTCCCTACACTTAATTCAATTTTAAACCGTCTTAATCGCCGAAAGCTGCAGTCGGTCACCGAAAAACGTAAATAAAGCGTGTTTATTTGTTACAAGAATGATGATTAAAAAAGTTTTGCACAATACACTTCATTTTTAAATGAAGACGGACAAATCAACGATTAAGATTTCTAGCACGGCCAGAAATTTTCACCGACGGTGTTATGTTTGGTTTTCGCCCACAAACTAGCAATGTTAATCGACAATTTTGATCGCCACGATTAAAACTGCTTAAAAAGAACGAGTTCTGTGGGGGCCTTTAATTGTCAATTTGACCGTCTTTATTTAAAAACAAAGTGTGTGGTGCAGAACATTTTTAATCGTCATTCTTGTAACAAATAAATACGCTTCATGTACGTTTTTTGGTAAACGACTGCGCCTTTTGGCGATTTAGACAGTTTAAAATAAAATTAACTATAGGGAAATAAAAGTTTTAATCGTCCGACTAAGCAGTTTTAATCGGAGATTAGGAAGGTTAAAACGTTAATTTGTGTCTTGTGCCCGTGTATTATTACTTTTTCGAAAATTTTACCGTTTTCTTTTTGTATTTCTAATACCTAAACTTCTATTTACATTAACGTTTTTTTTTAAGTTTTAATTTTTGGATAACAGTTTTACTGATGTATAAATAGCCCAATTTGAAACGTTTAAAGTCAAAATTTGCTATCGGACCAAAAACGAAAAAAAGAAAATGTACCTAACTGACCCACGAAGTCGATAATTTTTTGGATTTATCAATCGTATCGTCAATCGTTACCTCCAAAGCGACTGTATTTTGTATTGTTGAATTATAATTATTTTAGTTTTAGGTTTGTTCTTTTATTCGCGGCACTGTCTTACCAAATATGATTTAGGCTCGTATTTTGAGCCGTATATTTTTTGCCTCGTTTTGAATACTTGCTTCTGGAAATTTAACTAAACCCAAGTATTGCTCTTGTAATTTTGTAAAAACAGGTTTCGTTAAATTTACAAAAGCAAGCTCTATTTGGGACCAAGTAAAAAATATCAGATCAAATCTCAGCACTTATGGTATTACCCATGATTATGATGAAAATAATATTTTTTTAAATGTTTAGTTTTTTAAGTTTTGTATTTTTTATATTTTAAATATTTTTATATATTTCCAATGTTTCCTGACATATTTTTGAAAATATTTTTTAAATTTATATTTCCGGTAATTTTCCATCACTAGTGTTGGATCAACGTTTCAAAAATAAATTGGATTTACGAACGATAGTCTCTAGGGACCTTAACACCACGTTGGTTAATGTTTAACGATCATTTGTGAAAAGAATTCGTTTGTACGTTGAGAATGATGGACATCATTCTGAACCTTTATTGAAAAATAATTACCTCTGACATGTATTTTTTAACTTAAGTTGCGTTTCGTTTTTGTGCTTAATTAAATAACATTCAGATATTTTTAATGAACTTTGTAGTAATCTGTACATGTTACACATGCCTTAATAAAAAAACTTTTAGATATTTTAGTGCTTTTCGTAAACAGATTCATGCATAATGCCTCACCTTTAATGGGTAATTGACAAATTGACGTTGTCATTGGTGTAAAGGAAATATTAATGGCAGCTATATTAAACCCACCTAGAATTTAAATACATATTTTAAACTGAGAACAAAGGTGGGTTCAAACAGAAATTTAATTAAATTTTAATTTAACCAAATTTAGGGTTTAATTTTATTTTTACCACCTTAGTTTGTACAGAAATTTATGAAACTTAAAAATATTATATTTGACCAAAAAATTTGTCTATTTGCGTCTTCGTAAAACAAACATGTCATTTTATTTCTATGTTAATCAAAATTCACAAACTAACTTTTTAGTCTGTTGCGGAAAACCGTTGGAGAAAGTTTTTTTGTTTATAAAATATAAAATCAAAAAACGCGTAAACAACCAGCTGATTATTATTTGTGCTGTCAATTGAAAATACTTTAAAAGTCAAAAAATTCGGTGTCAATTGCCAGCTGATTTCTTAAGCATTCGCATTACCGATCATTTAATTTAATTTAATTTTAAAAGATAAAAGTTTGCCAACTTTTAAATTAATTTTAAATTTAGTCATTTGTATGAACGACTCTATATGAAACCGTTGATTTAACTTTTTAAATTGAGCAAAATTTAATGCTAAATTAAATTAAATTTTTGTCTAAACCCACCTTTAGTAAAATGTAGAAACGAAATTTACTAAAAAAGTACAAAAGATGGGTATAGGCAACCCATAACTATCTGAAAGAGAAATTAGTTTGCTATTATATGGTGTAAAAAAATACAAGGTGTTTTATTTAAAATAAAAAGCTATCGCCATTTAAAATTCTGAAAAAGTAAAATTATTTTTTAAGCACTCAGTAAAATATTTAATCTTGATGTGAAATATGTATGATATTGCAGACTGTCCTAAATGTTGTACTAAATTTTAATGTTTGTAGAGTTAATGGTTTTCAAATAAGACTAACTTAATTAAACTTCTGCATTATCAAAAAATCAAATATTTTAAAAACTAATAAATTAGACACATATTACTATTATAAACCTTTTTTTATGTTGAATCTAAAGCCGCCATAAAATATGAGGTGTTCCGTTTAAAATTATATAACTTTAATACGTCACACTTTTTTGGGTCATCCTATGTAGTCTAAAATATATTTTATGCTATTGCCAAATCCGACCTAAATATGTTTCATATTTTACTTTTTTTTATCTTATGGTTTTGCCGCTTTATACCGTGTCGAATATGGTGGTCCACCCTGTTTTCATAGCAAAATGTAGTAACAAAGTCTTACTAAGACTTAAAACGCTTATTATTCATTGGGTTATTTACATGTAGTGTTTGTTAGAATTATGTAAGTTTAAGCTATTTTTTTCTTTTTAAGAGCAGGATTTTGTTATTAGGTACATTTTGCAATAATATCATTATTTTATTACATATTTTTTTAATAATTTTAGGTGGAAAGCGATAATTCTAAAGCTAGCTATACATTTTATATTCTAAGTAAAATATTACATTTTGCCATAATAAAAATTAATGGTATGGTATGAGCCAATTTAGATTTTTAAAATTTTGACTACCCTGTATATGTCATCTTTGGTTTAAATAATATTACACTGTTAAACCAGGAAGCAGAACTTTTTATGAATTTTTTTTTTCAAAAAACTAATTATGACATATTATCACCAGTTCTGCCACTAGTCCGAGAGCTGGTGAACAATTTTGAGTAGGTTCTTGAGGCCCTATGAAAACTTTTGAATTGTGCCTAAACATAAAAGTCAAGGTCTGGTTGAAGGGTAGCGTCCCCTACCAACCATTGAATAAAAAAATTTCAAGGTTTGGCAGGGGGCCGCTACCCTTCTTTCAGACCTTGACCCTAATATTAAGAGGTTCTTTAAGGAGAATTACACAAGTACCTCAAAAACCTACTCAAAATTGTTCACCAGCTCTCCTACTATTTATGGAGGTAAGTCAGAACTAGTAATGGTCCGTGATGATACAACCACGTTGTCTAAAACGTACCGTCAAATGCGTTTTTTGGATGTTTCATTACTTGGTCATCGGTAACGGAATAAAAAGAAAATTGGTTACCATCCTACAGCGTAGGTACATAGTATTTAGGCTTTGTGCAAGCCTTTGTGGTCTGACCCAAAGGTAAAAAAAAGGAAATATATTTTTTTTTAGAATAATTTAGGTCCATAAATTTTCGAATTAATTTATTAGAAATGTTTGTTTCTTACGTTTATTTTTGCCGCAATGGAAAATTAGGACAAGACCAAACGCTTCTTACGGGCCCCGAACAACCGTATTAGCTTATTTAAATTTACCTAACTTCGCACCTTATTTTCAAAGCATTAACTCTTGGATACCAATAAAACCTTTCCTTTTTAAGAAAAACCACCGACTAGAAAATGCAAATTTACGTTATCTGCCTAGTTGGAAATCAGAACTTTTTTCTTAACTGATTTAACTTAAAATTAAGTTTCATAGGCTTTTAGATTACTTATAACTACGCACTTAAAGTCTAAAACCCAAGAATTTACCAACTTTTAACCATTTATCCTAATCTGAAAACACATTAATTCTCCTTTCAGCAGTTACTGATGCTTTTAAGATTTGGTCTTTGGAACTTTTACAACCTAGATCGTTTACTTCTTGAAGTGAAAAAGTTTAAGAGTATGATGTCAAGGCTCAAGAGGTAAAATCAAAAAGTTTAGGGTTTCGGTTAACAATTTTATGACCGTTAAGTAATTGTGGGTAAAACCGACATAAGATAAGGCATAAACTTAGAAATGCCATAACGTAAAAAAAACTAGATTGTTATGAATTTTTGCTTATCAACTGACATATAGCTTATGTAAAACGTTTTCGCTTGTTACTAATTTATGTAACTATATTTTTCTATGTAAACGGTATGTATAGTCTTTTACTGCCCTAATTAAAACAATGCAAGGACATTACACTAATTAAAACATTGAACAAACTTCTTTATTTCTGTACAAATATTTTAGGTTATTTTGAGACCTTTAATATAAAAGAATAAGCAAATATATATATATATATATATATATATATATATATATATATATATATATATATATATATATATATATATATATATATATATATATATATATATATATATATATATATATATATATATATATATATATATATATATATATATATATATATATATATATATATATATATATATATATATATATATATATATATATATATATATATTATTTAATCTTGAGCGGTTCACAAAACCTTAAAATATAGGTATTAAAATAACCGTGGGTGTTTTAAGTGATGTTAGAGGCAGTTTATATAACACTTAAGATTTGAAGATTTGGGGGAAGATCTCTACAGGCAGAAGGTTCCCCACCCATCTGCTCTGGGGATGAAGGAAAAACAGGGTGGAAAGTTCGAGGCCTGTCCAATTGCATCGTGTTACTCCACTGAGAGCCGCTAGGCAAAAAATAATATAGGCTCTTTTCGGAACACAAGTCATAAAAATACCTATGAAGCTTTTTTGTAAGAGTAAGGACTATAATAACTCAAACAGCTCTTTTTTAAATAAAATAAAGAATGCTAAGGTTTGTGGGAGACGCCATTTCTCAAATTCCATTCCAAGAAAGGACTTAAGTAGGATACACAGAGAGTATACAGATTAGCAGAGGAAAAACTGTTGGCTCGAAAGAGGAATCCGAGCTTTTTGAAGCTACTGTGGCCATAAAGATAAATGCTTGCGCCAATTGGGACTGTTTGCGAAAGTGACGCCCAGAATCTTAAATGATTCTTTATTCTGCAGAACCTGGCCCCTTGTAAGTTAAGGATAAGGAGGATTTGAATGGGTAGACTTTTTCGCATTGTTTTTAAGGCATTAAACTGGACAAGGTTTTTAATACCATAATCCGAAGATATTAGAGCAAAGGTTTATTAAAAGCTTTACCCTGCGCTCGATTAGGTGGTATGCATATAAATATTTGCTGTTATATTTTATTAATGAGTTTAAGATGCCAGGCTTATAGTAAGTTGGTTGTAAAAATCATTTATATAGTCGGCTACAGGTGACAAATTTAAATACCATGTGTTTTTTTCACTCGCGTCTAGCGACACCCCCGCTGATGAGCTTCTTGACAGTTAGTAATCTAAAAAATTAATTAATGTGATTAAAGTAATAATTTGGGGTCTTTTCTAATACGTCCCCGCAGGCTTTTAAATTTGTCTAAATTATTTGTAGACGTTATAAACAAAATTTTAACAACATATTAGAACAATACCGGGGAATATAATAATTACGCTTTAAAAAAAATGTATAACTTCTAACATATTAAAAATTATTTAAAAAAATAATAACTTCCATGTAGACAAATTCAAAAGCCCTAAGTTTTAGTCGGTCATGGTTAGTTCTAGCTAGCAAAGCGGCTTTTTATTTTCCCCAACGTATTAGAAAATACTCATGATTTTCTTTTTTACATGAAATGCATTATTTAGAAAAAGCCTACATTTCAAATTACGCGCTGAGTCCCTGCATAATGCACAGACGAGTGAGGTAAGGTAAACACATCCAGAAGACGTTATTATTAAAGCGTCCAATGGACGTCTAAATAGTCAATTTTATGACTAAAGCACGCACAGCTCAAAGTTTTTCTTTTCACCAAAATCCAGAAAGTAAGCGGCTATTTATAGGGTTCTTGCGATTTGATCTGAAATACCCATAATATTTTAAGAGATATTCTGTAACGTCTTTCAATATTTTTTGCATAAAAAAACAAAATTGTACTATCAGGCTTTTTTTTATTTTATGGGGCAGATTTTTGTTTTAAATATGGGCAGTTAAAATATTAAAAGTATGATATAAAAAATATATGTCACCAACAGAAGTCCTTGCTGTGAGGTTAGAATAATGACGGTTCTGTGACGTCTGCTATTGTTCACATGACGTTTTAGATCAAACATGACCAAATACTGACACCACATGGACGTTACATTTGATATGTGAGCTTCTGGTATGTAACTTTTTAATAATTAAAATAATAAATTATTATTTCTTTTTAAATTTTGCAAGTAGTTTGAAAATAGTTAATATTTTATATTACCTACTTGTATTAAAATTAATTTTTCAGTTTTTTAATAAAAAATATGATTTGCCTATTTCAAACTAAATTATCCAATTTATCATAATTAAACTGATGAATTATATTACAAAATTTACAAAAGAAGGTATAGAACTGGTTAAAAAAAAACTTAAAACCATTTGTTTTGTTTTCAGATGTAAATGCTAAATTTTAAACGTTTGACCCTCCTTGGGATTCTAAGCGATCCTAAGAAATAGTACCTTTTAAGCTTTCAGATAAGATTGGAAATTAGAGCTTTTTTCTGTTTACCCTTGTTTGGCTCAGTTTAATCAAAGGTATTTTTTTATTTATTTACTTTATACAAAATAAAATCAAAAGCATGTGAAGGATTAGAAAATAGATAAACAATTAAAATAGAAAGAACGTTAAAATCATGAACAATAAATCAAATGTTTGTTTTAATTTTAATTAGTTATCTGGTTTTATTATTTTTTTTAATTTTTAGCAATTTAAAATGGTATCTCATACAATTTTCTTAAATTAAAACAAGCTGCAAAACAACAAATACATTTTTTTTCATACATATTGCAGAAACGATCCTTTTTTCTTAATGTTCTACTGAAAGATAAAAAAAATAATTATTATGTAGACGTCTTGTTTTTGTTTCTATTTCACAGGTTCTTATTTTCTTATTCTTATTTTAAGCAAAACCTAATATTGTTGACATTTTAAAAACAAATGTTATGATGTTTGTTTCTTAGAAAATGTTTACACCCTAAACTAAATATTGTAAAGGAACATGCAAGGTAAAATTAAACTAAAAGTATCAATTAACCTAAAATCTTAAAATTTATTGTCTTTATTTGTAAATTAATACATAACGTTTCGGTTAGTCATGTATCTCCAACCTTTTTTAAGTGATAACTAATGAAAACTAATAATACTGGTGAAAGTTAATAGTACTTCTGATTAAATCAAAAGTATATCAAGGTATAATGAAATTTCAATATAAAACTCTAACAAACCACAGAACTATAAATTTAAGGCACAATTTGTAACGATATCTTTAATCAGATAAACTCAACACTTAATTTATTAGCTGATCTAAACAAACTCACACACCTGATTAAATCGGATGACAAACTAATTTTACTAACCAAAAATGTTTAATTAATTTAGCTGGTCATCTTTATACCTGGCCTCCCTTGCCATTAAGATATTAACTGTCCTTATGTCAAAAGTATGTCTAACGAACAATATGAAATATGTAAAAAAGACTATTGGTAGAATACTGCGCCATATAATAAATTTAGAATTTACTCAAACCAAAACGACCTGCACAGGTGCGTTTCGGTATACATACAACTAAATATACATTTTAACACATTTTATTTAAAGCAGTAGCTAAAAAATATATATTTTTTAATATAGATGAAATGAATAAGTATAAACTTCTGTCCTCCACAGTTGTTTACGGTAAAGCTCTTATGGGCGGCAATGTCAGTTTGAATTGCTTTGCTGATGGTGAGCGATTTAATTATCGTGTCTCTAAAAATCATAAAACTAAAAATAAATATTTTTTTTTTTTGGTATTGAAATTTTCACCAATCGATAAACTTTTTTATTTTTAAAAATATTTTCATACTTTACCGAAGAAAATTCCAAATAATAACAAAGTTTTTGAAAAAATTTTTTCCTAGAGCGTATCGTTTGGCAACAGCGATTTTTTCAGACGTAAAAAGTATTATCGGGACCCAATAGCCCCGCATGCGGATAGCGTGCGAAAATGTCCATTGGTAGTGGTGGTTGTCGAAATTTGGAGTGTGCTGTATTATTTAAAATTTTTAAAAAAACAATGAACCCGGTTTTTGTAAGAAAATTGTGTATGATGGATCAAACCCTGTTTTACAAAGACCTAGAACAGCTATTCTCAACCGCTGGCCGGGCGACCACCATGGCAAAAAGTGGTCCGCGGAGAAATTTTACTAGTCCGGGGGCTTTTTCGATCCCAAAAAAAAAATTACTTTTAAAAAAAAAAAAATAATAACTATATTTTTGTTCCGCGGGCCAAAAAGGTTGAGAAACGCTAATAGAATACAAGGGTTGTTATCATTACTATTAAGTGCTGAAAAAGGCAGGACAATCTAAAAAAAATTCTGTCAAAAGATGATTTTTTTAAGGGAAATTAAAATAAAATATCCTAAAGACTTCGTAAAACACATAGATTCTCAAAACTATTATCATAATTTGCAATCAGACAGTGGCCCCCCAGTCCTTAAATTATTGTGACACTAAACTTAAATCGATAGTTTTAATATTAGAAAAATGTGTTTTTTTTGAAAAAATTAAAAAATAAAAAGAAGAAAAGTTATATAAAAAATCTGTTTAAAAAAAATAATTTAAATATTATTAGGTACCTTCATAGTATAGTTGGTACCTTTATATTAGTTTATATTTTGTACTGAAACAAAATACAATTTAAAATTTTATCCTTATAAACCCCTGTTTAGGGTATTTATTTTTAATATACTGAATCTTTTTAGGTAGTAGAAAACCCCCTATAAAAAAGTAAAAAAACTGCCAGGAATAGAAACGACATTAATTGAATCTAAATTACGTGGCTATAAAGATTTATTTGCGTTTGATGAGAAATATCATAAATTATGTTACAGTCACTACATCTCTGAAAGAAACATAATATCGCACAAAAAATGGGAAAACGGTTTCCGAACCTACACGAAAATATTCGACAATATGTACCTTTTCTGCGGTATTGGTAGTGATGTTCAGATAGATCTTTTACTTCCCAAAAATTAAAATTTAAAACTTTTTGGGCCTGCCATAATACGAAATGCAATGGCATGTCAACCAAAATTGAATTTCCAACATTATTGTTGAAAGAAGAACTAAAATGTTTAAGGGTGTAAATTTCGTTCCTGCAATATCATTATTAAAGTTTTAAGGAGAAATGGATTAAATTTACGTAAAATCTACTAATAAGCGCCTAAATAACTACTTACATTTCATTTTGGGTCTGTAAAAAAATCACCCACGGAATTGGACGATTTTAAATTTGCAATGTAAAATATTCTTTAATTTTATTATTTAAGGAAAAAAAATGCGGATGATGTAGTTTTCACCAAGAAAAGCGCAATAAAAATTCTAAAAATTGGTCATTATTTATTTTTTTTTTAACTATTTACGATTTACATGTAAAAATTTTTTATCCTTAAGACGTTTACAGTGTTCTAAAGGAAATATTATTAATTTATAATAAAAAACTTTGCCCTTACCATAAGGAAAATTTTCATTAAATCAAAAATATTTGAATTTCAAGGCAGTTACAAATATAATTAGGGAAAATAAAAAGCCGCTTTAACTAACCAGCACTAATCATGACCGACCAGAACGGCGCATTTATAATAAAAAAAAATTACAATTTATCGAGGAAAACCTAACCGGGACAACCAGAACTAGATCATAGTTTGGATTTTGTTTGTTAGTTCTGGTTAGTTTTTTTTATAAAAAACAACCTTCAATAATAACAAATTAATACAAAAAGTCTGGCAACATTGCTTATTCAACCCCGTATTCAGAAAAACTCAAGAATAGCTTCGTATCATCTCTTTATTGGAAAAAAAAAAATTATATATTCCTGTTTAAAAAGACGTTTAACGAAGCCCCTAGTTTATATTTAAAAGTATGTACTATATTTCTCAAATTTAATTAAAAACCAAAACATCCAAATTTTTGTTCTAAAAATGTTTAAAAAATAATAAGTTTTGAAAATTTAATCAAAAAAAAAAAACGAATCCCGTGGGTGGTTTTCTTTCCGAACCAATAAAAAAGTTAATTAACCTACTTATTAGGTGGGTAATTTTAACAATGATTGATATTTTTTATGGTTTAAAAAACTACCCACCTGTTTTGGATATTTTAAAATTTTTCTTTTCCAAACAACTTAAGCAGCCCTTAGATCTGCGTTTAAACCTTTGATACAACTTTAACTTACCTACTACCTTCCACCGGACCGTAAGATCTTTGTAGTCGGCCCCCTTTAACCCAAGCGGCAAAAATATGACTTTGGCGGTTAAAAAAATATTACTGATCAATACCAAAAGAATCTAAAAATTTTTTTTTTAAAAAATTTTTTAAACATTGGGTTTCAATTTGTACGCAGCATGTATGTATAAATTTTCAATAATAAACTTTTTTCTCGGTTGCCCCAAAATTACGCTACTAAAAATAACAATTTTGAGTTTCCTATATTTTAAAATTTAAAAAAAAAATATCAGCTTCAAGTGGGACGTTGTTTGAAGCCATTGTGTCTACTTTAATCTAAAAAATTAACTTGATAACATGAATTTTTATAAAATAGGCAGTGGAGAAGTTAAAATACGTGTTTTATTTAAAACCGATTTTTGGGTTTTTTCGAAATAAAAAACTCTCACCACTAAAAAATTTTAAAATTTATTTCGTGTACACGATTACCTTATTAAAGAATCCCACTAAGTCTGGTTTGGTTCTACGCCGGTTTTTTTTTCAACTAAGCGACTTTTCTTTCCAAATTTTCTCCACTAATCCCTTTTACAATTTTGTTAATATCAATGACGATATCAATAAAGAATCGCTACTGGTTAAAAAAATAATTTAAAACTCTGACTATATCAATTTTTTAAAGGTAATTTTTGAAATGTTGATACGATTTTTTGTCATTATCAACCTGTCTTTGTCCACAAAATAGATTGTGGTTGCAGCACAGGTGCACCCCTCACTTCTTGAACTTTACCTTAACAGCGCAGGAGAAAAAATTTAAAATAAATATAGAAATCGTACAACAATAGCTATACTAATAAAATCCATACTTTTCGGATTCCTTTTACCTCCAAAGCTTAAAATATTTCATATTTTCCCATGAACTTTTAATATCTTAGATTTAATTTTTCCAATAAAATTTTTTAAAATATAATAGGACCTCCTATCTAGCGCTTTCCACTTAACTAAGGAAAAAAGAGCACATAGAAAAAAGGACAGGTATATATTTTTTAAACACGGCTTTAATAAAAAATGGAATATAATATATATATTTTTTTGTTTAATTACTCATTTAAACATACTACTACCATATATTTTGTATGGTTTATAAATAATATAGGCTCGGTTATTCAGTTCATTCTCAATAACTTCAAACAAAGACGTACTTTGGTGTCAATCAAAAATTTATTAGGTGTACTCTTAGATCAATCGAGGGCAGTGAAGTAGAAATTTAAAAACCCAATATTTTATTTGAAAAAATTATTTTTAATAAAGACTTAAACCTAATAATGTTTTATTTGCTTAAATGCTGCTTGCTTATAATTAGTACAGTGGATGGGGAGAAAAAAGCTGTTTGACCTCCGGATTTTTTTGTACAGCTTTATTTTTTATGAAAATTTGGAATTAAGTTGCTTTTACCCTCTAGATCAAAGTTTATATATGCTTAGGGTGTGCTTTTTATTTTTAGGGGGTAAAAACCACCCCTTATGCTAAAAAATTAAAAAACCATAGAAATAGACCTTATGTAAATTAAAATCATAGCTAAATATGTAGAATGAATCTATTTTTATGTTGTGAGTTATATCTAACATTATATTTTAACGTTTTAACCCTTAAAAATCACCCTTAATAACGAAATTCAAAAAAAAATGTTTTTTCATTTTAAAATTATTTAATAACGCTTTTATATGTAGAAAAAAATATTTTAACAGTTTACTGTATAATAAATATTCAACTACCATAACTTAACCTTTAAATAAACACCCCTTATAAGATTTCGAAAAAAAAATTTTTTTGACAAATTAAAACGATTTGATGATAAATAATTATTGTCCCAGAAATGAAGCTAAAAGGATAAAAAAAATTGCAAAACTCCTCAATTTTTGTATCCTGCATCGATTTGTATAAAAATTTGCAATAAGGCGCTTCTAACCCTCTACTTTAAATTCTATTTCATGATGATGTGCGCTGTTTGTTTTTTAAGAGTGAAAACTACCCCCAATTGTCAAAACTTGTGGAATAACATTTTAAACCTTAAAATGGGTAAAATTTGGTTTGGATTAGTTGATTAATAATTGTTTTATGCTATAGAATACAATTTTTAAATATTTCAACCCTTAAAAATTAACCATTGTTAGAGCTTAAACTAAAAAATAAACTTTAACGCTAAAAAAATGATTAATTTACAATAGTGATTTAATTTTAGAATGCTGTTGCCTAAAATATGTACTAATTTCATTTCGCAACTTTTCGACCCTTATAAATCAACCCTTATTATAGCTTAACTAAAAAAGAAGATTTATCCCCCAAAAATTAATAGCTTGACAGATTTAACAATTAAGAATATTACTGCCTGAAATATTACCAATTTCATTCTTTTGCAAATTTTTAATCCTTAAAAACTACCTCTTACAACATTGCAATTCTTATAAACCAATATAGTAGATATAAATAGGAAAAGAAAGTAGAATTGCATATAAAAATTATACCGGTAAAAGATAAAGTATACCGGTTTTATAGAATATTATGCTCCGAAGTGGGCTATTTGACTTTTTCGAAAAAATAGTTGATTGGTTTTTTAAACATAGCTCCTTTAGTTTTAATGATAGAAAGTTTGTTCAAAAATAATTTTGTACGGTTTTTTAAGAGCTACAAGGCTATGTAAATTAAATCCTTTTTAATCCCTTAGTTTTAAAATGGGATGAGTTTAAAGGGCTAGAATAAGGTGGTGCTCTCTCGTAAATAGAGGCTTTAAACGGCCATATCTGGCCAAATATTTATTGTACCAAAAAATATATAAGTAGTGAAAAGTCTTTGTTATAAAAAAAGCTATAATTCGGTACCCTAGCATTTTTTTCGTATCTCCAGTATTGTTGGAGTTATTTTGAAGAAAATGGCTTTTTTTACGAAATTGCGGAAAATCGTTTTTCGCTTTAAGCTCCAATTTTTCTAAAATTAAGCATTTTATTTTGATTAAACTTCTAGAATGTATTAATAATACATATATAAAAAGAATCGCAGAAGGATACAATTATCTATTATCTATTTGAATTAAGAGGGGAATTAGCGGGTTGTTTTTAATGATATTTTCGTAGAAAAAAGTAGGGACCGACCTTATTTTTATCATAACTCGCTCAATTTTCATGCTAAAAACTATTTTTTTGTTTTTAAAGGAAAGGTCTTATTATATACTTTAAAAAAGACCTTGTATGTTTTCCTTGAAAAATGCAAACTTTTCCCGCTATGTGACTTTGAATCTTTCAAATTTAACATTTGACGAACAAAAGCTAACCATTAACAGGCCGTAGCTCGGTCTGTTTTGGTTGTAGAGAAATTATAAAAAACATTTTTTTCTAGTTTTTTTATAAGCTACATTTTTGCTATTTACAGTTTTTTTGATTAAATGCATATTTTTAGAGTTATTTGTGAAAACCCCATTAAAAACGTCGATTTTTTCGTTGAAAAACATTTTCTATCAATCGCGAGTAACTCGAAAAATATTAGTTTTACGAAAAAAATGTATGGAACATTTTTTACTTAAAATTACTTTTTTTAACGATTTCTGTAGTTAAAATGTAATAAAAAATTTCTACTCCCAAGATGGGGTGGCAACCACCCCCAGGAGAAAAGCACACCTCAGCATGGTATAAACTTTGATCCTTGGGCTATTTCCTACCCTCTGTCAAAATTTCAAGTAAATCCATGCAGGACAAAAAAATTCCAAGCCAAAATGCCGCATCTCCTGTGCTAAATGTTTAATTTAATTATTATTTTTATTATTAAACATGTGCATTGGCAGTTTAACAATAAGTTAAAATTTAAAAAACAATTACTGCCAGTTACCCTTTTTCCGATGTTATTTTAAATGCAATGCCAAAATCATAGACTTATTTTTAGGCAACTATTTTTCTTTATAAACTAAAATATTTAGAGTTTTAAACTATTTTTTGATATTTTAGGTACAACACCCAAATCATTTTTTGGCTAAGGGGCTTTAAAAGAATTGTGTGAAAGTCTCACAGACTTTTTATAGGTAATTTATTTTTGTTTTAAGTTTTTATTCCAAGTCTATCTTTTTATTAAGTTTTTTTTTATCCTATAACTGTTTTTGTATATATCTAGATGCTTTTAGCTGTTAAGTGTATAAGTCATATACCATCGATCAAATAGAAACTACAAAGGATATCCGTTGTATCCCATTTTTTAAAATGTATTTTTTTACCTACAGATGAAAAATTGGCTGTAATTCTTTTTATAACCTTTTTTATCTATTTATTAAAACGTCAATAGTTTCTTGGTGACATGGCTTAATTAGTGCGTTGACATGTGCATTTAATTTTTGTATAGCAGGGTAATAAAACCTTTTTTGTTAAACGGAGCTTTGGAAATAAAATATCCACCGGAGTTTAATTCGGATAATTTAGCTGAAAAAAGGAATGACTTTTTTTAAGGCGGTATTTAATTAAAAAACCCATATGATGAAATCAGTTAAAAATTTCGATATACCAATTTAAAGATCACTCTATGATTCTTGGTTATTGACTAAAATTGGATCCATAAAGGTGTTCGCCCGATACCAGGACGCGGAGCGACGTGACGCGATGCGATGCGACGTGACGCGATGTGACAGGGTTGTCCGCCCACTGGGTGAAGCGACGCAACGCAGCGCGACATGAAATCTCCCAAAATGCGGCAGTCGGTTGCGAGTTTTTATCGAGAGCTCATCGGACGAAGATATTTTTGTGTTTGGAGTAATGGCTGCTATGGAGGAGAGAAAAAAAAAGATAGTTTGGGGAAATTAATGAAAAAAGAAATGCGTGTGGAGAATTCCATCACTTATTTCCAGATCTGAGAAAACATACAAGAAAATTTTTCAAATACTTTTGCATGTCGGAAAAAAAGGTTTTTGAACTTTTCACTTTAATACAGACATCTATAGAACACCAAAAAAAAGTTGCTTTCACATACCTTAAAATTAGAATCTACTAAAGAACTTTTTGAATTAGATTAATTTAAAAAAATATATAATAATAATAAAATACAAATGTCACAAAAATAACAAAAAATGAACAAGTGCAGTGATAACAGAACAGAGCAACATGTGAGATTCTTCACGATGATGCCCGAAGGAGGCCGATGAGACTCGAATACAACGCGACATTGTCGCTTGCTTGCTCTCCCGACTTGTCTCGAGGTGTCGCATCGGATCGCGCATCGCCTAGATGGGCGAGCTTCAGTTTGATTACATGTAAAGTATCTCTGATGAATATAATAATAAACAAACTGTCAGGAGAAACAGTGCATGAATTTCTAACGGACAAATTAATGTGGCAGTTATCTACAAAAATTATTAAAAGATAAACACAAACTTAGTAATAATACTTACAAATTATAATGCTTTTTTACGTTCTAAATATTTTTTTTATAATTTTTAACTTCTCACATGATATATTATCAATTATACCATAAATTAAATATTAAAGCACACTAAAATTGGGTTTCTAATATCTTTGACCGAGTATATACCTTTTAGCGCTCAAGATAGAGACAAAATAGTTTTTCCTATTTTAATTCATTTAGGCAAACAAAACAGTTTTCTTTTAATTTAAATTTTACTTTAATTAAACCGATGGATAACATTATACGCTAGCTAAAATAAGAAATTATTTTTTTCTACTTTACACCTATAATGTTTCTATATTTTTTAATGTGTGAATATTGGTGGTTGAACTGGGCTAATTTGATTAAACCTCTATCAGAATAATAGATTATTAATAAATTGTAGGTATAAAAAATTGTTTGTAATGCCTACACATCTTGATATTATTTATTAAAAGAAGGCAATTACAACACCCAACCATTAAAGTATCGAGGAAAATTAAGAGCCTAACATAATCATTAAATACACTTAACTATAATTTTACCATGAGTAATTACTAAAAAAATATATACATTTTCTTACCCATTTTAATTAACTTTTCAATTATTATAACTGAAGGTTACCTGAAATAAAATAAAATATACAATTAATTTTTTTTAATAAGCAAAACAGATTTTTTTTGTAATACAGGTAAATCACATTGTTAGGAATATGACAAATATGTTTTTAAGTTGTTGTGGTGAATTCATGTGTTGAAAAGTTGTTGTCGGGTACTCGCCAAATATTCTTTACACTTAGACCTCTTCGGTTCTGGCCCCGAAATATAGAGACTGTGTGAACTGGCAGATTGCCTGAAATATTTTTTTCCTTTTGCTAAAGCAATTTAAGGAAAATTTAAAATCAATTATCTCACCATCCTTCTTATTAAAAAAAAAATGTCATAACAGATTAAAAGGTTTGATATTACCTTAAAAATTCTGATAAAAAGGGTCTCAGAATTTGCTAAATTTACATAATATTTTATTTTTAGTATAACATAGATTACGAAAACGATTTTTGACTCGCCACCGAAACGTAAATAAATATCTTAATTATTTAGGGGTTACTGTTTATTTTTTATATTAACACTGGAAATGTTAGTAATTTAAATATAACTATAAAGTTTAAGCTTTGTTAGTTTTTGTGTTATTAAATGTTTAGGTTATTTTTAATATTCATCCTAATTTAGCCTCAATTATTTTTTTTACCTAGCAAATCTTATAAATTTAAAACATCTCAATAAAAATACTGAACAATAAAATTAAATTTTGCAGGAACTGTCACTTTACTGCACTAGTGCGGTAAAGTGCTAGTTACTGCACTAAAAATAGTGCGTGTTACTCTACTTACCGCATGGTTGTAGATAAATATTTTTTCATATAATTTTAATTAGTTTAAAATCTACTTTTTTCTATTTTTTTATTTAAACAATTTTCCTAAATTATATTTCACATTTTTTAGGGGCAAGACCAGATCAGGTCCTAAAACATTAAGCTTACAAATAATGATAAGTTTTGGGTTTTATTAAACACAAACTTTGTTAGGTATAACAAATACGTATAGCTAATTAATGACAATAATTTTTTTGAAATATAAACCAATGACGAGATTTTTTTCTTTAGAACATTAAATGAAAAAAAATTAAGCGTATGAAGTATTTTGGTTTTAATATTTTTTTATCAAAAACCTACATTTTTTACTGACTTTTGGTTGCCTACAATCCTCAAATTGCCTGCTGAGAACAGTACAACTATCAAAAAAACAAATATTTTAAGGCTAAAGCTATGTTTCCTTCCACGCGGCCGCCGCATGCGGCTAACGCACTACGTCAGTAGCAAAGCTCTCCTACTTAGTTTTTAAATGTGCCTGGTTTGTTCCGAGCGGCCGTCGTATGCGTCCGCTGTCAACGACTGCGATTGATGCGACTGAACTGCTGAAGAAGCAGTGTAGCCGCAGTCGTGTGTGCGTCTGATATTTTGTTTGTGTTGTTTTGTGTGAAATGTCCGGTTTTTTTTTAATTGTTAAAAATTGAAACTTTATTTTTTAAATGAGGTACTGGATTATTTATTACGTATTTTAAGAGCTTTTAAGATCCCAAATCCAATGATGTTTCGCACTTATTTGAACAAATCAGTTAAATGTTTTCCCAAGATCCTGCCAAAAATATATTGTCTGAATCTCTCTAATATATGGTTTCTTATGAAAATTGCCATTAATATAAATTTTTCGAATAAGTGCAATACATTATTGGTTTTGGGAACTTAATAGCTCCTAAAATACATAATAAAAAAATCCAGGGCCGTATTAAAAAAACAGTTGATGGCAGCCAAAGACGAAACGTCGGTGTATAAATCTAATAACACTATCTTGTAGAACAGAAAAAGTAGCAATGGAAATGTAAAAGTTATTTTGTTACATCCATTCAAATAAAGTCATAAAGAAATAAAAACGAAATCGCGAAAAATCGGTTTTTTCCAAAAGTATGTATTTGAAAATTTTAAAGTTCTAAGGTGGCATTTTGATTAGCATCAAATTGCGCAACTTTGCCTTCATTTAACCGACCTCGTATCTTTTCAAGTTTCCGAGATCCTAATGATAAGACTCGAATTTGGTACACCCTGTACAGATTTACCTTAATACAATGGCTAATTTTTCCTCTGGGGTTATTGGATATTCAACTCTGTTGTATATCTCGGACTTTATATCGTCTTTTATTAAGTCAAGAATAAAACTAAACTGTGCTTTATTCAGTCTAAAATATTTTCTAAGTTTTACTTCATCCTGTTGCAGATGTCGATTTATTAATGTAGTATAACAACCTTCATCGCGTCTTTGCTGAAATATTGGATTTATAGGGGCATTACTATGTTTCAGGTTGGCTAATTGTATGTATTTCGTCATCCTCTTTTTCTAAATATATTGCTAGATCATCCATCACGACTCATACCAAAAATTATTCCCTTTACACTAATAATTTTGCTATCGCGAGTTTGAGCCGCGGTCCTAAGACACCACCTGATTAAACGGCGGCCGCATGCGTTAGTCGCATTGCGTTAGTCGCATGCGACGGCCGCGAGGAAGGAACCGCACCTTAATTAAATCGACGAATTTAATTTTTATCTATTTTACTTTACCTATAATAATTTTGACTACTTACTACACTTAACACTGCTTAAATTCACTGATCTAACTAGAAACGTGTGTTTTGAGCTAAAACCGTTTACCACTCGAGTTATGTATAGTATTTTATCTATAACCATCAGGTTTTTTTGGGATAATAATTTTTCTTTGACGTTTATCCCAATTTTACACTAGAAATTGATTAAACTACCAGTTACCTCCATCGGTGTGAGCCATTGTCAAAATGACACCACCGCAAAAGAAAGCCATTTCAATCGGCAGTCGTAAATATAGGAAATGTAAGAAACTCGACTGTTACGTTTAACTTTTAGGTATATTATCTGCTGTATGATAGGTAATTTACGTGGAGAGTAATAATTGTTAAACGATGTTTAAATAAACGATTTTTGAAAATTCCTTACTACAAATGATCTTACCGCACTAGTGCGGTAAAGTAACAGTTACCACACTAGTGCGGTAAAGTGACACTTACCACACTTAAAATAGTGTTTGTAACCTTAGTTACCGCACGGTTGTAGATCAAATATTTTACCACTGAATTCCGACAGAGCCAGCTGAGGCTCGTGACCAGTATTTTTACGTACGTACTTACGCTGCCAATGTAAAAAGATAATTGTACAGAGTGATTTCTGTTGGTAAGTTTTTTTTTCTGCATTTACTTGTAATATTTTGCTCGAAACTATCATTAATAAGCCATCTTTAAGGTAAATTGTTGGCCTTCTCATTATACATACCTACATATATGATTTGCATACCATGTCTGTTGGTCTACGAATTTAACTTACAGTAAACTAGAATTATTAAAGTTAAAAATTAAAATTTAAACAGGTCTTTTCAAACTGAATTATATAAAATCAAACAATAATAAGAAAACAAATTTAACACATAGGATAAATGATTACTGTGAAACAGAATAACAAGTCTAAATGCGGAAAAGGCTCTATAATTTTATGTTTTGAGACATAACAGCACAAAGCAATATAAACATATTGATATATTTTTGAAGCAAATAGGTTATTTTTATTAAATTCTTTTACATTTTATATAAACGCTTTCGTAAAAGCTTTTAGGCACCAAATGTGCTTAAATTACATCATAAATAAAATTTTCTAGGTAAGCTTTTAGCCAAAGTGATGTATTATAGGGTTATAGCAACTTTATAAAAGACAATAAAAATAGTAATTAATTAAAAATTAGTTTTAATCATATGAACACTGCTAGTTTTTATTGAGTTAGAATGAAAATTCAGCCGTTTTGAAAATCTTACCATTAGTTAAAACCAAAATTAACTGTTACCGTGAGCATTAAAACATTCTGCCACCCAATCTAGCCATAGTCCGAAAATCTGACCAATCAAACTCGATGTGGCTATTTTGAGGGGCATATATAATGTTACTTGATTAAAACATTCTGCCACCCAATCCAGCCATAGCCCGAAATTATAACCGATGCAAATTTGACGTGGCTATTTTGAGTGGCATAACTACCCACAAAGTTTCTTTATACTTATGTGAGTAAAACACTGATCATGCAAACTTGTTGAGTGAAAATGATATAAAAAATTGGATTAAAGACTTTGAAAAGTTAACCTCAACTATGTCGGTACTAAAAATACACAAAAATAATACTCCTCATTCCGTTACTTGGTAAGTAGATTCATATATTTAGCTTAATCTAATAATAAATTAGTAACTTTATTTATACAAGGACATGTTCTTATTTATCGTGAATACCGAGTTTCATTGAATTTCAATAATATTAAATAATTTTTTTGATAATGTCATGATTAAAGTCTTAAACAATAAAATCCACCAAAACCCGGGAAAATGGTTACTACAGATACTATTTTGTCGTAAAGCGTGGCTGCCAAGTATTTTTCTGTTTCATTTACTTGATAGTATATTATGATTAAATTTTACTTAATTTATTCCTAAAATTACAATAAATTAAGCTCTACTATTGTATTTTAAACTGTGAATAATATTGGTTATATTTATAACTATAAAGTATTACACATAAAAGTAATGATGTCAAAATACTATTTTGTTTTTGGACAGCTACTAATAAAGGCGCGACAACGTGACAGCAGTGCATTTTTCGTAAGGGCGTACTTTGGCCAACGACTAATAGTCGTTGTACTTCGGCCACCTTCGGCTTCGCTCGACAGACATTCAATATGGTGTTTTAGTATAAATGTTTCTTGTTGTTTTTTGGGTTATTTTTGCGACAATTGTTTAAGGTTCAGTTTTGTATAATTACTTTTAATAAATTAAAATGGTAAGGCAGTGCCATGTGTGTAAAGTGATGAATATGATTCCTGGATTATCATTTCACAAGTAAGTACAAACTATGCTTGTACCATTCTATCGCCAATAATAATAAACACAAACCATGTTGGGCGCAGCTCTCGACTGCGTTTGTGAATGAAATACTTTCTCTATCCATGATGTTAGCTCATTGGTTTGGACATTCTGACCCCTGATCTAGCGCATGTATAACATTTTGCCACTGAAAATAGCCCCATTGTATTTGATTGGTCAGAGTTTCGGGCTATGGGTAGATTGAGTGGCAGAATGTTTTAATGCTTACCGTGAGGCGCGGCAATTAACTTTTTTGTGTGGTCTACCTTACGCCTAATTAAGATATTTAACTTCCCATTCGGACGTACCTAACCTCAAAACTGCACTAAATTTTCTACAGTTGCTCCTTCTTAAAATTAGTTCACCAAAAGTGAAAGACTTAATGTTAAAACATTTTTTATTTTTTCGAATAATTATATTTTTACGCTCCGTTATTTGGGATAAAAAATACCACCGAAAAAACCATATTTTTACTAGTAAAAAGTAATTGAAATTATCTATGGATTTTTAAGCAGTTGTAAAACTTACAAAAAATACAAACTCGCCCACTTTTTAAATTTAACATAATTAAGTGTATGTTTGTTATCAATATGTTTTTGAATTACAAATTAGCAATTGTTAAAAAATAACAACGGTTTAGAATGTTTAACAAAATGTCAGATTTTAACAGGTTGCCTACTAAAATCATTGAATAACACTGACAATGAGGTTTTGTTAAACATTCTAAACCGTTGTTAACTTTTAACAATTGCTAAGTCCATTGCTAAGTTTAACAACGCGATCATCACTCGGCCGTTAGTTGGCCCTAAGGTAAGTCACCGAAAAATGAAGAATACTTTTAAAAGGCAAATATAAACGCGTTTATTATGTTTGTGTTTTAAAAATGATAATTTTTGTCAACTTTGTCATCAACAAACTCAAATTGAAGGAAATGCGCTTCTGCCTTGCTTGTAGTGGTATTTGTCTTTTAAATAAAAACATTTTGCAAAATAAGTGCAACTGTTTGCTTCTTTATCATAATGCGCCTTTTATAAAAAACTAAAATAATGTTAAGGAAGAAGCTATTAATGTCTAAATATCCCTGGATATTTTTGTAATTTTTTCCTAATAAAAATACCGTTTTTAGATGAGTTTTTTAGTTGACTCTATGTAAAATTAAAGGTAATAAAAACATTTACTTTGGTTGTAACCAATTTTAAGAAGGAGAGATTTTGCATTTTTGAGGTTTGGTCCGAGTGGGACTTTATAACTTAAAAAGTGGAAATTTTCGACCAAATTTAATTCGTGATCAGTGGCTCAAAAAATCCCCGTATACTAAATTTCAATAAAATCGGCGATGAGCCCGATAAGTGAAAACAAATACACATAGGTACAAGTTTTCTTAGATGAAAGTTAGCTAGAGTTAAGGCAAATATTTTGTGTAGTCCATTTTTACATTTGTCAACAGATTGTTGAATTTTTATCCATTTGACTTTAAACTGCTGTATTTAGGGAATTTTTTAAGTACTCATATTGCTATTATGCTTTTTAGGCTTTTGAGTTCACAACAGAGTAGAAACCTAAACTAATACTACTAGTAGAAGAAACTACAGAAGATGTGACTGTAAAAGCAAAAGAAACTAAAAACGAAGAAATAAAACTGTTATTGAGAAAGTAACTAAAAATGCTTAGTAGTTTTCCATTGACTCCACAGGCAGTGGGGTATTAAAAAAAAATTGAAATACCCCTTTGAAGTTTACTTTACTGTAATTTAATTAAATTAAAATGTATTATAAATTATATGATTTTATTGCATTTAAAAATCAATAATTTATTGAATCTCCAGTAAGGAGAAAATCTTCTATAAACCCTTAAAAACCTAACACTATAAAATACCATGAAATAACAATAAAAAACCCTTAAAACTGATGGAGTATCCCATAAAGTCAAATATAATTTAGAAAAGATTTTAGTTTTAACAATAATTAACTCATAAATATCGTAAAAATTATATGAGACTGTAGAATATTTTGTCTTTCCAATGCAGAAATTCCTTCCTGCATTTATTCATTAATTCAATCATTCATTTTCTACTAGTCTCTTTGTCCATTCGTTTATTCGTCTATTTGGCCATTTATTCATCCGTTAATCTGTTTATGCGTTTATCTGTTTATCTATTTATTTGTTTATTCATGTCATTCATCCATTCAGTGTTTTTTTTTTAATTTTTTAAGTATATTCGCATAAGATGTAAGCTTTTTCACGTTTAAGGTAAGTATTTGCTATAATGCATGGATAGGATTAAACTTTGTTACATCTTTTATAAAAAAAATACTGAAAAACAGCTTCTGTCAACTCAAAAGTGGCCTTTTTACTGCACACAGCTCGTTACTTTTTGCTGATGCTTTCAAGAAAAATGCCAACCAAAATATTAAATTTGTTATAAAAATAAAATTAAATTTCCTGTTGGGAATGCACACTTTTCAATTCGCTAAAGGATAGAAATGCCAAAGATTAGGAAAATTGATATAAAATTTGCTTTGCTTATCTAAAAATGTAAGTTTGTTCTGATTGTCAAGGGCACGAATTTCCTAAATCTAATATTGTGCAGTACAAGGAATGCTCTTTGTGCCTCTTTCGACTCTTATTGGTCAATTTTAAATCCAATTGGATGCAATACAGCTGCAATATCTTTTGAAACTTTTAATATTAAGCTTCTAAATACACAAGAGCACAACGTAACTTGGCAAAGTACATGCATTGCAGTGCAGCGTCTGTATTACAGATAACCTTAAATATCTTAGCGTTATTTAAAGGATACTCTGTGTGTTGTGTTTTACGTTTCTTCCTCCTTGCAAAAGAATATTAAATGATTGTAACAAATCAGTTATATCATATATTTTTTTATATATATATTAATTTTTAAAATCAGCCAGGCTTAAAACCAAATCTTTAATAACTTTTTCTTTTAGGTTGGTAAAAAAAGTGCATTTATTATTTTTTAAGTTAGATATCTTTTTTTTTATTAGATCAAAACAAAAAGAAAGTTAAAGTTTGGCTTTGGGTTGAGTTGGCCTTTGTTAAGGAAAAATCAACTAACATTTACCATAAAGGGTGTTCAAAAAATGCACGTCAAATTTTAGGAGGAAATTCCCCAATAAATAGTATAAATAAAAAAACTTTCTATAAGTATGGGTCCAAAAATGTATAATTTCTATGACATAGAGTGTGTTGAAAAAAAAAATGTATTATATTTAATAGCCTATAACCGATTTACTTGAAATTTGATAGTGTTATTTCTAGTATTAGGGGCTTAGTTTAGGCCTTAAATTAAAATTCTAAGTCCAGTTGCGTCTTAGGGGACACACCTTATCGAAAATAATTTTGAAAAAATGTTCGCCACTGACGCTTTTGCAATGTGTGTTTTTTTAGATTAAGCAACTAAAAATACAACTTTTTTGTTTCTTGATACTTTTTCCCATTATGCTTTGTTTCAAAAATAAAAAATTAAACCAAATTATTTCAAGCCTTTGAACTCAATTAAAAAAAGATTATTTTAATTTGCAACTAGTTAATTATTATTGGGGTTCAAAGACATGACCACAACCACAACTAACCATTAAAATATTCAACAATTTTGTTACCAATCACAATAAAAAAATTGATTTAACAATAACAATATAAAGTTTTACATATTTTCTATGTGCCCGCCATTATTATTTAGGCACTTCTATTTTATCAATAGCATTTATAATAAAATGCAGCTTTTCCTCGACTAAATTATTTATGCAATTTATAATTTTATTTCTTAACTCCTCCAACGATGCGCTTCGTTCTTTATAAACTGTTTTTTTCCAAACCCCCAAAAAAAAGAATCTAAAATTGTTAAATCAGGGCTGTTGGGTGGCCTGTGCCACCTTTTTTGCAATCATAAGGGATATCGATTGTCGAAAAATTGCGGAAAAGCAAGACATTATGGGGTGGTACTCCACCCTCTCTGAATTATGTCTTTATATGACGAATATATAAATATATTTACCATTTAAAAAAATTCGTAAAATAGGACCTTGGGTGTTGAGAATGCCGCACCAGACACCACTGCTCTTGGGCCATGGAATTTCATTTCACACATTCCGCGGGGTTTCTAATGCCCATAAATGACTATTTCGCCTGTTAAACATTCCAGCGTGGTGTAGCTTCATCGCTCCATAATATCTTTTGAAAAATCGTTACCCTTAATTTTCTTTGAAGCATGTCTCTCGAAATTTTGTCCCCCTAACTTTTTGTTCCTCCGTCAATTTCAAACAGGTAATATTTTGTATGGATGATATCCATTTTTTGAAGGGTAATACTAATTTTTTTAAACCTATTGAAATATTTACTGGCACCCTTAGTTGAAAAAGAAGGAGTTCCTAAAACACACATTTAAATTAATTTTACAAAATTTAAAGCCTAATTGAAGGGTGTCCGGTACAAACGGGCTAAGTGCCAAAATTAAAAAAGGAGATATTTACGAAAAACGAAATTTTTTTGGAATTTTTTTAAAGGGTAAAAAATAGAATTAATTTAGATTTTATTTTTTGTTTACATATTATATTGCAAATTTAGCCTTGTTTAAAGTGGCTAATGCAAACCTTGTAATATAAAAAAATATAAAAAATACAAAAACAAGAAAGATGCTAAGTGCCTCAATAAATAAAAGGGGTTTTCCCAAAAAAAAAAAACTGTTTAATAGCAAACATATAAATAAACAAAAAATTTAAGGACTAGAATTTTCTGCAAAAATAAATAATTTGAACTAAATTAGTGTAAAAAGCTTAAGGTAATAGTCCTTATGTTCTTTATTCCCCAGAAAAATCGATCTAAAACAAAGATTTTTTGTTTTTCCGATATTTTGTTCTCGGAGGCAAATGGTTGAGAACAGTTTCCTTTACGTCCTGAATGGTCTTGTTTTCTTTAAATTTAAAACCCTTTTAAAATTTTAAAATCTTTATGCCTAAATTTACTCTTTTTTTTTCGGGGTTTTCCTTATCAATACGATCATGACTGCTTTACTAATATTATTTTTTAGTATCAATGGTCTTCCCCAACCTCTCTGAATTCCCAAAAACCATAGACTCCATGTTGATAATCTGAAACGGGGATCATACTTTGCCGACATGATGACCTTGTGGTCTTGGGAACCATTGCTTTCATAACCCTTTTCCCTTTTCAATTAGCGCAAAAAATCGCGGTCACACGCCATAAAAGGGTTTCCCCATATTAAAAAATTATTTGAATATTCTCAAATATTCCATGACATACAAAATGAATAACATGATCTAACTTTATTCTTGTTTTGTCCTGCAATTGTCAGTCCAAAGAACTAGGCGATTTTGTGGGACGTCAATACTATTTAAAAATCTAAATATACAAGAAACCACTTCTTCTTCCCCCCCTCCCATCCCTTCATTCAAACCAATATGCAGTATTTGTGTTACTGCAGTGAATTCCCAGATTGTAACATAGCTGACTAGCGTAAAACTTATCGGAATGTGTTAAAGTGGGCACAAGGACTTGTTGCAAGTCAACAGACAAACAACAGAAACCGGCTCCAGGCACTGTGAAGAAGCTATTCTTTAAAGTATTGCCTTCTCTGCTTTTTGATGGTGAATATCTAAATTTGCGAGCTTTTTTCTAGGCAAGTCGGGTTTATTTCAAAAAGTTGCTTTAAACGCAGACTCTGCAAGTATCCTCCTAGGTGGGCGAAATTTAAGTTAGGGGAAAATCCCGTCGAAACACTCTGTATAAAATCGATACGAACAGTTTTGGTTTGGATATTTGGGGCCCAAAAGCCTTGTATAACCGATGAATATTAAGTTCAGGGCTTAAGTATTGTTTGGCAGACTGAGACCTTGAATAATGACTTTCGCCCCTAGGAAATGAAGCTATGTGACGAATAACAGCTTCGATCGTCAGCGGTAAATTTCTTTGTCTTGAGACTTTCGATTATCTTTGAAAGTTGTTTCGCCCATCTTCTTTTTCTTATTATAGTTTCAAGTTTCATTTTTGATAGGGCCCAAAAATATTAAATGAATGTCTGTTTACAGACCCTCATCATTCACCCTTTTCATTAGACACAAAATAACAAATCGTACCTTGACGATGACTATCACTTACTTCCTCATAGTTTCCATGGCGTCTTCTTTTCACCGGAATTGGGCTAATAAGGTTCTAATATAAGTACCTTGTACATCGGAAGTTTTTTTTTAAAAAATATTTCTGGTGTAGATCAAGTTTTCTTTCATAAAAATAAGCCTGCAAGAATGATAGCACTTCAGGCCCCTAAAATTAAAATTATTTCTCTAAACTTAAACGTAACACCAGTGAAATATAAACTAAAACAATCATCATCATTAATCAAAAGTTTAACAAAACAACACAGTTTAGAGTCTAAAAGTACAGAAAGAAATCTAAAACACCCGCCAAGGCGGACATTTTTATTGACACACATCCTTCGGTATCCCCTATTTTTGCAAAAACCCCAAGCTTACCTCTCGGTTAGGTTCTTGCTTTCAGCACAGTTTTCCTTTTTCTAGTTTGATATTCTAATTCGGAAACTTTCAATTTCGTTTGTTCATCTCTATGTCGACCACTGCCTCTTTTTCTTTTGTTTTCCATTTTAAAAAACGACAATAAACTAGACTAACAGGTCAACAAACACGTTCTAACTAAAAAACAAGAAATACCGCTGTTTATTTCGGTCGCTGGCACTTAGCTTGTTTGTACCGAAATACGACATGTGATTTGTAGCTTCCCCACCTTTACCAACGCATTGCAACACTATAAGCGGTGAGCTTGGCATTATTTAAAGATACGCCCGATGGCACTTCGAATATTTTTATGCAAAAATACGATTTAAAAAAAAAATGGCACTTAGCCTATTTGTACCGGACACCCTTCAATTAGTCATTTACCTTGAAAATATAATAAAATTTCTAATTCTTTGTCCTCATCTATATTCACTAATATTTTTTTCCTTTGCAAATTTTTGTGAATCTTAAAATGTATTTCTATGTTATAGAAAGTGCCACTTGACGGCACCGGCATACCTAGGTGAAAAACTCGATAATCGGCTTGTGCTGCACTGGCATTTTTATTATTCTTATAAAAGAAATAATTTATTGTCCTCTTTTCTTCTTCAGTATAACCCATTTTGCGACTTAATATTATCAAAATTTAAAAAAGAATTGACAACTTAATGTTATGTCGCATGCCACCGGAAATGTAATTTGATAACTTTGTTTTCCACTGGTTACTGTAATTTATTTTATATATAGTTTGTCCAAGCTAACATTTTTGTGTTGGCTTACATGTTCAAAAACAAAAATTACTAGACTCAAGTAATGGATTAAAGGCGTTTCAATTTTTGTATTAATTTTTTTTTGTGTTTGGGTGTGTTATTTCGTGTTTTAAAGTAATTAGTGAGATTAGAGATTACTCTGCAGTGTTTTTATTTTTTTTGGGCGGACTATTTGACATTTTTTATATTTCATAATTTATTTTATTTTTGACTAAGTTTTTATTTTTATTGGTTTTAAGAAAAAACCACTAGAATAGATATTTTTTAGTGTATAAATCACAATGATTACTGTATTTCCAGCTTGGAAAAGCTTCGAAACCCACTTCAGAGCTGTGATGAGTCAGAGGTAAGAAAATATGACCTAATAAATATTTTTTGAAAAATGATGCTATCAGAATAGTTATCTTGCAAAAGGTAAAATAACTCGTTTTAAGAGTATCATAATCTAAAAATAAATCCTCAGATGTGCCAAATATTTTAAGATTTAAATATATTTATGAATGTATTTTTTAGGATCGCATAGTGGCAGTTGCTGACAATATAAGAAGCAACGTATAAAATTTATAAGTAACTTAGGCTTAATGGAGAAACCAAATGTGCAACGCATGAGAAGGAAATGTTCAAAAGGTTTTATAGAAAATGAAGGTTTAGGAGAAAATAAACATCTTTGGGTGTTTCTCGATGAAACCTGGATGTTCTCGAACAGCTCTTTCCGCAGGTCTTGGCAGGATGACGATGTATATTTTAGTGAAAAGGTAAAACATTCTAAAGACTAATTATACGCTAGAAAAGAAAAATGTACTTTCCTACACTTAAGGAAAAATTAAAGGGCCCATTTTTTTAAATTACAAGGTAAAGCACTTATACAATCTTCTAATAAAATTTTGTTTTGCCTTATAAATTATCACAGTTTTATAAAAAAGCTTCCTCTTGCACACCGACAAGCTGTAGAAGACCTGTTTCTCTTTTAGGAATATTTTTACAGTTTCTGCTCCGAAGCATTATCTGTCATAATTCCTTCTTTTGTATATCCCAATTAGAGCAAATTATAAGTCTACTCAGATGCATCCCTTTATTGTCCACTTCACATTTCCTACTTTTTCTGCACCTTCATCCCTAGAGTTTCGAGACTACGAAATCATATCAGTAATTTACATCTGACTCCACTCTAGACACTCGTAGTATGTGAACACTTAGACTTTAAGCATAAGGGGTATCCTGAGAAAAATACACATATATGACAGATTCGGTAGATACCTCAGTTAGGGTCTCTTTCATACATAGGACATATGATTAAACCTGTAGCTCTTAGACAACAGTAAACTACAGAACACACTTGCTGCATTCTTATGAAACATTAAAGTATTTTTAATTAAAAAACTAATGAAATATTTATATTTTCCTTAGATACATTATTCTACATGCTGGTTCAGAAAAAGGATTTGTTGATGGTGCCAGTAGAAGTTTTAAATCTAAAACAAAAACAGGAGATTACCATGGCGAGATGAAAGCTGAAAATTTTGAGAAGTGGGTTAGAGATGATCTACTACCTAATTTAAAAAGGCCTTCATTAGTCATTTTAGGTAATGCCAGCTACCATAGTAGGTTGTTAAAAAACTGGCCATATAGTGGCGGGAAGAAAGAAAATATGGTTAAATGGTTAAAAAACTGAAATATTCCTTTTGCAAAATCGGCGACAAAATAGATTTTGTAGTGCTTGATTCAGCGTCTACCAAAGTGTCCCAAATCTTATGTCGTCGATGATCTTATTCAGGAGGGTGGTCATCAAGTGCTGCGTTTGCATCCATATCACACGACCTTCCAACGTTCTTGACAAATTTATTTTATAAAATATAAGCACCTTATTGTGTTAATGATACTCTGAATAAATAAATAATTATTACTGTTTTGTTTTATTTATTTTATTATTTAATATAGGAAACATCTATTGAAGTTATATCAGATGAAATAAATCGACTTATCTTTAAACAATTGTAAATTTGCATTATAAGGGATATCAAACCATCCCTTATAGTGAGATATTTTATCAGGATATTTTAATTCAACTGTAAAGAGTTTGCCTGCAAATATAACAAAACATAGCAGGTCTGTTTGATATTCAGAAATAGTGTACACTATTTTACATTTTTTTTATATACCTAAGCGCTTTAATTGAAGGTGTATTTAAGGACTAAGTGTGTACAAAAAGTGTAAAATAGTGTAAACTATTTCTAAATAACAAACACTTTAATAAATAACTATTAATAATCTGCACTAGATAGGCGAAAGTTTTTTAATAAAATATTATGGCCAAACATCAAGCTTTCACAATTTATGCAAATATATAAACAGCAAGAAAAAATACTGATGAATTTATTTATCTAACAACAATTTTTAAAATATTAAGATTTTGAAACTCTCTTCCCTCAGTACGGTCCTGACTAAAATTCTTATATCAGCCAACTTAAATCTGAAAAACAAAATTTACTAATATGTAGGGATATTCGCATTGCCAACCTAAAAATGTTAGCTTGGACAAACTATAGTTAATTAGTAATATTTTGATTTTTTAATAGCGGATATTTCAACAATGGATGAATGAATTATAGGCAACATATATATTTTTAAAAAGAGAATTTTAGGCGCTATCCAATAAACACATAATATAAAGGGTGTTACATTAAAAAAAAGTATACAATAAGTCAAAAAGTTTACCGGTGATGCTCAATTGTTTCTTTAAAGGTCGCTAGAAGCTGTTGAAATTTAAGGAAACACCCTGTACATCCCAATAATTTAAGTAGGACCATTATTTATGCAGTATACTATACCTTAAAAGCAATCATAAATATGCAAGTGCTTTGTTAAGTAGGGCAAGACACAAATAGCTTACCTAATATTAGAAGCTGATTTAGTGTTGTAATCTAATAAAGTAAATCTCCAATGGTTTAAAGTTCAAAATAGTTAAATAAGTCATTAGAGACAAGCACCAGAATCTAATCAAATAACGTAATAAATATTGTATTACGGCAGATTGCAAAATACCAATACTAGGAAGATTGTGATAAATAAATCGTTACCTTTAAGGAGGGAGGCTAAAGTTTGTTTGGTCAAAAAAAGGCCTATTTTCAACAATTTTTTATAGCATATTGTTATTAGAGATTTATTTTAAAAATTAGTATATTATAATACAACATTTAAAAAATATTTTTAAAAAGATAGTACAAAGATGTAAAGAAATAACGGATTTATTGCGGTTCTCCGCTGGTGCCTCAAAAAAATTACGGTGACCGCGATTCCTTAGCACTGGATTATTTAAAATAAACAACACAAACTGTTTTAATCAGTTAATTATTTTCTTTTTATTTTATCAATTTTTAAATTTTTTGCATCATTTTAAAGTTAAAATGTTGATTTTTTGACAATAAAATCGACTTATTTGTTATTGTAAAATTAATACCAATTAAAAAATTAAAAAACTTGGCGTCACATGATAGTTATTTTGATGTAGAATGTGTGCACAAATTTTTAAAACAATCGGCTTAGTAGTTTTTTTTGGAATGGGGGTCACCGACTTTAAAAATTATATGTTTGGCAAAATGGATTTAAAGTTTTCTACGCTTACGCCACTGAGTTGGAGCAACGGTCATTAAAACTATCATAAATCCATTAATTATGCTTAAATTGACCTCAAAATTTAATACAATATTCTTAAGATGTTATACATTTATAATATTAAATTTAAAAAAATGAAAAAAAAGATTTAAACTTTACCCCCCACCTTAATTAAAATTTTATCGTCATCAATAATATGGAATTTCTCTCGTAAAACATGTTCATTTAGTATTGTTAATTATGTTACCGAGCAGGCTGACAACCTATTGGATACAGAGGGTAGCAACATTGGTTGAAAGTGCAAAATTTTTGGGGAAAAAATCGTCATCGAAAATATGCTTTAAAATTTTTCCAGGTAAAGGTCTTAACCCCCTTAGCTAAAATCTCAAGGGGCGGCCAGCTAGGTGAATACAAAAGGGGTGGCGGATAAGGGTAAAGAGGGTAAAAATTTGGGTAAAAAATCGTCATCGCTAATATGTCAGCCATTTTGACCACTTAAAGTTGAACCCCTAAGGTGTCTAAATTCAAAAGGGCTGACAGTTGGGTGGATACCGCGGGCGGTAACACGGGGTCAAATTATCACAAAAATAAATAATTTATTAATATTATCAATAATATCACTTTAGATATTTTAATAAAATTTGGCATACATTTACTATGTATCATGAGGCATTTTTTAGTGTACTCCATCTTTTTTATTTTCACCAGTGGCGTTCGTAAGGAATTTGACCTGCCTATTTTGACAAAAATTGATGGTATACATTGATTTCTCCGAAAATATTTTTTTTCGAAATCCCCCATCATTTATAAGCAAAGTTAATCACTTGATTTTTTTTTTCAATCCGATGCACGGTTTTCGCTTAAAAAAATTAAAACTATTTCTCTGCATGATCATAACAATATCGGTAAACGATATCACTTTGCAAAGAAATATCTAGATTTATTTTTTCTAGGTGAAATACGGACACCTTATTGCCTGTCGCAATTCGTAATTTAATATGAATTTTATAAATTTATCCTTAGGTTCTTGTTTTATTTTACAGAAATACGATATTAAATTTCTTTGGGTTATAAATCTAATCCCACTTTCTTGTGAAATAGGTTCGCAGAAGCTATACAGACAGGTCCAGCGTAGTAGAAACATAGGCAGGGAACTGATGAATTAACTACTGTCCACTTCGATCGATAAACGTCGGCATGCATGATTAATCGAACCGAATCTTAGTTTGTGATATGCTTTCGGACGGGTGTGTTGTATGGTTTATTTATGCGGTCTAATCTGTTGAGAAAACAGTTGATACTTAATACCGTTATTTATAAATAGGGAATTAAATACCAACAGCTTTATTTATCAGTTCATTAATTGCCAAAGCAAAATAAAAAGTAAATAATATTTAAATTCAAAAGTAAATCTTCAAAAACATTCAACATTTATCGCATCGTTTTTGCGAGTTTTGTTTGCTAGCTCGAGTCAGGCGAATGTAAGTCAATTCGCCTAAGTTATCCCTATGTTTCTACTACAGTGGACCTGTCTGTATAAAGCTAGGAAGTCCTGTTTTGTTATGTGGTAACTAACTCAAACACTTCGTGCGTCAGTCTGATTTGGTCCTCAAATCGCCATTGCTGTAAAAGAATTTGCATTTGGCTTCGGTTGATTTTAATAGACTTGATAAATGCTTAAATTTTTTCAGTTATTGGTTCTAGATATTTTCATGTTTCAAATATATTAACGGTAAATGTTCGCTGTAAGTCTAAGTGAATAATATATAAAACTTGTATTGCAAGTATCATAAAAATGTGCAATTTTTTTGCTTACTTGTTGAATAGGTTGATTTTTATTTGTTTTGTTTGGACAGACAAGTTTTTATTGATCCCTATTTAAATTTAATTCTGAAAATGTTACCAACCTCGCTTTTAAACCACCTTGTTTTTTACTTTAATCCACTGAATATATAAAATATTTAATATTTATATTTAATATTTTGTTAATTTTTTAGCCGTTACAATAGATTTGAATAAATAGTTCGTTTTAAGCATCAAAGACATGTTAGGTACTTAAATCCACTAAATATGTAAAAAACTAAATTTAAATTTTAATAACTTTTAGCCGTTTTAATAGTTTGAAAAACGTACTTTTTTGTAAGTAATATTTAATTAAATTTTAACTTGGCACATCCAGTAGGATAGTCTCAAAAACCTAAGAAACTCGTTTTCATGTTAAGAGTGTAATAAAATAATTTAACTTAAATCGTTTAAAGTTTCTTTTTATTGTTATAATGTTTTTAAACATGCTTGTATTGGTACCATTTTTTTGGTGAATGATTGGGACCACCATGTAGATACTTGTCGGGAGGGCAAACTTTAAAACATAATTCTCTTCTCTAAAGGTATGCATTTTTAACCAAATAATAAAATTTTTACCGTCTATTAAGGTTTTTTAAAGTTTATTTAAGGCAAAGTAATATAATGTAATCTTTTAATATTTCCAGTGACGTCTCTTTAGGTAGTCCTAAGTTAAAAATATGACCTGTGACCCCGCAAGTTTTTGTGAAAATATTAGCAGTAGAGATGGGCCTTTAACATATATAACAATCTCAAACAATTTCACAGATGCCCGTTTTTAATGTAATTAGTGTAGGGTCTTTTGGTACGTACTTAAAAGCATCAGGTATCCTATTTTATGGTAACCACCTTAACTAAATAAATAAATAATTTGCTATTTTGCGGTAAGTTAGTTAAAATAGCCTAAAAGATAATATCTTTTAATCTTTCTTTACCAATTTTTTAAAGAAAAAATGCCTTTTGATCTTAAAACATTGTTAGTGTTTGTTTATTTTTAACATTAGTTGTTTTATAAGCTTTCTTAAGGTTTTTGTTTTTAGATATTTTTATCTTTATGACATCTCTTGAAGGCTTATATGAAGACTAAGTACTATATAGGTACCGTAGTTGCAGGGTTGTTTAATCCATCGTATTCCCGATCCGTCAGCGCTATTTAAGCCACGAACCATGCAAATATTGCATTTCACGGCACCTTTTGGACAACGCAGTAATGCCACACGAACGTTATACAAATAACTACTACCTTTCAACTATCCCCATTACTATTTGGGTAATGATGGGACCTACAGTTTAACGTGTGTTCATTGGTGGCCACCCATTCAATTACCAACCGTGCCCAGCGTCGCTTCACTTCGAAATTTTTATTTTTCCCAGCCCAACGAACTCCACAGTTACATTAAAAAATACTTTGAATGTCAATTTTACACAAAAAAAAGTTATAACACAATGTAGATTTATTTAAAATTTTACCGCCAAAATTATAATTTTTTTATTTTTGATTAAGAAAATCACTGGAGTGAAAAATTACTGGATTGGTTCCAAAAATTATGAACCATAGTTACAAGAACAAAAAATATATTTCATTGATTCAAAAAGTCAGTAACCGTGCTTAATTATTAGGTGTTTTTTTACAATTGAAAATGAACAAATAATACGAGTAATTATTTTAATTAAACTATATAAATAAATATAGTCATTTGAACGTATTCACAACCCTTTCAAGATTAAAATTTAAACTATAGGCTACAATGCTACATGTTTGTATTTAATTGAAATATTTTTCTGATCAAGAAAGTAAAAGGCTACCTGATAATTGGTTAAACCAAAAATGAGATAAAATACAGTCATTTATAAAAAATAAAGTTAACGTCCTACACATATTTTTTTTCTTATCTTTATGACTGCCCACGAAGGATTAACCTAAGTACCAGAGTACAGTGAGTGCAGGGTTTTTCGATGTTTAACTAATTTTAGTCAACGTTGTCCAAGCACTGAAACATACAAATGTTGCATTTTACAGCACCTTTCAGGCAACGCGGTACTGCCATCACGGACGTTATTTTAAATTACTACTACCTAATTATGTCAGCTGGGTATTGAACAAGGGTCGCCGCGCCGCGGCGTGGCGTGCAGAGACTGCCCACTATGCTACCGAGGAGACAAGGAGAGACGGGGAGACATATTCTTTAAATTTTGTTTAAATATTTATAAAGAGGTGAGCTAGTTCTGAGGAACATTTGTTATAGGAATTGCACAAAAAACTTTTTAAATCTGCACCTTTATTTAAAAGGTTTTTATCTTGCAATGTTTGTATGTTCGAGTCAAATTTTGCAACTGAATTTTAAAGCAGTTATTATGAACCGATCCAGCTGAAATTTTGCATACACGTTTAGTTTGCATGAGAATGCATGGTTGGCTAATGACGTTATTCTACATCAAATATGGCGGACCACCCAAGATGGGGAACTAGTTTACAACTTCAATTTACAACAAAATTAAAATTAAACTTTAATATCCTGACACGACATGTTAAACACAAAGAAAAGGAAAGCATTAAATAGCAAACCGTGAAAGTTCCAGGGTTTGACAGGAATTGTAAGAAATAAAGAGCAGGTAAAATATCTGTGTTTCATTTATTTACTGACGACCCTATACGCAAATCTAGTGTTTTTGACTTACTAAGCTCCGCTGTTAATGCGGGCACCGGCAACCCAGTGAAAACAATGATCGCAATGCCACGAAACAGGCACCAGCGCAAAGCAAACATTGTCCCGGAACAGTTTGGAACTGGATCAGTTTTCTCGGAACAGGTATTTTTAGGAATAGGTTGTATATGTTCTTTAAAAAACCATGTTTTGATCATCTTAAGTTGCCTGTGTCTTTTTTATTTAGGAACCATGGTTTAATAAGGTTTGTATTCTATTATCCTTTAAAAAATAGTTAGATTTATTGATATAATCGCATTCATAGAGTCCTTTTTTTAACTAAATATAACATAGATTTTGTCCAAAGAAATAACTAGGACAAAATTTTATACAAATAGATACAGTAAGTTTGTTTTAAACTACAAATGTAAATAGACCATCCAAAATGAAGCTGGGTTTTATGTTATTGTAACCCAGATTTAAAACGATCTTTTCACATCCAATTAGAATTGCAGACACAAATTAGATTTTAGTCCTTGCTGGGTAGTTTCCAGAATTAATTAATGGTTTTATATAAACAACAATATTTGCACAGGTTTACTTTCGTAGTAACCTATATGCTTATGCACAGAAATACGAATATTTAATTGGTAAATTGTTATTGTACACACGGCATTATTTCAGTATAGGTCCAGCACATCCTATTTTTAGCAGAATGACAAGAAAACGCTTAAAAATATGCATAATGTTATTTTTTAAACAAAAGAGCTTTAAAGCAGGATTTTCATTTGAATCTCTGGGTAGAAATTTATGTTGGGGCATTACCATATCTAGAAGATTCTGCAGTTAGAATTTTCAACAACCGACTGGTCATTCTTTATTCTATTACATATACAAATTTGGGATACAACAGAACTAGAGTTGCAAAGAAAACAGTCACTTTATACAGTTACGCTTATAAAAAAGGTTTACAAAAAATTGGTGTTATGCGTTCAGTGTCCTTAAGTTAAGTTATTCTTAAGTAGGAATTTACCTTACAATAATCAGGTACAATGATTTTAAATTTAGTGGGTTGTGCTTACTAACAGTTATAATCTAAGAAAGTGTGATTTATGTTGTTTTTTGAATACTCAAAGGGTAATTGAAACGAAAGTTATATTTTTATAATGAGAGTTATCAGTGGTATGTTTTGGGCCAAATCTGTCCTACAGAAGTATGTAGGAGGTAAATAGGTTGTAGCGCCTCCGAAATCTTCCAGAGCCTTGAAAGTGAAGACAAGGCAGAAGGAAAGGGATTTCTATATTGTTAATTTATTTAAAATAGACCTTAGGTTAAAAATAATTCTTTTATAAGCCAAGGGAATTCATTTCAATGTATTTTTAAGTTTTTTAATTCGTATTTTTAATTTAAAAGAAAAAATGTTTACAAATGTATTTTAAATGAACTTAATTCTTCATGGTTATCTAAGTGTAAGGTATGTGTAAGGTCTTTGATATTTGTGACATTTTCCAATTCGTGGTTATTAAAAGAATAATTATAATTTATAAGATTTTTTTTAGGAAAATATTATTCAATATCACTCTTCTAAGTTTAAAAAAGGCTCTTATTTTCGCAGTATGTAAAAAGTTTACCTAGGTCCTCTTAGAGCCTGTGGCAGTACTTAGTTACATTAATTTGACGAAATATCTTTAGATCGTCAGCGCACAAAAATAATTTGAATTTGGAAAAACAAACATTTATACTATAAATATAAATAATGGAAAAGAAAGGTCACAAGTAGCTTCTTTGAGGCACACTTGAGGTGACTATAAATAGTTCGATGTAGAATCCATTTACTACCACGACTTGTCTGCGATAACAGATGTAAGACCAAACTGACTGAATAATTCCTGCGCTTACTCCTACATCAGCAAGTCTTTTCGGCAAAAGGTTTATGGCTGATCTTATCAAAAGTCTGGCTGAAGTCAGTGTAGACTAGACTCAGTTCATTTGATCCCGGTTATTAATTGATTAACTAACATGTTAAAAATGCCAGGATAAAAGTTGAGCTGCTCTTTAATAATTGTATTATACTCTGTTCTTACAATAACCACGTACACAATAATTTCTAACATTTTTGAATTGAAAGATTAGTTATATTAGGGATAAGTCTCAAAGTGGGGCGTCATAACTTAAAAACTAGTGGACGACAAAAATCGGCAAAGAACCCGATAAGTAAAAAATTACCTAGCAAGCTTACGACTCTAGAGCTGTTACAATATACTTAAAACTAATTTAAATTAATACGTTACCTACTTGAAGGCCTTTAAGCCATTGTCTCTAATCATATACAATTATAGAATACTACACAGACATTAAGGTCAGTTTTGCATACACTCCCAGATTACTAAGTGTATCAAAAAGAACCTTTTACTTCTTAAAACTAAAAAAACGTTAAAAATCTTTAAAAAAAGACAGGAACAAACGAAACACGGCATGAAACGAGTAAGCGATTTTTCTTCGTTTGTCACGTCAAAGTCGAAAGTCGTCAAAGTATTTTAGCTAAGCGGAAAATTTGAATTCATAATATTCCTGTTTGGAATTGATATCCTTTAGTTAGATTATTTTTACTCTTTTCAAAATGCATTATAAACATATTATTTTCATTGAATTTTTATTTGTATGGTTTCCAATAATAAAATACGAAGGGTCCACTACCTTTAAATTACCTTAAAAAACATAAAATAATGTTATTTAGCTGCTATTATAAGTAAAATAGGTTAAAAAAATGTTGGAATGACAGTTAAATACCAATGTCAATAAAATGTCATAAAAATGCAGTAACGGTTGCGTTCAAAAATTTAGTATGGGCTTGCCTATAATAAAAAGGCATACTTTATTTATTCATAATTGGACCCTCACCATTTTCGACTGCTTGCCGGCAAAACGCCTTCATATTAACTGTATTGGTAATTAAGTGGTTGACTTTTTAATGCATATTAGAGGTTGGCATAATATGATCACCAATTGCCATTGCTTTACCATCAATGCCAATATGAAAAATGTACATTGCTGGCAAACAGCGTTTACTGGAATAACTTCAAAACGGGCCAAAATTTAGAATATCAATGTAAAAAAACATTTTTGGAACTGGAACGTTGTCAAAAAAAAAACCTTCTGATGATAAACTTGAGTTATTATGGCGCAGTTTCGAAGAATTTTGTTATTTTGTAACTATTATTTCGCCAAAACTTTTTTGCTAATAATATTTTTAATACACGACACTTGTTCGCACCCAAACTAACCTGCTAAAATTAACGGTTTTCAAAGTATGTTAAATTTTAACATAGGTGTTATATTTAAAATTAATAATTTTTACAAAAAAAATTAAATTGTCAATGAAACAAAGATGAAATACATTTTATTGGAGCAAGGAGTGGACACTTTAAACATTTTTTGTAAAAATAACTTTTGTCTTTAATTTTATTTTTCCTCTTTTCGGGCTACGCAAGTTTAAATTTAAAAAATATATATATATTAATAAAATGGACCAAAATACGCCTAAATTAATTATTAGAAGGTGTATTTCTGTTAATATTTTAAGAGTACCATGCTTCATTTTAATCAAAAAAAAAGGAAAAATCCCAGCTTCAATAACTTCTCCGTCTCAACCTGTATTTTAAAAATGGGTCGTGTGAGAACTATGCACATACAATATTTTTATTTTGTGTAGACAAGAAATAGTTTATTATGCGTTCTCCCATATTTTTAAAAACACCCTTTTTATATATATATATATATATATATATATATATATATATATATATATATATATATATATATATATATATATATATATATATATATATATATATATATATATATATATATATATATATTATATATATATATATATATATATATATATATATATATATATATATATATATATATATATATATATATACTTTTATATTTTTTGGGGTTAGTGGTACTTGATTTTTTTAAATTACGAAATAAAGGGTTTTCATTTCCTTTTTAATTTATTCACAAACGTTTCGGCTTGTTTGGCCTTTCTCAATGTCTACAACAAATATATTTTATTCTTAACAAGTTCAATTTTAAACACAATTTTTAAAATATGATGTGGAGGATTTTTTTACAATTTAAAATTTATCATCATTATATGCAACTAAACAACCTAGATTTCTTCTGACTTGCCCATAGGAGGATAATCCATCCATCCTATGGGTAAGTCAGAAAAATCTAGGTTGATAATATAATGATATAAATTTTAAATGAAATCCTCCACATATTTTAAAAATTGTGTTTAGAATATTAGAAAAAAAAGAATTTGTTAAGTGAAATAGAAACAATGTAAATTAAAAGGAAATAAAACACTTATATTTAAATTAAAAAAACACTAAGCTAAATATAAAGATATATTATGAATGGTTCGAGAAAAAACATATATATATATATATATATATATATATATATATATATATATATATATATATATATATATATATATATATATATATATATATATATATATATATATATATATATATATATAATATATATATATATTATAATATATATATATATATATATATATATATATATATAAATATTATATATAATATAATATATATATATATATATATATAATATATATATATGTAATATATATATATATATATATATATATATATATATATATAATATATATATATATATAGAACTTTTATTTCTTGTTTTGTGGATATAAGATCTTTTTGTTGTATTAACTCAATTGTAAAATACCTTTTATTTAAACATTTTAATGCTTTAGACCAACTATTTAACCTAACCAAAAGAAACGTGCATATATCATAATTGGAACAAAGCCCTTAACTATTTGTGTGAGCATGAGATCATATATTTCACATGAACGACATCAGCAATGGAGTATTAAATATAGCATTGATACCAAGCAGCGGTTAAATCAGGTACGTGTTGTCATCCATTTGTTTTCTACTTAGATGAGAAACTTCTCTTAAAGTTTATACCAATTTAAACCTCTGTCGCCTTGAGTTTGTTATTGTTATTACAGTTTGTAGCTGACCTATTTATTTTAAATATTTTTTGCATCAGTCCTATTGATAAAGTTTACTAAAATTCGTTTAAACTTTATGAATTAATAAGTGTGTTTTAAAGTATGCCATGCTATTTCATATTTTAAAATTACACATGTTAAATTAAAGGAAAGTGATTAAACCCTATTACAGTTTATGTTAAACGTTAGATTTCCTCTGTCTATTTTATATAAACATTAAATTTTTAAGTAATCTTATAAGCCCTTTTCTAAATATTGCCGCAAACTTTTTAAAAGAGCCACCTTTAATTACCAATATTGTATGTATCTTTTATCAAGGTTTTTCCCTGTATAATTGTGGCGTTCTAAAATTATTTAAAACTTATTTCTAGTTTGCTGTCATTTAGCGTTAGTTAGAATATGGTTTTAGGGCCAATTTTGTAGATGACATCTGACCAAAAACGCGAACCTTAAGAAAGAGCATAATTTTTGCTTTCGACTCTTTATTTTTTACATAAAGAATTAAGAAGTTTTTTATTTCATTTTGACTGTAAACAGACAAAAAAATACGGGAAATAGAAAATCAGATCCAGGGATTACAAAATGTAAAAATCTAAAAAAAAACCAAAGTGTGCAATTTTTTGCACACACGTGCCTTATAGCAAGGCCAGTAAAAATAGTCAAATTTTACATTTAAGTTCCTTCGATTTAAAAAATGTACACCATTTTATAAGAAATCTTACATTGCATACAAAACAAAAGTTTTATTTTGCATAATTACTTCTATGAGAGAACAATTTAATGAAAATAGGGTTAATTTTAATAATTCCCATTAAATTATCTTAAATAAATATAAGATGACTCTAGTAATTTGCTACGTAAGTAAAGTCCAATTATGGCTTTATTTTAAAAATAATAGTTAAACAAATATGTTAAAATATTTTATAATTATTATGTTTCATAAATGTAATTATATAACAATAAAGATAAATAAACCTTTAAATAAACATTATTAAATTCGGAATTGATTATATATGTTTTAAAAAAATAGTAGAGTTGTGAAAATTAAAATGACTAAATTGAAAATTAGATTAATATTACTAATAAAACCAATAAATACTCTCATATAGACTTTAAATAAAATAACAAACCCATTTATGCAGCATTTATTAACAGGCTTTATTGGGTAGGCTTTCACTATTTGATCATTGGTAAATACAAAAAATAAAAAAAAATAATAAGCACCGCGTAATTTGCGCAATGAACAGTAGATCAGGTCCGGACTATTTAAACTATTATAGAATTTTAAATTATTGTGTAATATTGCATTTTATATTATCTGATTTATTATGAAAAGAATTGATTGCACCACTTCACAGCCTTCTATTTAAATGGTCGATATTTTTAGGAGTTTTATATTTTTACCAAAAGTCTTGATAAAATAAATAAAGACACGATTTTTTAAAATAAATTTCAAACATTGTATGATAGGTTCGTGAACTTATCGCCAATTTTGTGATAAAAGGAATGCAAGATAGCGTAAATAAGTATAATTTAAATAACATATTCAAGGATCGATATCTGCAAAATAAAATGTCGTCGAAAAAAATCTTACTTTAGATTTGTAATCAGCGCCTCTATATGCAAAAAATCATCGAAATCGGCGAGGGTCAAGAAAAGTAAAAGCTTACCATAATTTAGACTGGTTGTTCGTGTTTAAGGGTCATACAGTATTTTATAAATTTATAAATTGTATAAAAGTACAATAAAATTGTGTCACGTTATGCAGCCAACATAAACAAATTTAACGAGAAGTATAAAATTTTATACACAAACATTTTTTATTTTTATTTTTAAATCTTGGGACAGTCCACCAAGGCTAAGGCTTCAATACTAAGGTACCGTGCGTGTCTTAAGTGCAGTAGGAGGAAGGTTATTTACACAGGACTTAAATATTTGGAAATTTGGAGAAGAAAGTGGGAAGTTTGGAGATTCTGAAGTTGGACTGTAAAAGGATGCAAAACAGTGGCACTACGTGTTGCTATGTTGAGAGCTGTCAGAGAAATTATTCTTGCCAACTCCTCGGAGCAGAAGCCGTAAAAATACCTATAAAAATGTGACATATCCCCTACAGCCCGTCGGCGGGTAACAGAAGGAAGCTTTTCTGTAAGCGTGGGATCATAAATAGGACGAACATCTCTTTATTAAATAGAATAAAGGATAATATAAGTTGTAGAAAACGCCATTCGGTAGACATGAGAACAATATTCTAAAGATGGTCTGATTTGGAATACATACAGAGTATACAGATTGGACGGAGAAAAATACTTTTTGACTTAAAAGAGGAATCTAAGCTTTTTTAAAGCAGCTATGGCTATGGATGTAATGTGTTTGTGCGGGTTAAGGTTAGTCTCAATAGTAACGCCAAAATGATTAAATAATTTTTTTTCGCGACACCAAACATTACTGTATTTTGGATAATAGTCATAATTTAATAGACACTAATTACTAAAGTAAAAAGTTTTTATTCATTCAAAAAACTTCTGAAACCACAAAATAAAATCAAACAAGGCAAAACAATCGTTGCCTACCCACACACTGATTTATCAGTGTGTATGTAGGCAACACATGATATTATTTCGTAGAATTTTTTTACTGCGCAGAATCATAACGGCCTCTTAATGACAGTTATTTTTATAGCGGGTCGGACATTTTTTTGATCGAATGGGCCATAGTATTGGGCTTCCATAAACCTTCAAACTTTCTTGTGGAAATTACCAAGGATTCATAAAATTGCAATGAACTTACATAAATATTTTTAAAACACATAAAAATATCCCAATGACGATTTTAAAGACAAGCAAAATAGTCCATGTAGGATATTTTTACTTACTTAAAGCTTTATCTACACCTTAATGTTAAGCTGAATAACCGACTAAGGAACCTTGGCGATATGCAAGAGTCAAAGTTATTTGACCTTATCAATCATGTTATTAAATTTATTATTGGGCTTAAAAAAATTTATTAACCAATATTTTATTAAACAAATTTATTTAGTGCTGTATAATTATTGAAACTTTTTAACTTCACGGAAGAATTATATTTTTTATACAAATTTTTTTAAAATGTTGTAATATTATTATTAATGCTTTTGGTTATTTTTTTTGTCTTTAATATCATATACTATTAAGCCCTATTACTGGCGTAAACTGTGGGGTCGTTATCTAGGTGCGTTATATTATCAATTGGTATTTTGCTATTTTTAAGAAATTATTTAACTTGGTCCATGATGACGTCATAACTTTAGCTTAAAGGTTGCCGACTGGAATAACTCAATTTTCCGGAGTTAAATTTAGATTGTAGACGGTGCCCTTATAAACGTCACAAGCGTTTTAAGACAACTGATAATTTTCTCTTTAAAAGGACACAAGGATCTCAATGAATTTATTGCTTTTAGAGCTTAAAGTTACTTTGTCTTTTGAAAGCAGAGTAAACCTAATATTATTCTTTTCACAGTAAAAAATATATCTTTTTTAATGGAATTTAACATTGATTTTAAATTATTAAACATTAAACAAAATTTAGCTGTCTTCAGAAAATCCATATAATATATTTAACTATTTTTACTTTTTCGTGTTTTTAACAAATATGTAATAAAAGTTACATTTTTTTGTTTTCTTGCAGTTGTATAATCATTATATACTATAAAAAAAATTATGCCTTTATAGGTGTGGATCAGTGGTCATTTTTTTGTTTCATGATAACAAGAATAAAATTGACCACAGGAAATATTTTATCCAATCAGTTTATTTTTTATAATAAAATATCTATAAAAACAATTCCCAAATAAAATAAGAAATTATATTCTATTACTAAATAATTTTAAATATCCAAATACATAAAAAACTCGAATAACTACTTTTTTGTTACAGGTGCACGTCATTTGGATAAATTCCCGTCGGGCCAAAGAACTTGTCAGTAGATATTATAAGGTCAAGTATGATACCAGGACAAACCCGTAACTATGCTTTCTAAGCGAGGGGTATTTGCCTAAAATGATATAACTGAAAGAATAGTGGGTTGACAGCATATTGCTGTTAAAGAAGCAGTAAGAAAAAGTAGCCCGGAATTATGTTTCACAGGTAAATCAAATTATTAGAGACGCTACTCTAAAAATGGAGGCAGCGGAGAAATTTAGTCTTAGATTTGCAATAGATGCAAACTACGACAAATCTCTTATAAGCTTGTGTCTTAAGCTGTAAGAACTAAAGAACAGCCGATCTTTAAAGATCAAATTAAGAAGCCGCAGCACAAAGTATTTTACTGAAACATAAGAAGACTCGATCTATCTAAAAACCCCACGTTTGGTTTTTTTTAATCTGCTGAGCTTAAGTCTGGGACTGACGATTTCCTACTAGCATGCCAAGATGGGGTGATAAACACATTGGTATAACAGAGTTAATATTCCAACATCGCTGATACTGTTTGTCTAGTCTGTCGACAGCAACCCGAAACCCTTATGCACTTATTATCAGCTTGTCTAGTGCATACTGTCATGGGTTCATCAACGACATAACGATGCGCTTCAAGTACTTAATTATCACTTCAGGTGGCATCAATGAAATAGCAATTTTGCCATTTGCTCCCTGCGATATCAAGGCAGTAGTAAAAATGTCAGTTGTCGCAACTACGCATCAAATTCGTGCCAATAAACTTGATATTGTTCTCCTTGATCAAACAAACAATTCTGTGTATGTGATTAAGTTCTCCGCCTCAGCGGAAGCTAAAATCGATATAAAGAAACGGGAGAAACCAGCCGAATATCAAGATCTTTCTGGCAAATTTTGGAGGTTCTATCCGGAGTATAAACTGCGATTGGTTGTCCTGGTTATCGGCGTTTTGGGGGGGCATTAATTATAATGTGTTGAGGGAGCTGAGGGTATTCATAAACTGCAAAAATCTGTTTTCTTGGGTCTTTTCGTTTACTAAGGCAAATGAATTTGGCCAAAGATCACTGACCGAGCGGACGTAAGGAGTAGTCTTCGATACAGATGGCCTTCCGCATTGTCCGATCTTAATGAAAAATGATAATAATAATTTTAATAACTAAAATATGGAGAAAGGAGATAAAGGAGTATAAGGTGCGAATGGTTGTCCTGATTATCGGCGTTTTGGGGGCATAAAGGATAATGTGTTGAGAAAGTTGAGGTGTATTCTCGCATGTCAACATTCACCAGAACAACTAGTAATGAAAATACAGAAGTTTGTTGTCCTTGAGTCCCTTTGTTTACTGAGGCAAATAAATTTAGCCAAAGATCGAGTGGACGCGAGGAGTTGTCTTCGAAACGGATGGCTTTCCGCATGACGCCCTATAGGGTCGGATCTTTGTGATAATCACTAAAGAAAAAAAAATGAAGGCATTATTTGTTACTAGCCCACAATATGGGATGTCTCAGAGGTAAAAATTTTAAATTTTAAAAAGAACAAAAAAACATTGGGTCTTCAAAATACTGAGAAAGTTAAGCAAAATTATTTTAAACGATTTTAATAATACTTTAAAAGCATATTTACAAATATTTTTTAGGTTGGGTTAAGGGACTTTTGTTCTATTTTTAATTTTAAAATATATTCACATCTCACTTATTACTGTTTGCATCATTTTTTTTACATATCCTATATTTTATAGCGAGATTTAATAAATTCTACGTTGCTATTTTTTACGTTTTTTTTATTATCATCTTTACTTTAAAGATCCATTAAAAGCTTGTATCGCTGAAGCTGAGGCAACCTCGACTCTCTAAATTTAACCTTAGCAAATTGAGTTATTCACGTCTGTGACTTTCAAGCAGAGGTGATGACGTCATTAGCGGTCTGCTAAAATTATTCTTATGTAATGGACGACCTAAATAAGTATTAAATACATTTTTAACCAAAGGTTAATATAAAAGCTTAATATAACCAGTTAATGCCAATTAGTTTAGGTTCTTATAAAACTATGATAAATAGTATTCTGCATTAATAGTAACATTTTTCACTTTAGGTGGATTACAAATCTTTTTTTAACTCTTAACTGAAAGAGTCTAAAATAACCTGAGTAAATGTTTTACTCCATCGTCCCGATAACTGATCATTACCAAATTTTTCCTAGGTAACCGGTATCATACTGGTATCACAGCATAACTAACAGAAAGCACAGAAAGCAGGACGCTTTTATGAATTAGCGGAAGAGTACGGTCATTTTCCTTGCGCAAGCTTAGCCTGCTTTTCTTGAATTGTAATTGTTTCGTGTTTTGTGCTTAAAAATATCAAAAGCGCCACCAGGAAGAGATTGTGCTGCCTTTAGTTAAGCTGTGCCCAAGTAAATATGTCACATGGTTGGTGGCAAAAATTTGCTATAGAGATCGTATTGATTAATAGGGAACCTACATGACCTTGTGATTATGCACTAGCTCTCATGATGTCAAAATTTGGCATTTAGTATATGAGAGAAATTGAATTTTATACTGATCACCATAGTAACTATAAATTTATTATTAAAATATAAAATGTCAAACACTGTAATTATGAAAAGTTGGTTTTAAAAACTAAATGTCTCAGAATTACGGATGTCATTTAATAAAAAAAGTGAAAATATATTTCTTAGTTACCATGTAAAAAATGTTAAAGAATGGAATTCTGAAAGTACTAGTTAGATAAAAGCTCAAGTTATACGTCATTTTGTTGTTACAGTTAAAGAAAGTTTTTAATTAATCATTATTCTTGTTAACCATTAAAAATTAAAAAAAACGATGGAAGTAGCCAACTTCAAAAATTAATATTTTGATTGCTACTAATCCCAAAGACTTGTTGACTGTAAAGCAATACCTATACTCAAATCCATGTGAAAAAAAAATACGAGGAAGAAATTTAAAAAAAGCGATTTTTCGTTTTTTTTTGCTTCGTATTTTAAACATATTTTTATAAAACTTTCTTTGCTTTTAGAAGATGACATTTCGACTGGAAAGTTAATTTTAAACAACATTTGTGTTAACGTCTATTTACGAAAAGTGCCTAGAATTTGAGTCTAAATTAAAAGACAAAAAAGTGAGCAAATTTACCCTTATTTTAAAAATGCACCCTTTTGCACTCCGTGGTTTTTTAGAGTAAACTGAATATTTAAAATAAAAAAAACCTTTAACGTTGACGTTCATTTTACTTCTCTTTTTGACACAGTCAATAAATAAATTAACAAATTGATAAAATTTTGTAAAATTCAAAAAATCAAATCTGTCAAATTTTATTGAAACAACATCCAACTAGGCTTATTTTAAAAATTTAATCGGAAAAAAGTTGTGGACAAAAACCTAAAAATAATACTTAAATTAAGATTTAAAAATTATATTAATTTGCTTTTGCATTTATCTTGCAAAAAAAAAATGTTTTCAACCTCAAAAATGTCATTTACATGGGAAATTTTATTTTCTATATTTTGGCTAAAAACGCAAAACAAATAAAATTTTATATTTGACTTAATTTTACTGTAAGTATTATAACACAACAACCGGTGTTACCAGATCTTGGCTTGTTTTTAATGTTTTTCCACTGATAATCACTTAATTATAACTTTTCAATTAATATTCATTGTTTCAAGGGGTTATTGTAATATATTTATGTATTAAATTTGTAAAGATTACAAAGAAATAATTAAAACAAAATTATATGATTCGTGAATCAGTATTAAAACCCATGTTTATAAACAGCTCGTCTTCACGCACGAACTTACAAAACTAACGAGATAGGCGCCACTAGTTCTTACGCAGGTTCTCTCTCTCTCTCTCTCTGATAAGAAACATTTAACAAGTTCGTCGGTCACAGATTCTTCAAAAAATGATGTATTGGAAATACTACAAGCTAATCAACAACAATTCTAATCATCCAATACGGAAAAAACGAAGCTAAGCAACTTAATGTGAGTGACGGCTCGAATAATACACCAAGTAAATCAGTGATTTACCTTAAATTTTTCAAACACATGTTACTACGTTTTATTTAGTAAAACACAGTATATAGACCCAAATCATAAAGAAATTAACATAAAATATTAAGTTGTTTAGTCGCTACGAACAGAAGATAAAACAGAAATCTCCATGTCGCCTTAGGTCAACACACGGCGCTCTTTACAATGCTAAACTCCTTTACGTTGGTTGCCATGGAAATGCGGTATTTTGTCGCGTTTAACATACACGTTTATGCGGATGACGTATAAATTAACTAAATTATTTTTACCAATTCTATCTTTCCTAAAATGTAATTACGAAACTTTTACATTTACACTATAAAGTGTTCTTATACAATCAAAATTTGTCGAGTTATAAGGGAAAAAGTTACAAAAAATGTTGATTTTTTTTTAGAATAGTTTCACATATCTAAATGTTATATTTTTCTAAAAAAAATTAGCACTCTTAAGTTATACTTTTTGCTAGGAGGGAATCAACATTACTGTTCCTTGATCATGCTGAACATATTTCCGCAAAAATCTACCTGTACGCTTAAAATGTCCATTTCAAAACAGATCTCGCGGACTATCATGGAAAATTTTAAATCTTATTTTGCAGAAAATTATCATTATTAATCTTTAGTTCGGTTAAAATATATATTTAACATTTTTTTTATGTATTAACATGACAAACATTGTTTAAATAAGTTTTTTACACACATTAATGCGCAAAAACTATTGATTTCACTTGGCCAAAAAAACTACAACTTTCCTCTCTTGTCATTCTCATAAAAAAAATGTAATAGTTTTAAAACCAAAATTTTACGGAAAATCTATTTATACAAAGAGATAGAGAGAAAAAATTTTACCTCAAATCGTTTAATATTGTTTTAAAAAGTCCATTTGATGGAATTAAAATTATCTGTTCTGATTAACATATAAACACTTAAAAATATTTTTAATAAAATTATCCAAAAAAGGATACTTTTTTAAATAATTTTCTGTTTAAAAAGTGATACTTTTTTGTACTAGTGCAAAGAAGTATTTTATCACGATTTTATAAAATAGGTATTTATTAAATGCTGACTATTTATTTTAACTAGTGCAAAAAAGACTTTGTTGCACTGGTGCAAAAAAAGCCTGTGTTGCACTGATTGATGCTAAAGATATTTGTAAGTAGTTGTAACTGACAATTTATTTTTATACCTTCCCATATTCTGGTTTTTAAATAAGACGATTTTATAATATTTGTGCAACCAGTTCGGAATAGCACTATTTTTCGTAACGAGCAGATGTGAAAATTACCTGCAAATGTAGTGAGATATACATCGGGGAAACGAAAAGACCACTCAAAGTTAGACTCAAAAACACAAAAAACATACGGAACGAGGTGAAACGTCGAAATCAGGGATTGCCGAACACGCTTGGTAAAAAAAAACACGGCATACAATGGTCGGAAGCAAAAACTATTCATAAAGAAACCCACTGGAAAAAAGAAAATTTAAAGAAGCTGTAATAATTGTAAACAACCAAAATAGATTTAGCAAGCCTAGCATCGATATTCCAAATATCTGGCAGCCGTTGCTGAACCGTGAAAAGTCGGTCAAGCTTCGGTGTACAAGGAAAAGTATATGTCATAGATTTTAAGAATAGTTTATTTTTAAGTTATCACTTGAAAACGGTTGGAGATACGTTACTAACCGAAACGTTGTGTAATAAATAACAAATAAAGACAATGGAAACCCAAGATTTTAGTGTTATTGAGCAGATGTAAGTTATGACAATAGTATATTATATTATAATTATTAACAGTACATCTTTTTTTACGAGCAATTTTTGCAGTAACGAGGCGGAGCGCAGCGCAGCCGAGCGAATGGAAAATTGCATCCAATATTTTTTAAATTTTGAATATGATATAATACTTTTTAATTTAAGTTTAAAATATAAAAACGTTTCAAAACTCATTGACGTTGTCAAATATTTTACTTTTTATCATCCAGTTGCGAAAAAATTTACTTTTCATAACTAGTTTTACTTTTCGTTACTAGTTATGAAAAGTAAGATATTTTACTACGTCAATGAGTTTTAAAAAGTGTCACTTTAAATGTCAAAATTAGAAAAAAAAATATTGCAATATGCAATATGTGTTGTTGTCTCGACCTACGGTCTCGTTTGATAATTTTCACGTTTTGTGCCTAAATCTTGTGGTGTTTGCCCTTTTTTCATGAATAAGTCTTTTAAAAGTTGTTTAACTTTAAAATATTTATTTTATTGATTTTATATTTTTTTTTTAATTCGAACAATTAAATTTAGGGCAAAATCAAAATAGTCTTTTACCATATATATTCCTGACTTATGAAATAAAATTTTATACATAGGTAATAAATTAAACATTTGTACCAACTTTAAAATCTAAAATATTACTGGGTCTTAGTAAAAAAACAAAAAACCAAACAATATAAACGAAAACACAAAGAATGGTATTTATAGGACCTTTTGTGAATGTAATAAATTTTATATAGGTAAAACTTTCGGATCACACATAAAAGAACATCGAACATATATTAAATTTACAAAAAACTACAAATTAAAAATCGGTCAAAAGGCATTTAATAATAACCACAAAATAAACTGGGATGCTTTTCGTATTTTGGCAAAGAAAACTTGTTTAAATAAAACGTAAAATAAAAGAAACTGCATATATGGTATTGAATAAAGATAATTGTGTGGTCTCAATATCAGTTTTTGCTGAGAAGATTTTAAGAAAACGTATGTCAATAAAGTCACCACCCTAATTATTCTTGAAAATAATTAATACAGCAATCATAACAGATTAATATGCCCTTTATGATATTACGTAATATATTCTGACAAAAAGATTCTTAAATTTACTTACTTAAATGCCCAAATTAAAACTGTAACAATGTTAATTTTAAATACATTATTTAACTTTTTCTTAAAAACGGTGGTTGACTTGCCACCAAAACGTAAATAGGTATTTTACTTTTGTTAAAACTATTGACCGTTAAGAGGTTAATAGTTTTAATCACACTCAGCTTCTAAACGCCGCGCCGGGACCAAAGCAGTCCTATTATAGAAAGTATAAACAGGAATTTTTGAGGAGTGCTCAACAAAGGCTTTTTAATACATAAATTTGTCACAACTATATAGAACATACATATATACAGTAAAATTGGTAATAATAAAAGTAAACAAATAAAATATTATAATACAGGGTTATCCAAATTAAGTGTCCACCCTTGGTAACTTTGTTATTAGTAAAAATACAAAGTTGTTTAAATTAGCAAACTAGTAGCATTTTTAACGCTGGTAAAAGGAGAAATAGAAAAAACAATTAAAAAACCTAATTTTGAGTTTTTCAGTAAAATAACATTTTTTTAAATGAAAACTCCTGTATATTATATTTTTTTCTGTTAAAACATCAAATTTTAAACAAAAAAGTTTATAATGACTTTTTTGCTACAGTCAAAAATAAAGTCAAAATAACGATAAATATTTTTAATTATTTGCAGTATTAAAATATTAAGACGGCTATGAAAATAACATGGCCTTCGCGATTTGACAGCATTAAGAAAAGCGACAAATTGCCAAACTGGACATACTCGCAACTAGAAGGCTTTGGAAAACAATGATAAAATCAAATAATGTCAAACATTTGTGTGTTTGTCAAATACTTGTTTATAAGCTTTATTGTGTCAGTCATTAATTTAAAGAAAAATGTTCTCTCATGAAGAAAAGTGTGATATGTTAGAATGCTATTTAGTGTGCAGAAAATCCTTCTTGCTCTCAAGAGAATACTACAGTGAATTATATCCCGCTCGCATTCAACCCTATGAACGATATTTTCTGAGACTTTATCGAAAATTTAGGGGCAAGGAAAATGTTTTTGCTAAAACAAGTGCAAAAAAAGAATTCACAATAAGCGAGGCCACGGAAATTGCAGTTATTGGATATTTCGAAGCTTATCGTGAGAATTTAATACCAGATATTCTCAAGGACTCTAATTTCAGTTATGGTACTGTTCAAAGGATTTTAAAAAAGTACAAATTTATTCCGTATAAGTACCGACCAGTTCAAACGCTTTTGGCAAGGGATCCAGAGAGAAGACTTGTTTTTTGCCATTGGTATCTTAACTTCTGTCACCAAAATATAAATAACTTTCGCTACATTTTATGGACAGATGAATCAAATTTCTCAAATTCTGGAATGTTTAATAGAAAAAACCACCATAATTGGTCAAGAGAAAATCTTTTGTTAGTACATCCAAGAGGTCCACAAGTCCGTTTCAGTTTCAACGTTTGGTGCGGTATAATTGGTTCAAAAATTGTTGGTCCGTTCTTTTATGAGGGCACCCTAACGGTGAAAGATATGTGGAATTTATAACAGAAATTCTGAATAATTTCTTAGACGAATTGGATCTTATAAGTAGACATCATCTGAATTTTCAGCAAGATGGCGCACCTGCCCACATCTCCAGAGGTACTTATCATTTTCTAAGTACTACTTTTAATGATCAGTGGATAGGAACAAATGGCCCAATCCAGTGGCCTCCCAGATCACTAGATCTAACCCCACTTAATTACTTCTTGTGGGGTTACTTAAAGAACCAAATTTACAAGCGAAGGTACAATAACGTCGACGCTTTAAAGACTGCAGTTAGGGAAAAGATAACCCAGATAGATGGTAGGACCATACTTAAGACAGTTCGAGCAGTTAAAAAAAATGCCCAAAAATGTTTTGAAGAACAAGGTGGTGTTTTCGAGCATCTTCTTTAAAAAAAAATGTTAATTTATTTTTTAAGATTATGAGTTGATGTTGAAACTAAAGTTTGTCGATACAATTTAATTGTTTCAGATTGGGGGCCATAACTTCAACAATTTGTAACCTAGGAGAAAAGTCATTATAAACTTTTTTGTTTAAAATTTGATGTTTTAACAGAAAAAAATATAATATACAGGGGTTTCCATTAAAAAAAAATGTTATTTTACTGAAAAAATCAAAATAACGATTCTTATTTTTTTTTATTTCTCATTTTTACCAGCGTTAAAAATGCTACTAGTTTGCTAATTTAAACAACTTTGTATTTTCACTAATAACAAAGTTACTAATGGTGGACACTTAATTTGGATAACCCTGTATAGAAACATGCAAGTTACTTTGATTTCAGACAACCCATTTTTATTATTGCTTTTAATTAAATTATGATTTTGAGGTCTCTTTTGGGTATTTGGTTAAGGACAGATTTATTAAGGATTTATCTGGTATTTTATTTATATGAGAATAATCAACAATTATAAAAGAAACCTGTGTATTTTATTAACATCCCACATTAAGATTGCAGGCCCACACATAATAAGTATTTTTTAATATAATGGATACCTAGTTTAACATATATGTTTCCAATCGTCTAGGCAGATTAAATAGGACACGTGCTAATTATATGCCAAAGCAGAGATGGTAGCATGTACCGAAATTGTAATCAATGTTTCTCTTAGGGGCTATGTGATGCCAACTATAAATTGACAATAATATATGTTGTATTGGTGGTGATGGCAGATAAAGTGATGAGCATATGCTTTAAAGCTCAGAAATGTACAGGGTCTTTAATCATAAATAAACAGCTTAAATGTAAATATTTTCTATAAATGGTCTAGAAATTCTTAAAGTAAAAATAAATTTAAATAAAAGTTAAATTAAATTTAAAGTTGCATAAACCAGCCTTAATTGTCTTTTATTTTATATATATATATATATATATATATATATATATATATATATATATATATATATATATATATATATATATATTATATATATATATATATATATATATATATATATATATATTTATATATATATATATATATATATAATAATATTTTATTAATATATGAATGAAATGAATTTTTATAATTTTAGAAAATCTCTATAAAAACACTAGATTGGTAGGTGCAACAATTTTTATTAGGCCTAAAGCAAGATTTTAAAAATTGTCTAAATATTTAATAATACAAAAGCTAACAAACCTAAAATTACTAACGTTTCCAATGTTGATTTCTGCCGTCATGGTAATACTTTTTGATTTAATGAGAATTTCTGTAGACTTTTGAATGATTTTAAACTCGGGCTTTGGTTCTAACCCAGCCTCTGGATGGACTGTTACTACAACTGCTGATCTTTCTTGCAATGTCAAATTTAATTTGGGTAGAATTTTCAACATAATCTTCCGCCACTGTTGATGATATCCGTCCATCGTACCGTTTTAGTGTGATAATGTTTTCACCAACGTCGGCCAATAAAGTGGCAGATGTCATGCGAAAACAGTGGCCAGTGTACTTGATTGTATCTTTAAGTTTTAAATACTACGTAATTTTTGTTGGCAATTTTCCATTGGAGTTAATGCCTACAGGTTGGGATATACATCTTTCACTTCTGTAATAGAATAAGCGGTTATGTAAAATATAAGGTGGCCTAAGATCAATTTGTGTTTTGACAAAGTATCTTTCTTCACATATGACAAATCTCCTAGTGGTATAATTTTTGGAGGCGAGAATCGTTATGAATAATAAGGTTTTTTTTTTTAATCTTTATTTTTGTAAGCTCCTTTCTTTTGCACGCCCCAGCAATTCCAATTCCAGGAGCTACCTGAGAAAAAAAACAAAACTTAAAAAAAAGCATAATTTTAGACGAGAAATAAATCTTAAAGGTATTCTTATGTAAAAGTCCTAGCTATTTTGGGTATTTTTAGAACTTTTTTGGATTCAAAATGCATTGTGGATTATTTTTGAGGAATATTCTTTGGGTATTTTCAATCTACGAAAAATTTTCAAATTTTTGTTTCAGAGGTATTTTTATCAAAAAAGTATAGTTTTGGTACACAGAGTTTGGCCTGCAGTAAACTGCAATTAAAAATTTAAGAACTAAATGGATACAAGGACATCTTTAATAAAAATAAATATAGGTATGTATACATACCTTTATCAAACCAAAAATAGCATTTGGCGCTTTGTCCAAAAATCTATTGATTTCTTCTTGGTTAAAAACTTTCGACTTCTTCGACTTTTTTACCTACTGTTTGTGCTCCGTTTAGGTACGCTATGGGTCTCGGGTATTTATCTATTAATATATTTCTTTTTTTAGAAAGGGTAAACCTAAGCATAAATAATAGCACCAAGTCATTTTTTTTCTTTTATCTGTCTTTGTTGACTTTGCACACATTTTTTGAAGATCATCAATTGGCAAATAGATCATATTCTTTCTAGTAGCGAGCACAAGACTTTTGCGGCAATAAATTTGCTGTAGCTGGTAATAGATCATAGCGAGCACTAAACTTTTGCGGCAATAAATTTGCTGTAGAGACTTCCATTAACTTGGACTTTTCCGATTTTTCCAAGTAAGCTAGTCGTTAGAGGCAAAAATAGCCCCCTACCTCTAACCGAGCCCAAAGTTGATGAAATTTGGTACACATGTAGTATTTGGTTTAGTTTTGATCGTAGTACTCTACAATGCGATAGAAGAAACAGATGATGAGTCCCTAAGTTGTGACCAGGCTCGGAGCTAGGAAGGGGCAGGGGGCGCCAATACGTACGGCGCTGCTTGTAATTTATAAGATTTTTAAGATCTCGAGTTTAAATTTTGTACTTTTTTTTGTAGCTGACCTCGATTTTCGAGTTCATACGCCATAGGAAGTTGATGGTCAATTGTTATTAACAATTTAATGTTGTACAATGTCATTTTGGGGCTTAAAGCTAGCCCAATATCAATAAACAAAACGTAACTTGTAATTGCGATCTTTCTGCTCACAGCTTGTTGTTTAATGGAGAATTCTAACTTTTCTAAACAATTAAACAATTATACATAGTTTTTACAAAAAACGGGATAAAGAACCATGCAGGTATATTCTCTATAGATTCGTAGTCGATGAACATTATTTTTGGGATAGTTTGGTCTAAAAAGTTTACAGTCAATCATTAATAGTAATTCTGGCTTAAAATATGTTGAAAAATTAATTTCAATATATACGTTTAGGGAAAGTATTAATCGCAAAAGACATAGCTGTAAAAAAATGTAAATAAAATCGAATAATAGAGGAGAAGATATGGAAACTAGAAGGAAAAATAGGATGAATATTTTTAATTAAACCAAGATTTATTGAGCATTGTTATTTATGGCAAAAAAATTAAAATTAATAATAAATAAATCATCTAAGCAAAAATCAAAAATATATCCCTGGAACTATATCGCAAAAATACTTTCTCAGCACCAGCAGACTCCACACTCCTTACAACTTTTGCACTTATAAGCTAACAACATTTTTTAAAAATCTCTATAAGTATTGGAAGCAAAATTGGCAGGTAAACACTCTGAAAACTACACTTTTACAGTAGTTAGCCTGTAAACACACCAAGCAAGCCGACTGTGCCAAGATAACACGTTGTTTTCCCTGCCCTGTCTATACTTAAATTATTCCTATTTCTTTTATTTTTCTGTCCATTATTGGCAAGTATATAAATAAACACTTTCACAAAAAATTATTTAACACCGGTAAGAGCAAATCAGCTTGTAAACACACCGAGCATGCCGCCTGTGCAAAGACCACTGGTTGTTTTGCTTGCTCTGCGCACAATCCAATATAGCCGCCTGCGTTCACAGGAGATACGAACTTTTTCCTAAGATTTACCCAATATTCCAAGTTAAAATAGCCGTTCCACGAGCATCCTAGGAAAATTCAAGTATATGCACTTTAAAGCTGGGGCCTTGCTCTTTCAGAAAAGTATAAGGGGAAACTTTTAAGACCACTCTGGCCGATATCTGGTGTCATTTTTCGAAATGATGAGATTTCTTATAAATTCTTCTTTTACCTTAAATTATTTGAATTTCTTAAGTATATTGAAAAATGTAGACATATTTTTTAAAGATCTAATCCTCCCCTTTAAAATGATTCTCTTAACATGTTGCTTATAATGCGTACAATGATCAAAATCTGATTTGTTAATTAACAGGATGAAAGGGTAAATAAGTTTACAAGTTGCAAAGCTCATAACATAAGGAAGAAGTTAATCCTCTCCAGCCAAATGGTAGGACTAATAAACACATGACTCGAAAAATATATCCGACCCTTAAGTTTCTATAATTTTCAAGTTACAAGCATATAATATTATTTATTTATGTGAAGGGATTTGCTAGTATAACTGTGCAAGAAATGAAGGTTCAAATTTGTTCTTTTCTTTGGTATATTACTCTTCACTAGATTCTTCCACGTTAGAGCAAAAATTCAATTTTAGTACAGAAACTGTTGATAAATTTTTGGAAAATTAATTTTGCGCGCTTTTGTGAGTCTTTAGGAATGAAAATTTTTCAAACTTAGAACAAAAATATCTTAAATGTGTGAATAGTCATAGTGTTAAAATTTCCGTTCTTTCGAATGGCAGCGTTACTTTTAGAAAAAAAACTATTCCTTTATGAATAAAACTTAGTTCAAAAGCTCAGGGGGTAGTTTCATCCTCTTTCCGACACTTCTTAGGATTTTTTTGATTTTTAAATTTTCGCCTTAAAATCCACTAGTATGTCAAATTTCATCAACTTTGGGGGCCGTTAGAGAAAAAACCCTTTAACGACTGAACGAAGTTGATAGAGGGGACATTAAAAACCATAAATTTACTATTGTTATTTTGACCTTACAAGGCAACTTTGTTTTTACAACAATGTTTTTTGATTTTGTATTTGAAGTATCGCTCGTTGATATTTTGTTGTCAGATTTTGAAGACACTGAAAATTGAATACTTTTGGAATGGATTTAAAATGGCACGGTTGTAGATAAAAAGTAATATACCTCATGCGGTAATGTCGTTTTTAACGGATATTTTATTTTTGAGAAATATTCTTTTTTACTGATGAATTTTTAAACAGATATTAAAAATGCGTTTGGTTTTTTGTGTAGATTACAGGTATTAACTCTAATCTTTTTTGCTTAAATATTATTATTTTATATTTATATTAAGTGAAACATAAAATAAATGAATTAAATCGTATGGTTCTGGTACACAAGCAGAAGGTAAAGACTGAAAGGGTAGTAGATGTGTTCTATATTGTTGGTGCGGATTGATTTATTTAAAAATATGTTATTTAAGTTACCGGCCTAAAAAGATGAATTAACGTCTCCGAACTAACTAAACAAAATGCAAAATCATGCGTTATTATAAACGAAAAAGGTTTTTGATGATACGATATTAGATTATCGTAATTAAGAAGTGGATTTTAGTGGTAATTCGTTAATCAATAAGCACACGGATACTATAAAATGAGGAGCAAAAAGAGTATTTTTTACCTCGCCCTGCTTGTACAATTTAAAAAAATACCAGCATTATATAATGTATTGTTTATGCATGACCTCCGCAATATTTAGTGTGAATTTAAATAACATTTGCAAAATTTATAACAGGCTAAATGCATATTCATAAGCAGGTGAAAAAACCCATAAATATTGATGAGAAAATGCTACCCATTTTTGTAAAAAAGCATTAAAGTTTAGATTGGCTGTAACAATCTACCATTATTAACTATGTTTTAAATGTAATAACAACCTGATCTGAACTAATGTTTTATATAACAACCTACCAGTTATAAAGAATTTTAAATAAGTTAATGAAAGAATAAAATAAACATTTTAGCACGTTTAACAAAATTAGGTAGAAAAGATTAATTTTTGGTCGAAGCCGATGTTTGGCTTTTCTCACAACTTCGGCTGAATCCAAAGTGTGTCCATAGGTTATATTTTGGCGGAAACGGACCGAAACAGAAGCTAAAATTGAATCTTATGTTAAGATATACCAAATACATTTTGTTTGTTTGCACAATTTGAAGATTAACTCGATAAGTATTAAAATACTTTATTCCATAAATAAAGACAATGTGTTTTTACCCCTAAAAACATGTTTCAAAATAAATTGTTTAAGAAATAACAAACCAGTGTAACTTTTAAGGTATCTTTAATTAAATAATACTCTTTTTAATAATGGACTATCATGTACTGCAAAATTGTAACATAAATAAATCTGTAGGTTATACATTCTAAAATTGTACATTTTAGCTATATCATGGATTTATCCACAATAACTGCATAACGCAAAAAAAAAAAAATATATATATATATATATATATATATATATATATATATATATATATATATATATATATATATATATATATATATATATATATATATATATATATATATTATATATATATATATATATATATATATATATATTAAATTAATTCTTAGACAAACTCTATATTCTTAAAACTAGTCCTTTCAACCACATTTCTGACTAATAATCAAGTTCCCAAACGTGCATCAACAAGCTTAAGCATTGCATTAGCATTTTGAAGATGATCAGCTGATGTTATTGACTTACGTTTACAATCGCCAATAACTCGCTTTGATTGAAACCAAATTTTGGCCACTTTATTTACTTCCATCAAAGACAATTATTGTTTTCACCTAAGATGCACAAAACAATGCTAAATTTATGGTACTAGGTTTCGACGCTCGCTTACTCATGCGGGCATCCATCAGGAGAAAATACATTCACACGCTGCTATATAAACACTGTTGCCAAAGCTATAACCTATAACAATAGTAACAGTAATTGGGAATTATTTAGGTAAAAAATAGGCCAAATTTATTGTAAAAATAATAATAGTTTTTTTGCTGTATAATATTATAAATTTAAGTATGTAAATTTTTACAATGGGGAATTATAATTTAATTAAAAAATATATTTATACTTGATAGGATACACGATGTTAAATATTATTTGGAATTTTTTAAATTAAAAAAATTATTTTATGACACACATAACATAAAATCGATTGCTTTTGTATGAAAACCTCGTATTTTCATTTTTTTAATGACATTTTGGTGAATTTAGATAGAAAATTACGTATATTATATATAACAGCAGACAACAACAGCAACCACGTATATCAGCTGCTTCTAAGATTTAGTTGATTTAGTGTGAAGATTTTGTATATCCAATTAGGATTGTCTGTATTTTTTAAGTGTTAACATTATGTTTTCTCACTTTAGAACACTTCGTGGGTTTAGTTTAAATACAAAACATGTAAAAAATTAAAATCTTTCTAGGCGAAATAGTGCAGCAAATAAGTTGTTTGTTTCTTCTGTTAAATTTATATTTTGTGCCATACGAGGTTTTTATAGTAAGCAATCAAAATGTTGGAATTATATAACAAAAATTACTATTTATCTATTATTGAGAAATCGAACTATCCGACTGATCCTTTTTACATTTAACAACAAATTAATGACTAGTTTTCTAGAGTTAAATAACTTTTTTGATGTCTTGCATATCATATTGTTGTTATTGCTTTGTGTAAGTAATAAGATTGTTTATTCTTGCTGACGTTTTTCAGGTGCGTTTAATAAAATGTCTAGAAAGATTTGTCAACAGCATAGTTTCTTTTTACTTACATTTACTGAAGTTTAACAAAGGGTTTATTCTTTTTATAACATTTTTTTGTCAAATATAAAAGCCTGGTATTTTATTTTAAACAGATAGACATACCATGATATACTTACATCCAAAGTAAAAATTTACATAATTAAAATTGTATTATTATACAACAAAAAAAATTAAATTATCATTATAACAACAAATTTGATCTATTTTTTACAAAAATAATGCCTTATTACTGTTACAATTATTATAGCTTAGGCAACATTGTTCGTTTATATAGAACCGTGTAAAAGTATTTTCTCCCGAGTAAGCGAGCGTCCAAACCTATTACCAAAAATTTAGCATTGTTTTGTGCATCTTCAATGAAAAATATAAACGTCCATGCTTGCATCAAATCATTTGTAAGTATCAGCTAAAATTTTTAAAGTTACAGCGTTCATGAAAAATTTTAGGAAATCTCACGGTTTTATTCTGGGTTCGGATTCTTCAATAATAAATACGCAAAATAATAGTATATTACATAGTGTGGTAAGTAGATTTTTAGCGCACGCAAAGTGAAGTTTGCAAAACGAGCCAAAGGCGAGTTTTGCATTCACTTAAGTGCGCTAAAACCGTTTACCACTCGAGTTATCTATAGTACTTTATCTACAACCATCAGGTTTTTTTGGGATAATAATTTTTCATTGACGTTTATCCCAATTTTACACTAGAAATTGATTAAACTACCAGTTACCTCAATCGGTGTGAGCCATTGTCAAAATGACACCACCGCAAAAGAAAGCCATTTCAATCGGCAGTCGTAAATATAGGAAATGTGAGCAACTCGACTATTAGGTTTAACTTTTAGGTATATTATCTGTATGTTAGGTAATTTACGTGAAGAGTAAAAATTGTTAAACGATGTTTAAATAAACGATTTTTGAAAAGTCCTGTAAGTGACACTTACCACACATAAAATAGTGTTTGTAACCTTAGTTACCGCACGGTTGTAGATAAAATAGATTTGATATATCATTACTGCAATTTAAAACGTTTAATTCAAAACCCAAGTAGTACTAATATATAACTTATTATTTAAAGCCTAAATTTTTTTAAATTTTTTTAAAACTTACATTAGTATAATAAAAAAAATCATTTTAAAAAACTATACATGACACTAAGATTTTAGGCCAACTAAAATACTTTTCAATTAAAGCAGAGCTAGATAAATTTAACAAATGTGACCCAAGCTTAAAACAATCAATTTACATTTTACTGGAGATGTGAGCATAAATTGGATTTAGTCCCAAATGTGGAAAGTTTTACTTTCCTGAAAACTTATAATTATTTTATGGTTTTGTCTAGACTAGACAATTATATTTGCGTAGATTTATCCACAGCTATTTGCGTACACATGATAGCTATTGTAATGTCTATATGTGTAATGAGTGCATCTTTTTCCTTAAACTTAAAAACACCGAATTTGTATGCATTCTATTTTAAATAAAAATTTTGCTAGTACGTACAGTACAGGGTTATTCATTTTCCTGTACTTTTTTAAAAAACGAATATAGCCATTTCGTGTTGTTTTTTCCGTAAAATTCAATAACCTAGTCAGAAAAAAAAATTGAAACAAAAACAAAAGAGTTACAGCTCGAGTGACGTATATTTTAAATGGAATACCCCGTATATTTTTATCAATAGAAAGAGATTTTCACGAGGAATTTGGTGATATAGGGGTTGCTGGGTTTATTTCCTGCGGTTCTGCTGCAATTGTCTAAAAAATTGCATGATACTATTAGGATAGTTTCACCTGAAAAAACCTGGCTGCCACAGGTCACAGGTGCTTATTTGTCAAAGTAAAGAATTTAAAAATACGTGTATTACTTTTTGGAGTAGTTTTATAATGATGTTTTCATCAGAAGAACGGCTTCAAATTATAACTCTCAATTATAAATGTGATGAAAACGCCAGGGAAACACAACGAAGATAAGTTGCAGATTTCCACCGAAATATATCAGTAAAAACGATTTTGAAACTGAAGGTCTTGTTCAGAAGAAACAAAATCGTTACATATTAGAATCAAATATATATATATATATATATATATATATATATATATATATATATATATATATATATATATATATATATATATATATATATATATATATATATATATATATATATATATATATATATATATATATATATATATATATATATATATATATATATATATATATATATAATATATAATATATATATATATATATATATATATATATATATATATATATATATATATATATATATATATATATATATATATATATATATATATATATATATATATATATAATATATATATGTACATAATTTTTTTTTACTAATGTATTTAAAAGTTTTACTGCTGTTATTTACGTTTTAATAATATTATTAATATAAAACACTTTTAGGTCCCTAAAATGGTTTTTTCTTATTTTAAATAGTTGCCGCGTACTAGAACTCGGCCCATGTTTAAAAATGCTTTCCTTACAAAAACTGAGTCACGTGATTAGTCGTTTTGTAAAAGCTTAGGTTTTATTATTGGATTATATGTATTTATTACAGTAAATAACACCATTATTACAAAAGCCGAATACTAATTGTAATAATAGATGTTTACGTTATAGGTCCGAAAAATAAACTTTTATAATATGAGTGAGATGTTTACGGACGAGGCGACAAAGGAGCGGAGTCTGGAATTTCGAAATGAATACTGAAAAAGTTTTTTGGACGAATAATGTACAATATCTTGTTGAAATAATAACGTATTTTTAACCTGCTTCGTATATCTACAAAAAAATATATTTGTCAGTACTGACATAAAATTTAAATTTGACGATAAAAGTTGATCCAGGAAACGCAACTGTCCTGATTTTATTTATATCAAGATATAAAGTTTTTGATTTCTGATAAAATTTTGGAAAAATCTAATGAGGCTACAGATCAGCTAGTACCAAAAAAATAGGCAAAAAGGTATGAGAAAGAATTTTTGTCCTTTTCTTGATGGACCTTTTTTACCGAACTAGTTCGGTAATTTTTTTTACCGCACTCAATACCGTAAAAGGGGTCTGGTGCTTTAAAGGTACCAACGAATTCATACTTAAATTTGGTTTTAATTAAAAGCTTACCTTTTTAAAAAAAATTGATGGTTAATATTTTTCTAGTAAAAAACTGATTTTAAAATTTTTATTTTGCGAATTTAAATGCATACAAATACATTCTTTCTGCATTGACAGTGACATTTTCACTTTCAAATTCAAAATAAGTATTAAGTGTGTTGCTGCATTTAATAAATTTGGGTCAGCAAGTTTTTACGTCTATAATATAATTGGGGAAAATAAAAATCCGCTTTAACTAACCAGAACTAACCATGACCGACCAGAACTGAGGGCTTTTAAATTTGTCTAAAGGTCGGTCATGGTTAGTTCTGGTTAGAAAAGCGGCTTTTTATTTTCCCCAATTATATTTTGGCGTTAAAATGCGGGGACGTATTAGAAAAGACTCCGATTTGACAACAATGCACGCTTTCACATAATATTTAAATTTAACCTCAAAAATATTTTCTTAACGTTTCTTGCCATCAAGGAGAGTTTTTGGATTGTATGGAGAAAATCAATGGTAATTTTAAAATTTTGGATCGAAATAAAAAATTAAAACCCAGTTCATCCCAAAAATTTCTAATGAAAAACTACTCTAGATAAGGCAAGCTTTGTGTGGAAATTTCAAAAAAAAATAAAAATCGATGGTACCTATATGGCACCAGACCACCGTAAAAGTTTTTTCGGACTAAAACCAAGTATCCAAAAGTATGTTTTACAGTACAGTATAAAATAAACCCTATTTACAAAGCAACAAGATTGGCGATAATTACAAAAAACTAAAATAGAGAGAAAAAAAAAATTGAAATTCGAGAATAATATATATATTTTTTTTAATAACGGCCGTTTTCCAACGAAAAAAAAAACATTTTTTTTATTCGTTTTAAAAGAACTATTAATAATATAGAAAACCCTTAGGGTACAATTACTTGCCCTACAAAATCTCGCTAAAGATAACCACTTAGTTTTTGATAAACAACAGAAAAATATTCAAAACAATCAGATAGATCGAAAGATAGTAAAGACCATTTGACTTTCTACAATAATTTGTTTATAATTCAGTGCTGAAAAAAATAGTAGTCTGTGCTATTGTAAAGGTAATGACGAGGATAAAAGATAATAAAAAAATGTATATAATAAAGCCGAAATCACACACAATGGAAGATGCAATGAATATGAAAACTTGTAATTTATTCCTTTTTAAGGTAGAACTATTTTTATAATGCATTCTCTAATCAACAACTGACCTAAATTTATAAAAAAAGAAGTAGTTGAAATGGGGATTTAAAAGGCCTTTAAAATAAGGTATTACTTGACCCCTTATCCCATTTCACATTTTAGGGGTAGAGGTCGCGACTCCTAGGGAGTTGAAGTGGCCGAATTGAAAATATTCACAAAATGATCCCCTTAAAAAAAAAGAAGGGCCCGAACGATTTTTATTTTAATGACAGCAACTTTATTAAATCGACGTTGTTTCGTTTTAATTGGCCCACCTTGTATAAACTAAAAATTATAGATACTAGCCACGCATTGATGTCGCTATACGTAAACGCAAATATATAAAAGTACATAAATAATCGGCATAAAGGAAACGCGATGGCGGAAATGGCACGAATTTATTATAAAAATTGGTTGCTAAATAATATCTATTTTTACAAATTGTTTACTTAATGGACTTCTGTTAATGACATTTTTTAGTTAGACATATTACTTATTTCAATATTTTTAGTGAGAAGAGTGTTTTAATCTTTTTAATAACTAATTTAAAACAAAGACCACTTTGACAAAACCATGATACCCATACAAAATAAAATAATTATTAACTGCGGGTTAACACATATTTCCAGTCAAAAATATAAAAATTATTAAACACGATAACTTGAAAATATCATACCTATCAAAAAATAGGATACCTGCTAATAAAGAAATGTACACTTTATTCGAAATGACACCGGTCACAAATTTGCCATCTTATTTAGATAAACACCTTAAATATTTTCATTTCAATTTTAACTATCAGGCTTTAGAAACAAACACAATTTTCTTAAATCCAAACCTTTTAAGAACTGTCGACTGTCGACTTCTTTCCAATCTAGCAAAAGTTAATAAGCAAAGTTTTGTTTTGCCAGGTTCAATTGATTCTTTATGTCAACAAAAGAAAATAATTATAATCTATAAGAAATAGCTTAAGGTTAAGCAATATTCGGAAAAAAATCATTAAAGAAATATAAGAATATAGCAATCAAGAGAATAAAACCAAACAAGGATATAACAACATGCAATAAGAGCAATTTTCTTCCAAAAAAGTGTTTTATTACACAATTTTATAACTAAAGGATCCTGAGACTAATCAATGTTCGTTTGTAAGAAACTGTGGAGTATGCCCTACTGATATGTAATTAGCAACTAATCATAACTAACTGAAGGGTACAGGGGAAAAACGAGCTAATTCAATTTTTAGCGAAATTAAAATACTGACGTCATCCGATAGAATATATTGTTTTTGTGTAAAAAAAATCCCCGACAAAAAAGCCATATGTAAGAAGATATTAATAAGTACGTGCGGTACCAAGCAAAAACGGGCTATGTCGCGTTTTTACCTATCTATTGGGCAGCATTGTGCTCGCTTTTTAAAAGTTTTTGCGTCATTTTGTGTTCAATACCAATTTCGGCCGGAAAACGTATCAATTTGCAGAGTTTTTAAAAGTTGTGTGGAAAAGAAACTCAAAATTATTTGATCTTACTGGTGCCTAATTAACTGGGAATATGGGAAAATTCTGTTCTATAAAAAAAACTTTTAAAGTAAACAAAAAAAAGAATCTAGCTTATTTTCTTTCACTAATCGAACTATTAAGTTTTTATTTTAACTCATCAGATTCATGTGACAATACCGAAAAATATTTTAAAGTTTAGTTTTGTTCCACTATATTAATTATATAGGCATAACGCTGAATGTTGAGTGAAATAAACATATTTCACAAAACAAAGTTGTTATAAATTCATGGAAAAACAGGCAAAGTTACGACCAGCTATCAGTAGTTGTTGATTTTTCCATCAATAGGCGCTCAGATAATTCGGAAACATATTTTTAAAAAGAAAATTTAATCTATCCAAATACTTTAGTTTTTATAGCGTTCTGAAATGTAAAATTGCGTTTTCTCAAAATCATAAAATTTAACTAAGCCCTTTTTTCCTGTACCCTTTAACTAGTATATATTTTTTACAAAAATTTTACTTTTTTTGTGTAGGGATTTTTAAAGACCTATGACCATGCGTACCAATAAAATTCCGCTGGCGATACTTACCTTTTTTCAGAGTAGAAAGAAATTGCGGCAGCAATATAAAAAAAAATATTTTTATTTTAATTAAAAAAAAGTTGATAGATAACCACAAAAATAACATTATAATAATATGAAATTTAAGCTAAAGGTTGAAATGTGG
>JAHBCN010000625.1:0-164895 GCA_019359885.1 Listronotus oregonensis
TTTTAAAAATGAAATTTTATTTTTTTTTTAAAATACGTATTTGTCTAAACTTTTGAAAAAACCCGGACCTTTAAAAAATATATGGAAGTTTATTTAAAAAAATTTTTAAAAAATTTTTACATTAAAAAAAACCGATTTAAACTTTTTTTAAAATAGGGTTTTATTTTTTAAAGCTCTTAAAATAAAAAAAACGACCTTTTAAAAATTTTTTTAAAAGTAAAATAAGTAATAACATTTAATATTTTTTCATTCCTAAAAATTATAAAATTTACCCGAAAATTTTGGATTCTGGATCATAAAAAATTTTTTTTAAAAAAAAGTTTTTAAAGGAAATTCGACTTTCCGGGAATGTCTGCTTTGATCGAGGGGAAAATTTCCCAAAAAAAAAATTGTTTTCCTTTCTGTAAATTGGGGTTTTTTTTTAAATATTAAAAAATTTTTAAAAAGTTTTTTAAAGAAAAAATTTGCCCCAAATTTTAAAAAATTTAATTAGAAATCTTTTTATTTTTAAAACCCTTTTTTTTTAAAATTTTTTCAATGTTGCCCAAAAAAAAACCAAAAAATTTAAAAAAGTTTTTAAAATAATTTTTTTAAACAAATTTTTTTTTTTGTTTTTAAAAAAACCCGGTTTATTTTTTAAAAAAATTTTGGGGAAACCAAAATTTAAAGGAAATTTTTTAAAAAATTTTTTGACCAATTAAAAAATTTTAATTAAAAGAGGTTAATTTTTAAAAAGAAAAATTTTTTTTCTTTTTTTTTTTAAAAAAAAGGGGGTTTTTCTAAAAAGAAAAACACCCTTTAAATAAAATTTAAGGGAAAAAAAAGGAAGGGTTTTTTTAAAAAAAAAAAAATTTTTCCTAAAAAAAATCATAAAAAAAAAATTTAAAGCATTTTATTTTGTTTTTTTTTTTAAAAAATTTTTCTTTTTTAAAAAAAATTTTTTTTTAATTTAAAAATTTTAAAAATTAGAAAAAAATTTAAAAAAATTTTTTAAAAATAATTAAAATTTAAAAATTTTAAAACAAATTTGACATTTTTTTTCTTTTTTATTTGATAAAGGGGGGAATAAAAAAAATTTAAAATTTTTTAAAAAGGAAAAAAAAAACATTTGCAATCCAAAAAATTTACGGGGGGGCCATCAAAGGGGGAAAAAAAAAAGTGGGAAAATTTGGGGGCCTTTAAAAAAATTAAAAAAATCCCTAAGGGACGGTTTCTCTTTGGAAAAGAGAGGGGAAAATTTTTGGGGTTTCCCGGGAAAAAACCCAAAAAACCCCTTTAAAAAAAAAAAGTTTTTTTTAAGGTGGGGGATTAATAAGGTCCTATTTTTTCCCCCTTTTAATAAAAGGGGTTTTAAAGGTTTAAATTTTACAAATTTTTTTCCCTTGGTTTTTTAAAAAAAAATTCCCAAACCAAAAACTTTTAAAAAATTCTTTTAAAACCAAAAATTTTTCTATAAATTTTTTATATTTTCCAAAAAAAGCCCAACAGGCTGAAAAGCTTTTTTTTTTTTTAACACAAAAAAACGAAGGGACCTAAATAAAATATTTAAAAAAAAAAAACCCCCTGGGTTTTGCCTTTAAAACCTCTTTTTTTCCGTTTTTGTTTCTTAAAAAAAAGCTGAAAATTATGAAAATTTTTTTTCCAATTTCCCGTTTCTCTTTTGTGTTTTTTTAATTCTAAATAATCGTCTTTTGAGGACTCAAAGCCAAAATTTAAAAAGCGGTCTTTTTTTAATTTTTTCCCCCAAAATTCTAACCCGGGAAACATTTTCTAAGATCTTTGCTCGCAGCATAAAAATTTTCTATAATCTAACCCCGATGGAAAATTAAAAACTCCATAGACGGGGTTGGCGTAAAATTACTTGTGGTATGTAATCAAACCCCAAATCCCCAAATTTTTAAATAACCACTTATCTTTTCGGGGAAAAAAGGGGGAAAAAAGGGTGATCTGCCCCCCAAAACTTTGAATTTAAAAACTGAGGGGAAAAAATAAGGGGAAAAGGAAAAACCATTTAAAATCTTCCCAGATGGCTCCAATTCTGATGCGCCCAACCCGGGAAGTTGGTTTTTTTCGAAAAATTTCAAAAAAGATGGAAAAATTTAAAAACCCAACAAACATCTCCCCAAAAGAACAAGTTTCTCGGGGTTGCCATCGACTGCGGGGCCCACGTAATAATTTAAAAACCCAAAGGTCCCTTTTTTTTGGGGCCCCCGTCTGGGATATATTACATGCAGCAAATTTGGACCAGCTGGGTGGCCCGTTTATTTAATTACGCTCAGTTAAAATTACTAAATTAACTTTTTTGACCAATTGTAACGTTAAAAAATCAAAGCGTAGAGAAAAAACCTTTTTTTTTTTTCCATCTTTTTTTTGGCGCTCATCTCATAGTCAAATTCGGGTTTAAAGTTTTTTAAGTTGTATAAATTTTGACTTCCGTTCCCCCTTTTTTAAAAATACATCGACAAATTTTTAAAAAACTTAGGGGAAAAACCCCTTTTTTTTTTAAATCCTATTTCGATTTTACAGTGTCAAAAAGGTTAAAAAAACTTATTTAAAACTCTTTTTTTTGAAACAGATATTTTAAATATAAATAAAAAAAAATGAATAAACTTATAACCCCAAAAATTAACCCCAAGTTTTTGGGAAAATTAACAAAAATTTAAAATTTTTTTTTTTAAAAATTTTTTTAAATTTATTTTTCTTTTTAAAGGGCCCCTTAGGGCTTTTTTTAAAAAAAAATTTCCAAAATTTTTTAAAGGGGTTTTGGGGGGTTTCAAAATTGGGAAATTTTTTCGAAAATTATTTTGATACCCAAAATTCATAAAAAAATTAACCTTCTTTTTTTCCTTTTCCCCCCCTTCTTTTTTTTTCAACCAAATTTCTTGATTTTTAAATAAAATTTTAAAAATTTTTTTAATTTTTTTTAAAAACTTTTTTTTATTTTAAAAATTTTAGGGATTTTTTTTCCCAATTTAAAAACAAAACTTTTTTTTAAAGCCGCAATTCTTTAATACTTTGGGGGTTTTTAAAAACCCTTTCAAAAATTTAAAAATTTATTAAAAATTCCAAAATTTTTTTTTTTTATTTCCATCCAAAAATGGTTTTTTTGGGGTTTAAAAACGAAAACTTAATTTGTAATTTATTTATTTTTCTTTTGGTTATTTTTGGGAAAAATTCTTAAATTACAAATTAAAAACGATAAAAAGGGTTAAAGGGGGGCAAAGTTCTCTTAAATATAAATTTTTTTTTGTAATTTAAGAAGGTTTTCTATACTACATCTATAAAATAAATGCTTAAATTACAAATTCAAGCCCGTTCTTTTTAAAAACATTTAAATTTTTTTTTGCATTAAAGGGGAAAATTTTTCTTGGGGATTTTTAAAAGAATGCCCCGTAATTTTTCCGTGGTTTAGGGGAAAAAAGAAAAATTTTTTAACCGGGAAGATTTTTTTAAAAATAATTTTTTTTAAAGTGCTTAAAAAAAACCGACTTTAAATTCAGCAAAAATTTTTTTGTTTTTTTGTTTTTTTCAAATTTTTTATTAAATCTTGGGGTTTAAATGGTTTTCCCGGGTGTGGTTGGTAAACCACCATTTTTTACCCTTTTTTTCCCAAAAGACAAGTAGTTGAAAAAAAATCTGGACTAATTTTGGGGCTCGCTTAATTTCAATTCTCATCCCACTCCCCCCAGTCCAAAGGGGGTTTTTAAATTTTCCATCAACGGTTTTTACAAAACCCCCTCCTTTAATTATAATTTTTTCTATTACTCACGTAGGTTTTTTTCTTTGGTTAAAGAAATGGGGATGTAACAGAAAAGGGAAAAAATTTAAAATTTAAAATTTTAAACGTATAAATTCATTTTTAAAGTTTTTTTTATCTTTTAAAATATGGATAAAAAATATATTTTTTTATTATATTAAATATTGCTAAAAAAAAGAGCGTAAACCCGCAGCCACTTTAAAAAGAGCAAAAAAAACTGAATAAAAGCAAATTCTTTAAATGTTTTTTTCATTTTAAAAAAAAATCTTTTATTTAAACCCTGCTTGGGGTTGGGGGGTTTAAATAAAAAAAAAGAGTGTGAAATATTGGCATCGTCGTCTTGGCGCCGAGATGATCAGGAAGGGATTTCTAAAAAATTTCCCAAAAAAAATATTTTAAGGCGATCTTTGTTTGCTAATAAATAAAGAAAATTTTTCGTCTTGTCACTTAGGCTGACTTTTCGTAGCTAATTTTTATAGATGAGTAAAAGATAGATTTCTGAAGGGCACATAAAATTAAAGATTGAATACCCTCTATATACAGGGTGTCTTAAATATGTGGCAATCTCTCGAATCTAATAAAAACCCAAAAATATATAAAGTTCCCATAAACTTTTTCCTAGATGCCCTAGGGTACAGTATAAGGATACCTGAAATAGTTTTTTAAATAACTTTTAAAATACTAGGCGTAATTTAATATTTTTTTAATACCATGGTTAATAGATATATATTCTTAAAATGAACCCATTAAATCATATTTGGCTTATGTAAATAAGCTAAATACGATTTAATGGGTTCATTTCAAGAATACTTATCTAGTAACCATCATATTCAAAAAATATTAAATTACGCCTAGTTTTTATAAGTTATTTAAGAAAAAACGATTTTCAGGGTAGTCCGTTATGTACCTGTACCTCCGTAGGGAAGGCTCGTAGGAAAACAGTTTTTGGGTTTTCCATTAGATTCCAAAAGATTGCTCACATATTCTGGGACACCTGTATAAGCTTACTGGCCAAAATGCAAAATTGTGCTTCTTTATCTGAATTCTTCAATTATCTCCTTAATAAGGCAACCTAAGCATACAGTCAATCAATTTAAGTACATTTAAATCCTACTAAAAACATTTATTTTACATAAACCTAGTTAAGTACCAAATTTCAAGTTTCTATTCCCATGATTTTGATGAGTTAATCAGTCAGTCAGTCAGTTAGTGAGTCAGTAGTAAAATGGACAATCTTCAAAATCGAATATCTCAGAAACCACTTGACATAACGTTCTCATTTTTTTAACATGTAATAATAATTCTGATGTGAATTTACATACCAAATTTCATATCTTTACGCGGAACGATAACAAAGGTATGATGGGGTGGGACAGGCTGAAACGTTTAATGTAATATACACACTGCGGGCGTTAGGTCGAAATTTGATCTAGCGCAGTACGGTGTGCTTAGAAGTTATCCACAATTACCTGTGATCACTGAAAATATAGATAAATTGACCAAACAATAGAAAATATGATATCGATTATTTTGTTTTCTCCAGCAGAGTGCTCTATTATTAATGGACTCATTATAGCTAATGGATTACATAGTGACAGCTCGTTTCGTTAATAACTCTTAAAATTTTACTCTACTATGTTGAACTTAAAATAGGTTGGTTATTGTTATCTTTTTAAAATTAAGTAAGTGAAACAATACGTAGTTAACTAACAGAAAATTTAAAGATATGGACGAAAATATAATAAATATTTTTAAGGATGAAGGAATGGACAAAGTGGAAAGCGCGGGCTTTTATTCGTGGATCCTAATGGGATGCATAAAGTATTGTCCTGTTGGGGATTACTAAGTAAGAAATTATTATACTGTCTATTTTTTAGAGTCGAATTTTTGGAATACATCTTTTTTAGCTTGTCGGTGGGCTAGAAGAGAAATTTGTCTTGTAAGAATAAAATATTATTAAGGATAAACTGCTTGTTTTCCTTTTAACTATATTTCTTACAAGTAAACACATATTGACAATAAATGGAATGTTTATCTCAAGTTCGTCAATACAATTAACCCAGTATTCAAGTGGTTTTCATAAGGTTTTATCTGTCATAACGGAAGTGGCGTCCGTCTGATGTTAGCTTCTCCTTGTTTTCTTTTCTGTTAGACAGCTAAATAAAGTCAATATAATAAGAAATTAATTGCTAGAAAACTAAAATTATTTTCAATATAAAAATATGTAATAAATTATTAAGTAACAATAAAAGTTATTTTTAAAATATTCTTTTAAATCAAGACACAAACAGTTATTTTTAATTTTATTTTAATAGCGGGACAATCATAACCCATAAAACTTTTTTTATTCTAGTCGAGAAGTGTGTTCCTGCGAAAAATAGTTAAAATGCTTCGAAAAATATGAGCAATAGCTCATTCGACGCGAAATGCAAATCTGAGAATAAAAATTGCAATTGTTGTTAACAAAAAACGAAAAAAAAGGAGCCATTACGATTTTTGATGATTACTCAAAAACCATAAGAGATAGCGGTGATTTCAAAAAAGATCTTTGAAGAGTAAGATATTTTCAAAAAAAAGTCCAAACTCCCGGAACTCTATCTCCATTATTAATAATTTTAATTTAACGCTAAAAATAGGCCTCCGCGCGACATTTTTGGTTGCATGCTCGGAGTCAAAACCGAGTACGTCACACTAAATAATTCTTTTTAAGGTATTAGATATTAATGAAAAAAATTTTAAAAATATATTTTTATTTAAAAACTTACGAATTCCTTGTAAAGTTTAACTTAAAGTTAATTTTTCAAAATTGAACAATTGTTAATTAACAAATTTTTGAAATTTCGGCTTTATTCACAAAAAAAATATTTAATAATGATCGATAAATTTTTTCGCTTCGTAAAGGTCTTAATGGGCGACGACTTGTAACCGAATGTTGTCATGTAATGCTCGCTACGAGCATTTTCATTTCAACAACCGTTCAGTTCATCACAACATCATAGGAATATTCGCGTTAATAGAATGTTTGGTTCACGAGTATCCACAAGGAAGTTTAAAGGTGTGGAAGCCAATGCTATGAACAAATTGCCAAAGGGGTGCAGGGAGCGGGAAAAGGGGGTTGGCCCCTCGGAATTTACCTGAATAGTTGTCAGGCTGATTTAATTTTTGTTACTATCTATAAATTAATCATCAAATGTAAATTCAACAAATTATTTTTTATTTTTCCAAATTGTTGTTTTTAAAGGATACTACTATAGAATATTTAAATATTGTTAATATTAGATTTTATATCATCTGATATAATATGGAAAGAATAGATGGCGCCACTTTACTGCCTTCTATTTAAAATTGATTTTTTTTATTTTTAACAAAAATCTTTGTAAATAAAAAAAACACGTTTTTTTAAAATAAATTTCAAACATTGTATATAAAATTATGTATTATCACCAATTTTTTGTGTAAAAAAGGGCAAGATAGTGTAAATATTTAATCAACCTAAATTCTGGTTGTACATTAAAAGTGAAAATTTTTATAACTGCTTTTAGGCATATACTTTTCACTAAAAACAAAATTCATGAGACAGAATAACAGGGGTTTAAAAAATGTTTGAAACCCTTTTGGTACCTAGTATCCATTGTAACAGTATCCGTTAAATATTATGTGTACAGTATTGAGCTTAAAGTTGATAATGCAAGATTAAAACCAAAAAAATCTAATTTATTTTCAAACAAATGGTATTGTCTCGAAATTTCCCCTCTCCGATTTTGATAAATTTTTTAAAGGTTTTTGCAACAAATCTAAAAAATTTTTTGGAAGTTTTTTTTCCCGAGATCTTCATCATCAAAAAAAAAATTAAACTAACCCTTTTTCACTATTTTCCCCCTTCTTTTGTACACAATTCTTGTTTTTTACACAAAAGTGGACACGATTTTTATAAACCCCTTTTAAAAACCCTTTTATTTTATTTATTTTACATTTTTTTTCCTTTAAAATTTGGAACTTTAAGATCAAACAGCAGCCATATTTGCTTAAAAATAAAAGTGAAAAAAAGGTGTAAAATAAACAAAAAAAAAAAGGTTTTAAAAGGTGTTAATAATTAGTTTGATTTTCAATTTTATGATGAATATCTGAAAACAAACTTGCCTTTTTTTTAGATTTGTAATCAGCCCCCCAAAAATACCAAAATTGTACTTCCTTTCATTCAATTAGAGGGACCTGTATATATTAAAATTTGCCTGGTCTGCCAGTAATCAATAATTTTATCCTTTAAAAGAGGTACTAAATTATTAAATGAAATAAAAGTACCCTAAATGTAAACCTTTTTTTTTTTAATAATCCCAGAAATACAAAAATTGTGGAAATCTTCAAAAGATAGTTGAGATTGCCTTATTTTTCCAAAACCTAAAATTTCCTATTATTCTAATTGATATATTATTATTTATTCGGTTACCTAACGTTACGTCTTATAAGAAGACCAATTTAAATAAAAAAAATATTACCTAAAGAAAAAAGAGGGTTTGTTACCCTTCGATTTGGACAAAACCATACAAATTTAGTCATTTTTACGATATTATAAGTAACAAACAATAAAAAAAACACAAAATTAAAATAAAATAAAAGGGTTTTATCAATCCAAAAAAAGGACCCGGGGCCCCCACTGATTTATCAGTGTGTAATACAACACATTAAATTTTTTCTGGGAAATTTTTTTATTCGCAAATCGGGGGGCCAACTCTGACAGTTATTTTCATACTGGGCTGGGCATTTTTGATCGAATGGGCCATAGCATTGGGCTTCCATACACCTTTTTTTGGGATCCCCATTCGCCCCCCCAAATTGTCAAAAATGAAAACATGGAGGTCCCGGGATTTTTAGTCGCTATTGTTATTTAAAGACGAAAAAAAAAGGTTTGGGTAAGAAAACGACAAAACGGTGGACAGACTTTTAAAACATTCTAAAAATCAAGAATTCACCGCCCAAAACAAAACTTATTCGAATGTAACAGATTTTGAACCCAAAATTAGTTATCAGCCAAAAAGGGCCCAAACAAACTTTTTAAAAAAACCAAACAAAAATTTTTTTTAAAGGAATACAAATAAAAAAATTAAAATTTTTAAAAAAACCTTAAAGCTTATTTTAATTTTTTTTTTAAATATTCAACCACACCACTTTCTTTTTTTCCCCCTTTTTCCACCCAAGTTTTTTTAAGCATATAAAATAAACAAAAAAAACCCCTTAAAAATATTTTTACTCATTTTTTTAGAAAATTTTTAATTTCATCCCCTGTTTTTTTCCCCCCCCCATTTTTTTTAAAATTCCGTATTTAAAAAAACAAAAATTAAATTTTATAAAAACCAATAAAAAAGAAAAATTAAAAAAATGATTTTTTTTTTTTTAAAAAATATTTTTTTTCCAAAAAAAAAATAAAGCGAACATTTTTTTAACCTTTGTTTAAATAATTTTTAAAATTTTTTCAAAAATGAAAAATAAAATTAAATTTAAAGATAATTTTTAAAAAAATAAAATACTTTTATCGTAATTTGTTAAATGTATAAAAAATTCCACAAAACAAAAATTTTACAATTTTTTAAAAAAAATTTTTAATTTGAAAACAAAATTTTGAAAAATTTTGTTAACTAACAAATTTTTGTTAAAAAAATAACTTCAGGGTTTAAATTCTCAAAATAATTTCTTTGAATGTTTTTAAAAAAAATAATTTTTTTAAAAAATTTTCAAATTAATTTTAAAATCCTAAAAAAAATTTGGCCAAAAATTTCGAGACCCATTTTTCTTTTTTATAAATAATAGATAAATTTAGGAATTAGGCCCTTTATGAAAATTTTTTTTAAAAAATTTTTTGCAATTTTTAAGTTGTTTGAACATTTATTTATCCCCTTTAAAAAAATTTTAAAACTAATTTTAAGGAGAAAAAAAAAATCAAATCCTTAAAAATAATTTTTTAACATCCCAAACCCTTTTTGGGGATGTTTTAAAAAACACATTTATTATGAAAAAGGCAATTTCCACATTGGTAAATTTTGACCAAAGATAAGTTATGAAATATAAAACGGAATAAGTTTTACGTATTTTCCAGAGTCGTTTCTTATGCCAAATATACAAAAATTGGCAGCCGTACAACTTTAATATTTCAGTTATAGTTCCGCATCGTCAAAATTCTCGCAAAAACCACGTTTCTAAAACATCGCATAAGCGGTTTTATTTTATTAGACATCAATATTTAATTATTATTTGTTTGTTTCGTTATGTAAGATTGACAACTACGTGACACAGTGAGTATATCTTTATTATTAAATATGTTTTATTAAAGGGAATTACGATTTTTTATTGCACTTGTGTATTAAATGTTTATTTCAGTATATTTTATTTGTTTTTTGTAAAATAAAAACACTATTTATTATTAATGTGCTATAGATTGTATCACCAAGTAAGTATTTATAACAATTTTTCATTATTAACGTTATTTTAAGTAAGCAAAACAAATTATTATACCTCTCCAGTAAACTCTAGTTACGGTTTTTGGGTACTTTCCAGCAATACTTTTTATTTAGTAATACCAATTCCTAATAACGTTTGTACGATCATTGATCAAAAAATGCTATCCATCCCGAAACCAATACTTTCTCACTACCTAGGGTTCCCACCAGCCCAACCCTCACTCGGTTGCCGCCCATTCTCAAAGACTGATGTGAAGGCTCTCAAGAATGTAACCATATAAATATTGTACGGGGTTATTAATTTTAAAGTAATTTTTTCCGCAGAATTTAATAATCTAATCAGAAAAACATTTGAAACATAAACAAAAGAGTTACAGCACGAGTGACGTATTTTTTAAATGGAATACCCCGTATATTTTTATATCAATAGATAGAGATTTTCACGAGGAATTCGGTGATATAGGGGTTGCTGGGTTTATTTCCTGCGGTTCTGCTGCAATTGTCTAAAAACTGCATGATACTATAAGGATAGTTTTACCTGAAAAATCTGGCTGCCACAGGTCACAGGTGCTTATTTGTCAAAGTCAAGAATTTTAGAAATACGTTTATTACTTTTGGAGTAGTTTTATAATGAGGTTTTCATCAGAAGAACGGCTTCAAATTATTTTTGTATGCTAAAAATGATAGGATATATCTATTTCTAAACCAGGCAGCAAAATTACAATAAACGGAAAAAATTAAAATACAATACGAGGTTAAATATGGTGGTAATAAAAACACTTACAACAAAAATTATAATATTACTAATAATTTAAATGTTTTATATTGACCCCCGTTATTTTCAAAACATGATCTATAATAATCCCTCCTTAGCCTTTCTAAGCTCGTCGATATTATTTGAGGTTCTTGGTTAAGACGATTAATTTCATTTACAATTTTTTCCCTCATTTCTTCCGTGATTGTGTTTCCATTTTGGTAAACGACCAAGACCATAGAAAAGTGTCCAAAATTGTAAAATCTGGACTATTAGGTGGCCAGCTAATAGTGCCATAACGTCCACTTCACTGATTGTATCGGCGATTGAGATACTGCACAACTTGACGAACAGCATGGGGCGGCGCTTCATCTTGTTGCCAAATTAATCAAATTATCTTGCGATACGTTTCGAGTGGCAGTTCTTCTAAAATGTCCTCAATATCGTTGTCAAGAAGATTGAGTTATATTTCTCCAGTTAAGGATCCCTCAGAGAATATTGGCCCGACAATTCTATTGTTAAGCACGCCATACCAGAAATGAAGAGAAGACCTCCCTTGGTATTTAATTTCTTGAAATTTCTTGAGATTTTGTCTTGCCCAGCTGTGTATATTGCTTCGGTTAAACATTCCCGATGTAGTGAACGTAGCTTCATCTGTCCAAAGAATCGTTTAAAACAGGGTACGATCGTTTTCTTGTTCATGGATTATAATTTGGGAAACAAATTGAAAGCGAAGTTCCTTTTGTTCACGTGTTAAATACTGCACTGGAAGAACGTGATATGGAAGATACTTAAAATATTTTAGTGTTCTCTGAACCGTCGCATAGGTTACTGTTCTTCTTTCAGGGCCATACCTTAAGTCTCTAACTGCATCAGTACTTGACATCACGGGATACAAAGTAAAATAATTTAGAATAGCTCGATGCCGGTTTCTTTTTCTCATTGTAGTCCTTTTTCTAATATGTAACGATTTTGTTTCTTCGAATAAGACCTTCAGTTTTAAAAACGTTTTTACTGATATATTTCGGTGGAAATTTTTAACATATCTTCGTTGTGTTTTCGTGGCGTTTTAATAAACGTATTTTTAAAATTCTTGACTTTAACAAATAAGCACCTGTGACCTGTGGCAGTCAGGTTTTTTCAGGTGCACCTATCCTTATAGTATCATGTAGATTTTAGACAATTGCAGCAGAACCGCAGGAAATAAACCCAGCAACCCCTATATCACCGAATTCCTCGTAAAAATCTCTATCTATTGATATAAAAATATACAGGGTATTCTATTTAAAAAATACGTCACTCGTGCTGTAACTCTTTTCTTTTTGTTTTAAATGTTTTTCTGCTTAGATTATTAAATTCTACGATAAAAAATACACGAAATGCCTATATGCGTTTTTTAAAAAAGTTCAGGGAAGTTCAAAAATAAAGGCCTGTTTACTTTAAAATGAATAACCCTGTATATACTTATGTTTATTTATTATAAATAAATTGTATGTACACATGTAGTCTTAGGAAGTATTGTAAATATGTACGTAACTAATAAAGCTGTTTGTAAGTAAGTAAATAAGAGCTACGAAAGCAGACGTACCGAGCTTATTGGGAATAAGAAAATTAGTTTTTTTCTAAAGACAGCGTAAGAATCCAAAACCTTATTGACAGTGTTTTAAGTATGGTTTTTCTTTTCAGCCAACTGTCTTCCATTTATTTTGGCCAACGACGAGCTCGACATTCGTAGAATAAGGTGCAATGCAACAGTCTTGTGTTGCTACTGCACCCCCGCTGCCGCTGTTGCCAACCACACACAACCTTCCGGACTTATGACTACTGTAAGCACTTTAGAAATTCAACATTTTTAAATTAGTAACTTTAATATAATATAAAATACAGGACCAAGAACAAATAATATTTTACGAAATTCAAAAAATAAAGAAGGAGCAATTGTTGTCTTTTGTTGTGTTATACTAAGTAGGTTTCTAAAGAAATCCTTAAAAAATATATTTTAGACTTTGAAGAGTAAGTAATACAAAGCTGTTATAAAAAAAACTTAAACTAAGGTTAAGTTTAGATATATATACAAACAAACGTTGTGCACGTTAAGAAAAGAAAAAAATAAAAAATATAAAAATACATTTAACTATTTAGGAAAATTAAAAATAATTGTTATACCGATAAAAAATTTAAAATAAAGCTCAATAAGTGGTAAAAAAATAAAAGTAACATTATAAAAAAATCACTTTTTACTTTAAAATTTTTGGAGATGTTTATCTTCTCGTAATTTCATAAATTTTACGTGAAAACATTTTTTTTAGCAATTAATAGCAAAACAGTGTGATGATGGACATTACAGCTGTTCTCCTCCAAACGACTGTTGCAAGTTGGGTTGTTGCTTTCTGTTGCCCAGTTCCACCAGACCAAACTCTGTGCAAACTGGAAACGCATTTACAAATCCACTCTTTTTGGGACATTGGTAAGAGATATAAAAATCATGTGCTTTTAAAGAAATACTCTATAATACTTTATAAATATACAACAATTATTTTATTGAAAAATTATTAGACAATTATAAAAAATTATGAATTCATTTCAGGTACTTTTGGCTAGCAGTGACAGCGACAGTAGCAGGAATACTATGCGCGTGCTCTCTCTGGCGCAAGCACAGCCAGGGCGGTCTGTGTTGCAGGAACGGACCGTCAGAAGATCGGACCTGCTCGGAGCCGGATTCCATCGGATCTTATTACGCGCCGCCGCAGTACAGTAGATGTAATAGTTTCCAAGCGCCGCCGCCGCCTTATTCTGAGGTTAGTGGGGGATAGTAAGCAATTTCACTTACTTTTCTATTGCCCCCTCCCTCCAGTTAAGAGAAGCAAGAAAAAATAAAAAGTTTTTCATATTTGTTTATTTTGCTGAGTCTGAGTCATCTACAATTTTAACTGAAATTTTATTCTTTTCTCAGACATGGTCTGAGGCCATTATTTGCAAAAATGGCTAATCGACATTTTTATAGAAAATTGTTTTTTATGTCAGAAATGTTCATTTCCATAGGGCAAATAGTTTGGTCGAGTCAGTTTTGCTCTAAACTGGCTCTTTGATACCTAAATGTAATTATCAAAAAGACTAGTTATTTGCAAAACTGGCCCTATGCTTCGCGAAATTAATTGCAAAACTCGCTAAATGCGTTTGAACCAATAGCGCCGTTGAAATAATCACGTGACTTTTATAGAATTCATAGGGTAATGCGAAATTTTGTGCTTTTCGGGGCTTCTCCTAAGGGACGCAGAGGTGGCGATCGAGTAGGTGTAAAAAATATTGACAAGCATAAAAGCATCAAACAATTCATTGAATCAATTCAGTGTGTTGAATCGGACTATTGCCGAAGCAAATTAAGTGTCCGGGTGTATTTACCTTGTGACCTTTCTTTTAAATAGCTCTACAATCAATATCTGGCAAAAACCCCGGAAGGTCTGGATGTAAAATTATGTTATTTGAGAAAATATGTAAATGCTAATTATAATATTGCATTTGGGACCCCACAGACTGACTGTTGTTCCTTCTGCCTGATGACGAAAGAACAGCTTAAATCAATAATATCCGCGAGTGGAAGGCAACAATTAATTGTGGAACATCGCATCCACGTATTGAAGGCAAAAGCCTGTTTGAAATTACTTAAATTCACTAAACCAACAACAGTCACCTTTTCTTTTAATTGTCAAAAGAATCTGGCCTTACCACGGTTGTCTGATCAATCTGCCTACTTTAGCCAGCCAATTAATTACCACAAGAGACACAAATGTCTTTTCATACTTATGGACCGAAATATTAATGCTATAACATCGGCTGTTCGAGATGTTTTGGTTAACTTCAATTTTAAAAATTCCGTAACAAAAATAAATTTATTTGCCGACGGGTGTGGCGGCCAAAACAAAAATACCATAATGACGGCAATGCTGGAACAAAAAAACATTAATTTTCTGGAACTGATTTTTCCGATGGTTGGACATTCATTCATCCCTCCCGAGGATTTTTGGTTTGGTTGAAAAGGACATAAAGAAGACACCAGTAATTGTCGAATCTTGTCAATATGATGATATAATTAGAAAACATTCCACTGTTCGAAAGTTGGGGGTGGACTGGAGACCATTCGACTGGAAGGCAGAGACCAAAAGAGTAGTGAAGAATCTCTCATCATGACATTTTGCCTTCAATAAAGCAAAACATTTCATTTTCATCAGGAATAATAGTAGTGTTCTGGTGCAAGGCAAAAGCTATTTATCGCACTAATAGTGGGAATCCTAAAGGTATTTGCAAAAAAAATTGCAAAGTTTCCTCGCTATCGCCTAAAGGGATACCATAAGGCAATCAATTGAAAGGCGACAAAAGTACAATTGATAAATGGCTAGCTCAACATTATGGGAATGATTGGAGGAGTCTTCCACAACTGACTTTCTATAAAAGTCATCTCACAAAGCCTGACGGTACACACGAAGAAGATGATATTTTGGAGGGATATCCAAACTCAAACTAAGAATTTTCCTGTTTGAATAATTTATATTTTTATTTTGTTTTGACTGAATTTTCTACTATTTTTGTTAGAAAAGATGTTTCTTTCTTTTCTTACACTTAAATAAACGCAATTAGGATTTGTTTTCACACTAGTTTTAATATTATCATGTTTGATTAATAAGACTCAGCTCAACTCAGATAATATATATTTTTTTATTTTTATTTGCAAAACTGTCCCTATGCACTTTATTTTTTTATTTTTAGCAAAATTGTTAGAGTTTTAGCTTTCTAATAAGTGGTTTTGCTTTTCTGTTCCTACGAAGCTACCAATGAAAAAAAGGTAGCTAATTTTAATGTATTAGTAGTGCTGTGAGCAGTTTTTTTCATTTCCTGAACAACTTACTTTAAAGCATAGGGCGAGTTTTGCAAATAATGGCCTCGTCTAGTACCTAGAATTTTCTTTTTCTTGCAAAAAAAAATAAACTGTTTTATGAGGAACAAATTTACAACAAAGGTTTTTGAAAAATTGCATCCAGTGACAATCTGTAAGTTCTTCTGTTGATGGCTTCATACTTGCAATATATTTGAATAAGTAAATAAGTGTTGTCAAGAGCTTGTTTTTTCTTTCCTAATATTTGTTATATTTTTAGGTAACTTCGAAGCCCGACATGTATCCTCTGGTAATTAGTTATAATAATACAGAGCCTGCAATCAAAAACAACAATACCTCTACGGGTTATCTCATGGTTCAATATTTTAGAAATTTTATTGTAAGACCAGCTGGTAAGTCTGTATTTTTTTTTTAATTTTTGAAACATGCTTTTCATGAATACACCCTGATATCTCAGTTATTAATAATGTGATTTTCTTTAAATTTTGGTGGTGATTATATGTTAGAGAAATGAAGTTTTTGGCATAATAAACACTTTTATTTACCATTGGCTGGCGGTCTTAGGGGTAAAAAAGGCTTGATTTTTTGGAAAAAGTATATTAGGACTTATTTTAAATAATTTTGTCTGTCAGATTTAAAATCAGCATCCCCAAAAACCCCCTAATTAATATTTTTAAAATCTCAAGAGCTGATTTTAGCAGAAAAAAATATTTATTTATTTTGTCACTTTTTTAATAAATTCTTTATTTAAAACTATTATATCAAAATTACAAATAACATTATTTTAGATTTCTGTATTTTCAACATAACTACCGTCTAAAACAATACACTTTTTAAACATTCTTAAAGTATAAGAAGTAATTTCTTGACTAATCAGAACTAATTTTTTCTTGTAGTTTCCTGTCAGGAAATTACTCCCCCAATTTTAAAAAAGTAAATGTACGCTTAGGAAGAATTGCTGAAAAGTGTATTGTTTAAGAAGGTAGTTATGTTGCAAATACAGAAATCTAAAATAATGTCAATTGTAATTTTGATTATAATAGTTTTAAATAAAGGATTTATTAAAATTGTCAAAAAAAATTCTGCTAAAATCAGCTGTTGTGATTTTGAAAATATGATTTAATTGGTTTTTGGGGATGCTGATTTTATATCTGACAAAAAAATATTTTGAAAAGGCCCAAAAAGTCAAGTGTTTTTTACCCCCCAAATACTTCATTTTTCTAACCTACAATCACCACCAAAATTTGAAGAAAATCGCTTTATTAATAGCTGAGATATCAGGGTGTATTCATAAAAAGCGGGACACACTGTATAAGATGCTCCGCAAAAACGATGCTTCACGTTGGTTTTAATTGCGAATTAAATTCATAAAAAATGTATTGCAATATCGTCTAAGGCTCATTAACTGATTTATTTAAATAAATAAATGTTGGAACTCATTATAATTAAATGTCAACTTTTATTTAATATTACATCGTTCTGGCCTGCTTGCAAATTTAATGTAATTTTTAATACTATACTATAGATAGAGAGATAGAATTATTTGTACAACATTGTCCCAATATTTAAGATTCTAAAAACATTTGTACGATAAAATTAAAAAAGAAATTAATTCAAAACTTACTTGATCACAAGAACTACTACTATGGATCCAACATTTCGTAATTTTTTTTCTATTTTAGGTTCTTTGTCAGCAACTAGCACCAACGATTCTATAAGCTCTAGTTTTTTATGTAATGCCGTTAATGAAGTAAGTCGAAACCATGTTATTATAGTTCAACCACATTTCAAGTTAAATATTTAGCCACATTATTTTGGGAAGAATTCTAAAATTTAAACAAATAAACAATCAACTTGTAGATGTTTTTGACAACTTCTTTTAAAAATTTAAAGTTATAAGTAATGTTTGATTATTGAGGTTCAACAATATTAAAAATATATATCGTAATAAGTAGAGTTAATATAGTTGTATTTTGCGACATTTGTTTATAGTATTTTGAGGTTCTTAAAAATAAAATTTTCGTCTGAAAAATATAACTGATTAAATTATTAAAAAATACTTTTAGATTGTTATTACTTATGACCAATTTTTTTGTTACAAATTATATTTTAGGCAAATATAATAGTTCCGCCTACCTATTCCAACGTAGCTAGTTTAGAAGAGCTTGTTTCGGATCCGCCGCTTCAGCCTAGTCCATCGAGTTCAGATAGAAGACTACCTCGAAGTGCGTCTTCTATATCTAGTGCTACAACGGAGTATCATCAGGTAGGTACATCTTATCCTAATAAATCCTTTTTTTAAATTTATTTTAACTGTATCAGAACATGATTTGTTTTTTTTTTTTTAGGTGTTACAACATAGTCCTAATGCGACACAACAATCTAACAGCCTGTCACCATTGCCCGTAATTACGCCAGTTCATTCTAGACCGCCTTTGACGTGTACTCAACATAGCTTTACTTTACTTAAAAATAATTCTTGTACGGCGCAAAAACAAGAAGATGCCATAAACAAAGAAGTATCAAAAGAAGGTAAACTATTTTCAAAGTAATATCTTACAGTATCATTCAAAATATCGTAAAATATAAATTTAAATATTGGCGACGTATAATGGTACTTTTCGGTTTAGAACGTAAAAGTAACTAAACATTTCGTCGTAAACCCAATCAATACAACCATAAAAAAAACATTATTTCTGGTAAAATAATCAACCCGGGTTTTTCCATTTAAGAAAAGCCAAGGAAAAGCTTGCTTTCCTTTTCCCTGGCCTTAAATTAACCGATTCTTAAAAATTTAACGCGGTTTTAACTTAGTTCTTTTAAATATACATGTACATTGATTTCAGCTTTACCTCCGCTTGATCCCTGTACCACATCTCCGCCTTCAACGGTAAACAGGCCTCCGTTTAAACTTCGTAGACCTCCACCACAACGTAGTCAAGACTCTACGGAAGACGAGGAGCCATTTTCCGCGTTGCTTAACTTGTCATTGTGCGCGCCGAATTTGGGTGAACCCGGCGCTCATCCTCAAGCGGTGCCTATGCTGCAGGAACTTCATTTCGGGGTCACTAATAGCATGACTGGGTCTGATATTAGCAGCTTAGCAAATTTAGGTAAGAGAAGTATAAAAAATAATAAAATCAAAACACAAGTATTAATATATATGTTTTCCCTTCAAATTGCAAACATTTAGGAGATTTCTTATGTAAATATTTTTTCTGAGAGAGTTCACACTATTTTACTTTCATAGGTACTCCGGACTCTCCACCCCGAGCCACTTCTCCCACAGTAGAAATGCGAGAACTTCTAGATAAAATTCAGCAACTACCCGCTCAGAAAAGCCCCCTTCCACCATCCACTTCAGCCACTGCGCAGGCGCGGGCCTACTTTCATAGGGTCAAGGCTAAGACTATGTATATGCCGTTGGGAGAAGCGCAAAATGTCAATTCGGGAAGAAGTCAAAATAAAACTATGCCTAATGGTAATAACATTTCGTATTATATTATCGATCTAAACGTGTCTTATTAAATTTTTAATCCAACTGCCGTTTAGTTTTTGTTAGTTTTAGTTAGTTTATTCATTACATTTTTTTTTGTTACAGTTTTTTCGAGAAGTTGGCTTTCCCGCTCTGCCCCTTGCACTCCTTGTGGGCCTCTTCCGCCCCCATTTCCATCGAGTCGAGGTAGTCAGAAAGGAAGCAAGGTTCGTGTCACCGACGGCAGCCCTCTGTTGAAACAACACGCAGAGGAATCTGAAGACGAACCACATCGTGACTTATGATGATAAAAAATAAGTATTTTTCGTGCTAAAGAAATATTTTAGGATTGCTGGGATATTTTGTAAAGAATTGGTTAAAGTAAGTTTGTCCATTCTTAATGATCTTTAATATTTATTTCACTTTAAAGGTATGTTTTAAAGCTTTCAAATTACATCGCACAAGACATCTACCGGGTGGTCCGTCGCCGAGCGAAACGTAGGAAATCCCATGTAAATTTTAAGGGGGTTAATTATTGGCTCCCCTGTACATTTTACAGAAAAAATGTATAATAACTTTTTAAAGAGACCAATCTGACAAGCCCGCGTGCCAAGTTTCAAAAAAAAATAATTAGAGAATCTTGAATTATTCAATTAAATGTAATTGCAAAATTACCACATTTTTGGTTCAAGTAAAACCAAACAGACACCAGTAAAATGAATATTGTCCCTGACATGAGAAAAAGTGTCAATAAATTAGTGACAGTCGGTATTTAAAAAATATATAAATTATTCAATCGACGAAAAAGTATCCATAATTATGTGACATTAGGCGGGAAACAGTTTTAGAGCAGTATCTGAAATGTTTTCAGTTTATTTTCCCACCAAGCCCATTCCGTCCATTTCAACTATTAAACGTATTGTCAGTAAGTTCGAGTCCAAAGGTACCGTAATGAATAATTGTAAATGTTCAACTCAGGATATAGGAAATAGTCAAAGAAAGAGAGAACAGAGATCTTCTACTGAGTGTGGAGGAAAATAAAATGGTTAGTACGAGGGCTCTTGGGCAAGAGATAAATAAACATCATACAAGGGTCTTGCGCACTTTGCAAAAACACAAATATTATTCGTATAAATTCGAAAAACATCAAGAGCTACAGGAAGGAGATGAAGAGCGAAGAATGGCATTTTGTTTTAAAATGATGGAAAGAGCAAATAACGATAGGAATTTTTAAGAAATATTTGTTTTACCTCAACTATGAACCAAATGTTCAAAGTTGCCGGTATTTGAGCCAAGAAAATGAGCATAGCTTTTTTTATACTCGGACACAAAATCCCCAAAAAACAAATGTATTCGTGGGAATTATTGCACACCATACCATTGGGCCCTTTTTTATGGACTATAACCTAAGAGCAGAAACCTATTTGGACTTATTTTAAAATCAAATTGGACCAGCCTTAGAAAAAGTTGTTCTGGAAGATCAAATGATCTGGTACCAAATGGATGGTTACCCCACCCATAATACCCGTATGGTTAGAGAGTACCTGGAAAATGCTTTTAACGGCAATATTATTGGTTCACGGTACCGGATTTTTTGGCCAGCCAGGTCACCGGATCTTTCACCGAATGACTTCTTTATGTGGGGTCACTTAAAAAGTGTCATTTATAATAGTGTAAAATTTCAGGATCTAAACCAACTACAAAACGCTATTTCGTTAGAATGTAATAGAATTTCGCAATATCAACTTAGCAACGTTAAAAATTAATTTTATGATCGGTTGGGATATTGTTTAGCTGTTAATAAGGGGTTGTTTAAACATTTCATTAATTAATGTTTTTATGTAATTCTCTATTATTTTTTAAAAAGTGGTTGTATTTTATTTCATTTTATTTTTCCACACCTAGTAAAATATAAGGAGTTCAGTTCTCTCTTTTTTGATCTATTTTGATATTCTGAGTTAAACATTTACAATTATTTATTGCGATGTCTTTGACTTGAATTTACTGACAATACGTTTAATTGTTGAAATGGACCAGAGAGGCTTGATGGGAAAATATATGGAAAATATTTCAGATACTGCTATGGGTTTGATTAAATTCTAGCATGATAAAATTATTTTTTTAATGATAGATAGTAATAATTGTTATTAGTTAAACTTAATTGTTACATCAAATTAAAGGTTTGATAAAAAAATAATGTTAACGTGCGATAAAACGAAAAAAGAACATTCCTTGTATTCGGCTCTACGTCTGATTTAACAAAGCTTTATAACAAATTGTTTGCTAGTGTCTGGTGTCTGTTTGGTTTTTACCTGAACCGAAAATTTGGTAATTTTGCAATTACATTTAATTAAATAATTCAAGATTTGTTATTTAATTTTTTTTTAAACTTGACATGAGGGTTTGTCAGATTGGTTTCTTCAAAAAGTTATGTTACATTTTTTCTGTAAAATGTATGGGGGAGCCAATAATGGACCCCCTTAAAATTTACATGGAATTTCCTATGTTCGCTCGGCGACGCACCACCCGGTATAGAGATCATTAGTCTATAAAATTAGGCAGATAAATTAATTTTTGTAATTGGTAAAAGGCAAAATGTTGTAAGCAAATTCCACACCTAAAAGAATCATTATTAAAAAGAGCTTTTTCCATTTCTTAACAAAAATATATAGACCAGCGTAAATTAAAACTATAACTAGGAATTACGCAGAAACATTTGCTAATGTCGAATCGAATTAGGCGCTCAAATATTCCGTATTTTGATAAAAGATTTTACTTTAGTTTTAAATACATAACGTTGAGTGGATTTCTTTGTAGATAAAGGAATATCTTACGTAACAAGTGTTAAAACACTTTTTTATAATCACGACTATTGCCTTCCTTTATACTTCTTCGAGTTCAAAAATTAATACCACGCTATTGTTACGTAAATATATGTATGCTATTTTTTAACGTCCGAGTCAATTTATTAAAATTCATAACTAGTCGAGGCAATAAAGCACTACAGGCCAAAAGCTCGGATTTTTTTGCACTAAGACAGATCGAATGCGGTTTTTTGCATTTGCTTCCAAATTTTTTTTGTAAAAAATGTACCTACTTTGTGACATAATATACAAACCGCAAATTGCATTGCTGCAGCCAAAAATGCATTCAAAAAATGGATTTTTTTTGAGACGGCTTTTGGAGGATTTAATAACTTTGTAAATATGAGTTAGAACTGCCGCAAATCGGATTCTAGGGGTTTTCGAGGTCGCTGATCATGATTATAATGATTCAAATTGACCCACAGCCGACCTGGAGCTCAGGAATGCCGATGAACCTTATCTCCCAAAATTCACGCGGAAAGGAGTGAAACTCGAAGCTTGGGTCTCTGAATGCAAATATGGCATCGGCGAACACTCTCCGGACACCTGGTTCAGCGGAACCTGAACGCGAACCCCATCTCGAGGGTTTTTCTAATAAAATCGAAAAAGACGAACCGAAAATCGTTATGGGGGTTTTTTTGGGGCGCTGAATCCGAATTTCACCGCGGTCACGACTCTCCGAACATCTGGTGCATCGTAACCTGGCCCTGAACATCATCTCCGTGGGACTCTCCCAAAATTCACGCGGGGAAGGAGAGAAACTTGGCCAGGGGGTTTTTTGGTTCGCTGAATTCTAATGTGGCATGGGTGAACACCCTCCGGACTCCCGGTGCTGGCGAACCTGGACGTGGACGTCATCCCCGAGAATTTTCCTGACAAGATCGCCGAAAACAGCCCCTAAAATCATTGTAGGGGTGTTTTCGACAATGATTTTCGGGCTGTTTTTGGCGATCTTGTCAGGAAAATTCTCGGGGATGACGTCCAAGTCCAGGTTTTGCAGCATCAGGTGTCCGGGGAGTGTTCGCCCATGCCACATTTGAATTCAGCGATCCAAAACACCCCCGGGCGTCGAGTTTTTTTCCTTCCCCGCGTGAATTTTGGGAAAGTCCCACGGAGATGATGTTCATCGACGTTCCTGAGCTCCAGGTTTGCTGTGGGTCAAATTGAATCGCTGGTCGCTGATCATAATCATGATCAGCGACCTCGAAAACCCCCGTGAATCCGATTTGCGTCAGTTCTGACTCATATTTACAAAGTTATTAAATCCTTTAAAACCCATTTTAAAAAAATGCATTTTTTGAATGCATTTTTGGCTGCAGCAATACAATTTGCGGTTTGTGTAACTCACAAAGTAGGAACATTTTTTACAAAAAAAATTTTGGAAGCGAATGCAAAAAACCGCATTTCAAACCGTCTTAGTGCAAAAAATTCCGGGGTTGAGTGCTTTATTGCCTCGACTAAACATAACATTAAAATCAAGATTATTGTTTTACTTTTTGTTTAAAATAAATATTTTTTGATAATTTTTTTAAAAAGACAAAATCAAGGAAACTGCATTTCGGGTGTGTGTAAAATTGACACGGACGTGGAAATAGTAATTTTTAGTATAAATAATAAAATTACCTTTATTATCTAAAACCGCATGTTTAATTAAAAGTAGAACACATTTTTATGTAAAATTATATTTATTGTATGTTATGTGTGTTAAAAAAACCTATCCGTAATATCTTCGTTTCTTATTCAAAAACTAAATTTTTAATTTAAAGAATCTTATTTAATACTAATCTGGCTATGCATTTCTTCACAACTAAAATTTAATGATTTTCTTTATAAGGTTTAGTTTTTCTTGTTACTGTTACATCAATTTGTTATTCTGCAATGTGTATTTCTATTTTTGTAAGCAAAATAAGTACCTCTTCCTATAACTGTTTTTCACAAACAAAATGTATTAAATTGTTAAAATCTTAGTAATTGTTGTAAAATGTAAATTAACTAAAAATAATATTTTTGAAAACAATTAAAAATATAAACTTATTAATTAAGCTAACCAAAAACATTTCTTTTTCTTTTCTTACTAAGGTACCTTTAAAAACAAAAATACGATAAGTTTTATAAATTTCTTAAGTGGCCTAAATTCATAATTTGTAATACAGGATTCTATTGAGTTTTTACCGTAAATGTTATTTTTTAGTAATAATTTAATAAATGATTTTAATATTTATGTTGTTTCATTCTTTCAAAGTGCTTATAACAAATATTAGAAAGTCTAGAAATAACTGTACTCGTACACAAAATTTCATTTAAAGTTTATCGAGCAACCCCTAAAAATATTTAGCTAACTTAAATGCACCAATTGTTGGATCCACACTGAGATTAAGAGTAAAATTTAAAATTATCTTGTAATAAGTAATACCAACATGTTAGAGTTATTTCAATTAAAAAAAAAAAACAGAACGAATGTCAATAAAATGAGATGTTACATCTTCTCACTATAGTATTTCTGTTAAAAAGTATTATTTATAGACCACAAATACACTTAAATAAGGGCCAAGTTCCTACTTAATATGAGATTGATACCACTTCTACAAACAGAGTTATCCATTTTAAAGTAAACAGGGTTTTATTTTTGAACTTCCCTGTACTTTTTAAAAAAACGAATATAGCCATTTCGTGTATTTTTTTTCGTAGAATTCAATATTCTAGTGACGTATTTTTAAAATGGAATACCCCGTATATTTTTATATTAATAGATAGAGATTTTCACGAGGTATTCGGTGATATAGGGGTTGCTGGGTTTATTTCTTGCGGTTCTGCTGCAATTGTCTATGCATGATAGTATAAGGACAGTTTCACCTGAAAAAACCTGGCTGCCACAGGTCACAGGTGCTTATTTGTCAAAGTCAAGAATTTTAAAAATACGTTTATTACTTTTTGGAGTAGTTTTATAATGAGGTTTTCATCAGAATAACTTTCTATTATAAATGTGGAGAAAATGCCAGGAAAACACAACGAAGATATGTTGCAATTTTCCACCGAAATATATCAGTAAAAACGATTTTAAAACTGAAGGTCTTATTCGAAAAAACAAAATCGTCACATATTAGAAAAAGGATTACAATGAAACCGGGAACGAGCTATTCTAAATTATTTTACTTTGTATCCCATGAAGTCAATTACTGACGCAGTTAGAGACTTGAGCCCTGCAAGAAGAAGAGTAACCTATGCGACGGTTCAGGGAACACTGAAATGTTTTAAGTATCTTCCATATAAAGTTCTTCCAGTGCAGCATTTACGTGAACAAAAGAAACTTCGCTTTCAATTTGTTTCCCAAATTTTAATCCATGAACAAGATTACGATCCTACCCACCACTATGGTATGGAAACTGGAGGCCAACATTTTGATCACCTGCAGTAAAGTGGGTTATTTTGAACAAAGGAGATCCAAAATTTAAACCGTGCGAAACTAGGTTTACTAGGGTTCTATTAAAAGGCTGTCACTTTAAAATTAAAGCATTATTTAATGTTTAATATGTAAAAAAAAAACATTGGAGGCATTTTCTGGAAAACTAGTGACCCAGATGTAAAAAAATGGGAGTCGTTGAAAAGAAGATTAAACGGGCTTAAATAAGGTAAAACTTGACCCCTTATCCCACTTAACTTTTTAGGGGTAAAGGCTGCCCCTTCTAGGGAGTTAAAGTTACAAAATGAAAAATATTTAGAAAATGTTTACCCCTCAAAAAAAAAATACGGGTCCAGGCGATTTTTTTAAATGAGAGCTTCTCTGTGAAATCAACGTTGTTTCATTTTTATTGACCCACTCTGTATATCGCGTGTAAAGTACAGACCAGTTTATTTTTTTTTGTGTGGCTGTGCTATTATTTACGAATTTTAATAAGATCATTATTTGTCTGATTATTGGTGTAATAAATATTATTTTGTGATCGTAATTGATAAAATTGCGCATGTATAGTAAATAAAAGTCTATATATTTGTTGGATTTTTGATACGAGTAGTAATGAGCGAGACCGGTCTTGGTCTTGTGGTCCTGGTCTTGGTCTTGCAGCAAGACCAAGACCGAGACCAAGACCAAGACCGCCTTTTCGCTTGCAAGACCAAGACCAAGACCGGGGTATGCAAGACCAAGACCGAGGGGTGCATTACTACGCAAGACCAAGACCGACTTGCAAGACTCTTGCACTTGTCACTTTTTTTTAAATTATAATATTCAATTTTTATATTTAAATACAGATGTTCAATATTCAATGAACAGTTTTTCTTTTTATTTATTTAATTTCAAAATTTCTAACCTGCGCGCGCCACCTTTCTGGCTTCTTTCGGTGCGCTTCGACCAACAGGTGGGATATTTTAAAATTTAATTTTTTTCCCTTTAAAAGGCGAAATCAGCCCCTAAAAAAAAAGAATTAAAAAAATTCATAAGTTTCAACTTGTTTTTGGAGTTTTTGGGGGTTTTTTTGCATTGGGATCCTTTAATTTTCTATTTCCTGGGAATATCCCCAAAAAATTCGAAATTGCTAATTTGACTCAAAATTTTATACGGGGTTTTTAAAAGGGGCAATGATTGAAAAAAAACGTTTTGGGAATATTCACCCGGAAAATCAAACTAACCTTATTTTCACTATATTCCCCCTTTTTTGTACACAATCTGATTTTATAAAAGTGGCACACATTATTTTATAAACACCCTTTAAAACCTTATTTTTTTTATTTATTTTACCACCTTTTTTCCATTAAATTGCAGCTTCATTTCAAGCGGGGCGGCCATGACCTTAGTGATGATACATGGTTGCGGCCACGATTCGACGTTTGAAAGTGGGGGTTTGAATTAAATGGAAAAAATTAAATAGAATAAGGGAAACAAGTTTTTTAAAAAGATGTTTTTAAAATATTATGCCAATTTAGTAAAAAATCAAATTCTGTGCAAAAAGAAGGAGGAATATTTAAATAAGGTTAGTTTGATTTTCAACTTTGATGATGAATATCTCGAAAACGAAACGTTGCCGAAAAATATTTTTCAGATTCGTAATCAGAGCCCCAAAAAACCCCCATATACCAAATTTGGTCAAAATCGGAGAGGAGGCAACCGAGACAATTACCAAAATTCGCATTTGTAATGAATTTAAGCAAATAATGTAAATTTGTGATTGTGTATGTATAAAGTGTTAGATTTAAACAGACATTAGTTCCAGTGAGTGGCGTCTTTGACGCGAGTAATAAAACCCAATTTATGACGATTTATCAGTACCAGTTTGTAATTTAGATGTAATAAATTATTCATAAAATAAACCCATTGGTTTAATTGAAGGGAACATTAGCCCTTCTGGTCCTTCGAGGGAAAAGTAAGCGTGTAAGCTTATTCTAGCTTTATGCGAACATAAAATTGGTCTTGTTCGAGCCGGATTTCAAAAAAGAAATATTCAGCGATTTTTGGGAATAAAATCTATTAAGCACAATAAAATTTTGTATCCAGTTAAAATAAACATTCAAATAAAGATTGTGTATCAAGTTCCAGTAGCTCACGAATAATCCTTCAAACCATAAAGAAGACGTAGGTATTTTAGAGACTGCCAGGTTTAGAGACTTTCAGTTTTGTTCCAGTAGTGTTTCAACAAATCCAGAAATAAAAACTTTAGTGTGGAATTCAACCCAAGGTTTGGTAGAAGTTAAATAAAAAATAAACATCTTGATCAAGGTAGGATTGTTTATTATTCAAGTATATTCTCTGTCAAAGACTTAATTTATTTTGACATTATCCAAGTTCAATTTAATGTTTAAATTCTTTTTAAAAATATAAAAGATTCTTTATACCTCTTAAATATATTCCTTTGTAAAAAAATGGATTCTTTAAAACAACAACGTAAACTATGTAAAGCTAGTATCACACGAGCTGAAACTTGGCTTAAAAATTTAAAGATACTGCTAGTCTTTCTGAATTTGAATTAAGAAATGAAAACCTACTAAAAGCATTTCATGATTATAATCTAGTACAAGATGAAATAGAAATCGCAGATGAGACCAAGTTTCAGATCGTGAAGATATCGAAACTAAATTTTTAGAATTTCTAGTGTATTTAGGGACTATATAAAAAATCTAGGTTCACAAGCAAATGCGAATTTACAAAATCAGCCACAGGCTAATCATTCCTTTGTGAAATTACCCGATCTTAAAATTCCATATTTTTCCTGTGATTTAACCGAATGGAATAATTTTTATGAGTTGTTTGATAAAACCATAATACAAAATCAAAATCTTTCTGGATCTGAAAAATTAACATATTTAATTTCATTTTTAAAAGGAGAACCTTTAAGCCTAATAAGTAATTTAAAAATTAATGACAATAATTTTCAGATAGCAATCGACACTCTCAAAGAAAGATTTGACAACCAATTAAAAACTATTTATGCTCATATAAAAAATATTTTAGATACACCTTTGTTAGGTAAGACTACATCTTTAAGATCTTTTATTACAAGAATAAAGCAAAATTTTGACGCTTTGCATAATCACAATGCATACATATAATGTAGATCTTGTATACGTTTATAAACTCACACAAAAGTTAGACATTGGCACACTAAAAGCTTTCGAATTTGAAAGAGATCCAAAAGAAAATCCTACTGTGAAAAAACTATTAGAGTTTTTAGAAAAAAGATGTCGAGTATTAGATACAATTCCTGATTCTAGCTCTGGGCACAAAAAACAAGATTTTAAAATTTCACACCAAGTTAATTTAACACAAATGTCAGATCAAAATTCGGATTTTTCAGAAACAAATACAAAGCAATGTTTATTCTGTACTTTTAAAAATCATTCAATTGAAAGTTGTACAAAATACAATAACTTATCTCATGCTCAGAAAAGAGCTTTCATAAAAAGCAATCTTCTTTGTTACATATGCCTACGTAATAATCACAAAACATTTTTTTGCAAAGCAAATGGTTGTTCTCTTTGTAGCGCAGACATCAGCTAGTTTACATTTAGAATTTAATAATCCAAATGTCTCTTCTCAAAACAGTAAAAAATCACCCAAGGTATACTTCCAATTTCCCAAAAAAAATCTCCTAATTTCCAGAGAAAATTTAGTAACAATAATTTCAGTTCTAATAATTTTCAAAGTAGATCTTTTCATAATCAGAATTCAACTGAATCTCTAAATTCATCACAAAGAAGTCAACATTCTAATCAAGGTCAAACTAATCAAGATCATAATCAAAATAATACTTCTCAGAGTTTAAGCAATTCAAATCCAAGACAAGTTCAATCAAATTCCAATCCAAATCAGTCAAAAAAATTAGTAATTAATCAAGCAAATAATCAAGAACATCAAGTTCTAACTACCTTTTCCGCCAGTGGTAAGGCATTATTGGCCACTGCTGAAATATCTGTTTTATCTCTAGACAAAGTTCAGTATCGAGTCAGGGCCGTACTTGACCCATGTAGTACTACTCCCTTATAACAAATTCTTTAATTGAAAAATTAAAATATCAAACTTTACCTGCCAATGTAAGCATTGGAGGTGTTGAAAATATTTGTTCCGTTTCAAACAAAATTGTCAAAAATTTAGAAGTGTATTCGAATATAAAAAATTTTAAGTTTAATGTGAATTTCACTGTAGTCAATCAAATAACACAAAATCCACCTCAGACAATGTTTAATCGAGACAAAATATCCATTCCTAAAAATATAAAATTAGCAGATCCCAAATTTCATATTCCAAGTAAGGTAGATGTATTGTTAGGGGCAGATGTCTACTATAACCTCGTAACAGGAGGTATTATAAAAATTCAAGAAGGTTTCTTAACTTTGTTAGAAACTCATCTAGGTTATATCGTGGGAGGTTCCATTCCTACCCAAGTAATCTCATTACACAAAATCACAAAATTCAGGACTCAGAAAATTCTTTTCATAACCAGTGTTTATTGTAACAATCAGAAGATGATCACTTTCTTCAGACGTTTTGGAGCATTGAAGAAGTTCCTTCTAATAAAAAAATTTTTAGATCAGAGGATGAGCAGACAGAAAAAATATTTCAAAATTCTCTAAAAGTTTTACCTAGTGGTTCTTATCAAGTAGATTTACCACTCAAAAATCCTAATAAACATTTTAAATTAGGTACATCCTATTTTATTGCAGAAAAACGTTTTTTTTATCTTGAACGGAGGTTTCAGAAAGACCCTAATTTATTTTCTTGCTATAAAGCTTTCATAGATGAATATGTCAATTTAAATCATGGTAAATATGTCCCTCTTTCAATGACCAACGATAAAGGTGAAAATAAATACTTCCTACCCCATCACTGTGTTGTTCGAGAGGCAAGTCAGTCGACAAAGCTTCGCGTTGTGTTTGATGCTGGCGCTAAAACTACATCTGGCCTTTCTTTAAATGACATAATGCTTAAAGGATATCCAGTACAAACCGAACTGTATGATATTTTATGTCAATTCAGATTATCCAAATTCGTTCTCATTGCAGATATTGAGAAAATGTACCGCCAAATATTAATAAATCCAAATCAGACATTTTTACAAAATATCTTGTGGCGGGAAAATCCTAATCATTCTGTAAAATGCATTGAGTTGCAAACAGTAACTTATGGCACAAATAGTGCTCCATTTTTAGCTACTCGTACTTTAAATGAAATCGCGTTAAAAAATAAAGAAACTTATCCTCTTGCTTCAAATGCAATTTTAAATGGCACCTATGTTGATGACATTCTAGGTTGTGCGAGTTCTTTAAATGAATTAAAAGAAATTTATATTCAATTAGTAAATATTTTTAAAACAGCAAATCTTAACTTGCACAAGTGGGCATCAAATTCTAAAGATTTTTTAAATGCAATAAATAAGCAAAATAATAAGACAAATTTTGATATTAAAATTGACAATATTTCAAGCAAGGTCTTAGGCATTTCCTGGAACTCAGAAAGTGATTATTTTTCGGTAACCTTACCACAAATATCTGACAAACCTTTAACCACTAAAAAGAAGTTTTGTCTAAGATCGCCCAAATGTTCGATCCAATGGGTTTTATAGGTCCAATCATTGTCATAGCAAAAATTTTTATGCAAAAAATTTGGATATCAAAATTAAACTGGGACGATCAATTAGATAGTGAAATGTCAAATGAGTGGAATCAATTCATGGCAAATATTCCAAATCTTTCTTCTTTAAAAATTCCTCGTTATTTATTCTTACCAAAAGAAATAAAAATAATCGCAGTTGCATGGCAGCTACCCATAAAAGCATGTAATTTCTTCAACGGCTCTAAAGAGACTTCGTAAAGTGCCGCAGTTTTATTATCCAAACTAATTCAAAAAGTAATATCTATTTACGAAAATAAAATTATATTTCTAGTGTCAATTTATGACTGATTCGGAAATAACTTTATGTTGGATAAATTCACATCCTTCCAAATGGTCGATTTTCGTTGCCAACAGGGTGGCAGAAATTCAAAACCTCACTTCTAATTTTAATTGGCGACATATCAGATCTGCAGAAAATCCTGCGGACTACTTGTCTAGAGGCTTATCTCCAATCGAGATTAAAGACTCTACTCTTTGGTGGAATGGACCACAAATATTATCAAATCCTTTTTAAATCTCAACACTTTCGATAAAAAATTTAATTTACAGGAAATACCGGAAGCAAAATCTAAATCTAATCAAAGGAAGTTTCCCTGTATATCGCCAACAAAAATGATGACACAATTTCTAATTTATTTTCAAAATTTTCGTCTTCACTCGCTTACAACGTGTAATAGCATATTGTTTTAGATTTCTTAACAATTCAAATTCAAATTCTATAAAACTACAAGGTCCTTTATCCGTAAATGAACTGCAAAAAGCAGAATTTACAATTATAAAAATTTTACAACAGCAAACTTTTTCACAAGAAATAAAAGAGTTAAATTCTAATAAAACTATATCAAACAAATCAGTTTTGCAGCTAGCACCATTCCTAGATGAATCGGGTTTATTAAGAGTCGGCGGTAGGCTTTCTTATTCAGACTTACCTTTTACGCAAAAACATCCAATTTTGTTACCGTCAAAAAACCATGTTGTCTACTGCTTAAGACTTATTGGACTAGTAAAAATTAAGAATTTAACTATATTCTTAAATACTTAAATCGAATTATTGAAAGTTCACTGTTTTAAGCTCATGCCAACAGTTCGTCGATTTACCGAAAGATCGAGTTCAAATTTCAAAACCATTTGCCAAAGTAGGAGTAGACTTTGGTGGTCCTTTTTTTTGTCGTACTTCCAAATTACGAAAGGCATCTCTTTTAAAAAGCTACATGGCAGTGTTTGTATGTATGACAACTAAGGCAGTACATATAGAACTTGTATCTGATCTTTCCACTGAAGCTTTTCTTTTGTGTCTAAAAAGATTTATCTCTCGCAGAGGTAATCCTCAAATCATTTATAGCGATAATGCTACTAACTTTTTAGGAGCTAAAAATCAGCTAAAACAATTTTATGACTTTTTTCAAAATAAGAAAAACATGGAATCAATACAAAACTTTTTAACTTTAAAAAGCATCCAATGGAAATTCATTCCTCCAAAAAGTCCCCATTGGGGAGGATTATGGAAAGTGCTAAAAAAGCACAAAATATCACATTTATAGGGTTGTAGGTGAATCACATCTAACCTTTGAAGAGCTCTCTACAGTCTTGGCTCAAATTGAAGCCATCTTAAATTCAAGACCTTTATTTCCCATATCAAATGATCCTTCTGACCTCTCTGTCTTAACACCTGGACATTTTTTAATTGGAGGCAGTATGACTTCATATCCAGAACCCGACGTTACAGACCGTCCAATATCCAGACTTTCTAGATGGCAACTTTGCACAAAATTACAACAAGACTTTTGGAATCGGTGGTCAAAGGAATATTTAAATTTGCTACAAAATAGACCAAAGTGGTTAAAGCCATATAATGAATTAAAAGTAAATGATCTAGTCTTACTTAAAGAAGATAATACTCGTCCTTTAGATTGGCCATTAGCTAGAGTAATTGAAATATTACCTAGTAGAGATAATAAAGTCAGGGTTGTCAAAATTAAAACAAAAAATACAATTCTTACCAGAAACATAACTAAATTGTGTCCGTTACCAATTAACGAATCTTTAAATGACCAAATTTTAAATGAAAATTAACTCCAAGTACTATTTTCTTTTAAATAACTTTCTTTCATTTTTTATTATTTTTTAACTTGTTGAGCAATCGCTTCAACGCGGCGGGAGGATGTTCAATATTCAATGAACAGTTTTTCTTTTATTTATTTAATTTCAAATTTTAACCTGCGCGCCACCTTTCTGGCTTCTTTCGGTGCGGCTTCTGATCCAACAGGTGGCGCTGTATATATTAAAAATTTAATATTTTCCCTAAAAGGCAATCAAGGCCTCTATAGAAAAAGAAGTAATTAAAAAAATTCATAAGTTTCAACTTGTCTTGGCGTTTTTTTGCATTCTATCCTTTCAATTTTCTATTTCCTGGGAATATCCCCAAGTAAAAATTCGCATTTGTAATGAATTTAAGCAAATAATGTAAATTTGTGATTGTGTATGTATAAAGTGTTAGATTTAAACAGACATTACGTTCCAGTGAGTGGCGTCTTTGACGCGAGTAATAAAACCCAATTTATGACGATTTATCAGTACCAGTTTGTAATTTAGATGTAATAAATTATTCATAAAATAAACCCATTGGTTTAATTGAAGGGAACATTAGCCCTTCTGGTCCTTCGAGGGAAAAGTAAGCGTGTAAGCTTATTCTAGGATTTATGCGTAGACAACAGACATGACAAAAAATGTGTCGAGAACTGCCTAAAAAGGCGATTATTTTATGAGTAACAGGTTCTTTAATAAAATAATAATTAAATCGATCACTTCGTTTTTTAATAAAATTATCTAAAAACGATAACTAGTAGATTCAGTAACATGTTTTAAAAATAATAAGATTGTGACTCAATGGTCCGATAAAGAAAAACTAAGAGTACAAATGTTATAGAAGCTGAAAATTACTTACCTATTCCTAATGTTTTTTTAATTAGGTATCTAGTGATGCCACTTACTGGATCAAAAATTTACAAAATCCAGGAAAACATTATTTTTGTGCCACACTGTAAGAAGTAGCATCATTAGATTGCTCCTTTAAACTAAGATTTAAATGTAAAAGTGATGGTTTAATAAAAAATATATTTGTCATTTTATATAGGAATACTTTCAATATAAATGGATTTTAAATTTCACTTCCGGTTTAGACGAAAAAGTCAAAACAATGCCAAAGTCAAATGATGTCAATGTCAAGTATAATGATGACGTCATTTTTGTCAAAACCGAAAATAATATATAAAAAACCATCTACGTCGACATTGTACCTATATGACAGTTTAAGAATTTCCCGCATAATATACAGGGAAGCACTTTTTTTAAATAAATTTTTTCTATTTTAGGTTAAAAGCTAAAAATAAGGAAGTTTTCTTGAGTGGTAGTGGATTTTTAAAAAAATTCTGAAATAGAAAATAATTTTACATTTTACGCCCTTTTTTCTATAACTTTTGTATATTCAGTTACCATTATGAACGGTTTCGGATATATCGATCTTTGTCGCACTATCGAGCCACCTTGTATATGCAGAATGTTTATAAAGTATTTGTACAAACTTTGTACGGCAAATCTTTGACTAATTTGAACATAGAAAGATTATTTGAACTGAAAAGCTTTTTAAATACCTTTTTTTCAATTAGAAACCAATGTTTACATATGAGAATCATTTTCATGGAAATTTCACATCTGGTTGAAATTAAAAGTTTTTTTTCTGCCCTCAGAGTACTTAGTATTGTAATTTTATATGCTTCTTCAAAGAAAATTTAAATATTTCCTATTACTAAAATGAAGCGCCATAAATAAATAAACCCCTACATTTTAAATATCCTTTTTAATTAAATAATTTAAATGTACATGTAAGGTTAAAATTGGTATATTTTAAAATTTTAAAGCAAAAAATATAGTCTCCATCTTTATTTATTTGTAAATATTAAAAAAATATATATTTTATTTAAGATTGCTTAGTTTAAATTATTACTACCAAAAAAACAAGACCAGCAAGACTCTTGCAGCAAGACCAAGACCAAGAACAAGACCGGGTGGTGCAAGACCAAGACCAAGACCTTCTTTGGGCTTGCAAGACCAAGACCATCTTGCAAGACCAAGACCAAGACTAGCCCGGTCTTGGTCTTGGTCTTGCTTTGCTCATCACTAGATACGAGATCGGAATCCAAATCAAAAGGTGACCTTTGCTGATTTAACCAATCGGATAAAAACTATTTTTTATCATATGTAATTGTTAATAAAAGTATCGTTAGTGGGTTTCCTAAAAAATTATGGTCAAGGCTCTGATTTACTAAATATTAATCAAACATTTTTAATACTCCCTGTATATTTCTCTAAAGGTTCAAGAGAATGTTGCAGGTTAAATAAAAACTTCTTCTCGGACTCTCATTGTCTTTATTTATTTTAATGTTTCGAATAGTTAATATCTCTAATCGTTTGCAAGAGATTACTAAATATCTAAGCCTATGACTACGCCTTATATGTATAACCCAACCGGGTCACTGATGCATGAAGCCACTGCTCATTTTTAAAACCACCCACCACAAACCACTCCAAAAAGTAATAAACGTATTTTTAAAATTCTTTATTTTGACAAATAAGCACCTGTGACATGTGGCAGCCAGGTTTTTTCAGGTGAAACTATTCTTAAAGTATCATGCAGTTTTTAGACAATTGCAGCAGAACCGCAGGAAATAAACCCAGCAACCCCTATATCACCGAATTCTTTGTGAAAATCTCTACCTTTTGATATAAAAATATACGGATATTATAAGGAGACAATATTGCTATCGTAGTCGATTAATTTGTACTTACTAATTTGACTTTCCTTCATTTTTAATGACGATTTAAAAAGAATATAAAAAAAAACTACGAAGTAACAATCATTAGGTTTTATTCACAGACATTGTTAAAGTTACTAAAAATTAATATATTATACAAATCGACATTCAACAAAAAGTATGATATACGTACCAAAATTTATAGAATATTTGTCCTACAAATTTTTTAAGTACCTACTTAATTTGCTTTAATTTTTTATGTATAAATTTTTGTAGTTTAATATCTTGTTTTCTTAAAACTAGTTTTTTTTTTAAATAAATAAATTCACAATATACAACAAATCACTGGGAGCAAATAAATACACACGAGTATTTAGTTTTTTCCCCTAAATTTTTATAAGGACACAAAATGTCATAAAAACAAAGATAGTTTTTTGTAAGGTAGACATAACAATTTTTATGAAATATTGGTTTCTTTCTTTTTTGCGCTTTTTCCACTTTTTTTGGGTTATGTCAAGAAAAACATATTATTTTTTATAACTATTTGGCCACATACCTATTTTTTGTAAGTTTTCATTGAATTTGCACAAGAAATATATCTTTGAGGAAATTTTATTTTTCCTTCTTTAAGCATAGTATTGTTTTTATCATTACTATCAAAAAACCAGAAAAGGAGAAAAAAGCCAAAAAGTAAAAAATGTGTTACAAAAAGTCATTTTCTATTGATGAAACACGTTAAAAATAATATTAAAAAAATATTTAAATCTCATATTTTTCTAATTAGTCAAAAATTAAAAAAATCCTAATTACTATCGAAGCTGCAAAATATCAATGTAATAATAAATTAATTTAAGTTACAAATAAGCGTATTTAATTTTAGTCGAGACCTTAAATTCTATCTGGCACATTATTACAAAATATTGTTTTAAGGCACTAAGAAAAGGCATTTTATAGAAAATATTGTTTTAAGGCACTAAGAAAAGGCATTTTATAGATTCATTAGGTCAGTAGTTTAATCGGCTTTTCATACTTGATAACAATTTGGAAAGTTACACTTTACGATATATTTCCAAAACAATCAAATTAGTGTAGCTTTTTAAATTGTTTAATCGTATGATGTTTTAGTTTAATAAAGTACATTTTTTGATATATTATATATATAAAAATATTAAATTAAATAATATACAGGTTGTTCCCTATAGACATGCTAATATGTAAGGGGTGATTCTTGGACACATTTTAAGAAAAAAAACTTCCTATGAACGTATGCCCTAAAACTCTTAACTTTTGAGATACAGGGGAAAAGGTTTTTTTTTATCGGTTTTTAATAATAACTAAGATATTATCATACACATCTTTATTGATACAGTTTTCTAGGCATCAAGGTGAATTTCCTGATTTACAAATATTTTTATTTTCTCTATCAGTGGCGTCCGTACGGGTTTAGCATTGGATATTTTTGGAGAAAAAATACTACGCCACTTTCTCTAAAAATAAACATTACTTTTAAAATTCTCATTCATTTTTGAGCAAATTTGATCCTGGTTATTCTTTGTCCGACGCATGGTTTTCGCTTAAAAAATAAAATTCGTTGTTGTATATCAATCATTGGTTTTACTTCAAAATCAATTCCTCAATTCAATTACATTTTTGCTTATATCTCCTTCATTATTTATTCCATCAAAAATGTTTGTATAACTTTTTATATAGACAATTTAAAAGGCTTTATTTTTTGTTCCATAAAATATTTTGTATCTCTAACAGTTTTTGAGATATTAACGTTTAAAATTAAAAAAAATCGTTTAAATTATTATTTATGTTATATAAAATTTCTTGCACCTTTTAGTTTTTAAAATATTGACATTTAAAGGTTAAAAAAATCGGTAATATCTCAAAACCTAAAAGAGATACAAAAATTTTATAAAACAAAAAGTACAGCTTTCCAAATTATCTATATAAAAAGTTTTATAAACATTTTTGATAGAATGAATAATAAAGAAGATATAAACAAAAATGTGATTGAATTTAGGAACTAATTCTGAGGTAAAATGATTTTTATTTTTTTTTAAGTGAAAACCACGCGTCGAATAAAAAAATCAGAGAATCAAATTTGCTTAAAAATAAATGAGGGTGTTAAAAGTAATTTTTATTTTAAGAGAAAGCAGTGGCGTAGTATTTTTTCTCCAAAAATATTCAATGCAAATGCTCCTTGATGCTTAGAAGATATGTACCAAATTGCATTAAGATGTCTACATTATCTCAGTTATTAATAAAAAACTTTTTTTTTAGAAACTTTATCTATCACCATGTAAAGTTAATTCTTTTAAAACATACGTGCATATAATTAAGTTAAAATGAGTTCAAGAATCACACCCATAATTATTAGCACGTCTTTAAGGAAAACACTGTATCCTTCTTACTGAAGTGATATGTTAACTGATAATGAGTTTATTAATTTTTAATTATTCGTAAAACATAATTTAACATCTACAGGAGATAAAAAAATAGTAAAGCTATTCCATTAGACAAAAAAAACTGTCTATTAAATAACTTTCGGAGTTTTCCTAATATTCATCGTTATTGTCTAAAAGCTGACATTTTGTTCTCTAAGGCCTGGAACTTTTATTAACAGATAACTTTATTGTCCAGATAATTTCCATGTTTACAACTGTCACAACAATTGTTATTATGGAAATTATTCGGAAAATGATTTTATTCGTTAATGAAAGTACCGGGCCTAAAAAACGCTTGTAATTATTTTAAGTAAAAAATATTTTTTTGCAGACCTACTTACTTTTCTAATTTTTATAATAATTTTGAATATTAATTAGGTTTTAGTTTTTACCTCCTATGGTTTGGGTACAATTTACATTATTTCTAACTTTTTTACGTTTTACACGGGTTTACCTAGAACATTATGCCTTTCTATTCACGCAGCTATATTAGTCTTTTTTTTATTAATATAATTAAACATAACAAATTAACTAATGCACTACATTTACATCTAAGCATAATTTCGTTCTTAATAGAGATTTTTTTTAGTTTGAAAAACACCGCTACGTTATCAACTAATAACTGCGAAGTACCACCCATCTGGTCTTTTATATCACTATTGTCGATTTTCCCATAAAAAGTTTACAATATTCACGAGACTAACACTACCCTAAAATATAAAATAAAAGTTTCATTCATTCATTAAAATGAATAATCTATCAGCAAACTACACCATTGAACTTCATAACTTCAATATGGTGAGACCGAATTTAGCAGGAAAGGTAACGTAATGGTGTTTTTCTTAGACCATTTCTACTCCACTCATTCTTCTTTTACGATTTTTGCATATTTTTTCGTTTTTATTTATTATACTAACAAATTAAATTATAGAACCAAATTTTTTTTCTGGAAGTCATATGTTTAAGAAATGATTAAAATAGCTGTTGAAAAAAAAACACTTTACAAAACCCATTTTTGGGTGTATCTTGTGGGAATGCAAATAATTTTTATTAGATAAGATATTGCTTTCTTAATTTTTAATAAACTAAAAACAAAATTTGCAAAAATCGCTACGCAAATATAATTATAATTATTTTACTTTCTAATCATAATTAACGAGGATGTATAAAGAAGCAGCAACTAGCCTGTTATTTTATTCTTGTTTTATGACTTTTCTATATTGACGATAAGCTTTGATGGCAATTTGAAATATACCTAAAATGTTGTATTTATATTATTCAATTTTTTTTATACTTAAAATGATTTTTATTTCATTAGTGTTTATTTATGAGGTCTGAGGTGGCCCTCTGAACATCGTTGATGGATTTAAAAAATAAACCATTTAAAAGCCGGCACCCACGGTACCTAATATCGTAGGTTGTCTGTAATAACAAAAAATATATATATATTTTTTTAAAATCAGGTTTTTGACAAAAAAGCATTTTTTCACAAAAGTGTTACTCAATCTACAACTCCAAATTTTGTCATTAAAATTATTCTAAAGTATACAGGGTGGAAAAATAAGAATATTAGGATTTTGTTACAAAAAATATATATATTTCCGAAAAATTTGAGATTATTGCCATTGTTTATAACGAACTATCAAGTAATTCATTATTTATAGCAATGCTGTTATTGTTGAAAAAAAATACCAAAAATATTAACAAAACTATATTAAATTGAATATAAATTTAAAAATAATAAGACATTCAATTTATCGTCTTCCGTGTAGCCACAGAATAGGTTGTTGTAATTTTTTAGATTATCACGTACTTGTCAGAAAATAATTCAGTTTTTTTCTATCCTACCCTCTATATAAAAGTATTAAGGGTGGCATTTGGTGATTCAGATATACAAAACTTTTTGACAAAATACTTTTTTGTCGAAAAACCAAAATTAAAAAATTCTCCATTAGGTAAGAGAATTTTCCAGAAGACAGACCAGTTTCTTTATTTTCAATACATCTGTAACTATGTTTTATTTTTTAAATATTCGATAACTTATGGAAAAAAGTCATTTTAAGCGTTTTGATCGTTAATTTTTCTATTAAAATTATCCATTCTCTTGTTTAAAGGACTAATTCTTCCAGGTATGGCACCATAGAGAATCAAAATTTTCTCCACAATATACAATTTTCGCAAAGATCATTTTAAAATGGCAGTATTTCTGATTACTCTATAAATTTCTGTAAAATTTTAAAAGTCTTTGAAAAAATCACTAGTCACCAGGGTGATATCCGTTGGTTTTCAAGGGTTGTCGTTCAGGTGCCGATGAGGTCGTTTCCGTTTAAAGAATCCCACTAAAATATAAAAAAAATAATTGTACAATAATACTCACCAAATTTGGCAATTAAAAAAAAAATGGTTTAAATATTAACGTTTAAAGCCGGACAATGAAGCACTAAACGGCCAAAATTTCCGGAAACCCTTTGCACTAAGACGCCCCTCCAAACACCTGAACGGAACCTGAACGTCATCTTCAAGAGTTTTCCTGACACAATCGCAAAAAACCAAAATCGTTATGGGGGTTTTTCGGGACACTGATTCCAAATTTCACATCGAAAACGACCCCGAAGCTGGTGTACCGGTTTTAGACGTGTCAGGAAAACTCTTGGGATCAGTTCGGCACAGATGTTAGTTTATAAGCGTGAAACAGGGATGTTTTCTCCCGCGTGACAAACCGAAGATACATTCTCAGCATCAGTCCATGCTGGGGTGGTGAAGGAATCGGGACGCTAAACCCAGAAACCTGCTCGGATTAACCGGTCTTATTAACGAAGTTGCATTTTAACATCATTTTTCATATTTTGGCGATGCAAAAATTCATTCAATCTATCTTAGTGCAATTTCAGTTGTGTTCATTGCCTCAACTAACTGTTGTTTCCTCTAATGTTATTTTTATTGTAATTTTAATGACATTTCTTGTTAGTTTCTTTATTTAATTGCTATAATTTAAGTTAGCTTCTTTATATCTTTGATCTAATGTTTTTTTAATAATAAATAAATAAATATTGAGCAGTAATTCGCTACACTTATTGCTGGATTTAGACCATAAAAATCAAAGGGAATTCACAGGGTACTTTAATAATCTATTCTATAAATTCCTACAGATCTTTTTTGATGTACTCATGGACTTAAGAATACCTTACCTTATACAGCAACAATATAACCAACAACAATATTAGAGTTCCAGCAATGGCCGACAACAAAATAATCCAAAGTGGCACAATTTGTGGGGTCAACTCGGGCGCTCCGGCAGGTATATCCGTGAAAATTTCGTGACTGTGAAGCGCCTGCTCTTTCGGTTTGCCAATGTAGGGCAGTTTCGATATTCGGGCTACCATCATTGAAGACAGTTTATGGTTGTGTTGTACTTAACTGTAAAAATTATAAAATTATTTTACTACATGTTATTTGATAATATTTAAGTCATATTTTATAACTTTCCCTTTTTTTATTTTGACTTACATGTCTTACAGCTCTAACGTTCAGCCTGGATCTTAACGCAATAGAAATGAACTCGTCTTTCTTTAATGTTCCAACGGTGCATTTCACATAAAAACAACGCGTAGCCGTGCATTTTAATAGCTCATCTATATCTGCATCAATTGCCGGTACCTATTAAGAAAGAAAAAGTATTTATTATCAAAGAAAAATATTCAAATATCAAGTTTTTAATTTTTTTCTCTTTTTTTTTACCTGTCTTCGGCCCCTGCGCCTACTTAAGTCAGGTTCATCGTCAGTAGGCGGTATGGGCTCATCTTCAAAGCGGTTACGTTGCCACTCTGTCCTATAGTGGTCTTCTGCAGATGCACCTCCGACAGTCCCTGAAAAGGTTCCACCTTGAGTACGCTGGCCCGAATTCACCCATTGCCTCTGTCCTCCAGAGCTATATTGATCTTGACCTCTGGAACTGCCTCCTCCTAATCAGAATAATAATAGATTTTGTCAAATTATTTTAAAAAATATTTATAAACACCTCCTTTAAGCTTTAATTTTGGTAAACCCATATATAAACCTATCAATTCGTAAAAACATTTGTAAAATATTATCTGTATACATACCACTAGCACCAGCTCCAGTCATTCCCAAGTCCCATGGTTTGCGTTCTAAGTTGTTTCCCGACGCTGCAGCCTGACCGAAGTCGGTTGTCCTTGTCTCCCTGCTTTATATCATAGATGACAGTCCCTCAACGGTCCAAGTGCGATTAATAACCAATCCAGAACCGCCACGACTTCCTGCGGAATTCAGATTTGTCATGATAAACTCCTTGAGCGTCGAAATAACCAGTAAGTTGACGACCTCCTTGCAAGATCTATCTCTGCTTCCACTCTGAAAATATATTTTTATTATATATTACTATATCACTAAAACAAAAATAAAAAGAAAAACCTTACTTGTTGCCAACTTGAGCCAGCTTCACCATGTTGTTGACTCCACTGCCGTTTTTCTTTCTTCTTCGCACGGCGTCTTCTTCTTCAGTTCTATTGTCTACGTCGTTCATCCTCTTGTCTTCGTCTAGTTTCTTCTTTATATGTTGTTGTCTTCTCCTTTTTCTCTTCTATTTGTTGTTGTCTTCTTCTTTCCTCTTCTATTTGTTGTTGCCTTCTCCTTTTCTTCTTCTTCCGCGAGTGCAGCCTTCTCCTTTGCTCATCGAAGACCTGTTGTTTCCGTCTTTCTTCTTCTCTTTTTATCTGTAAATCGTATGCTTCTTGTCTGGCTCTTTCTTCTGCAGCACGGATTTCTTCTAGACGTCGCAGTTGCTCATGGTAGCGTTGTCTTTCGGCTTCTTCTTGTCGAAGACGCTCTTCATACTTTTTACGTTCTGCATCGGATGTGACGATAGTATTTTGACCTACAATACAGTTCATATTACAACTCTCATTTTAGTCGCCAAAATTTTATTACATATTTTTTTCTTAAAAAAAAAAATACTAAGCACATACCTGTATGTTGTTGCTGCTGTAATTTTCTCCGATGTTCTTCCTGCTGTCTCAGTCTTTCCTCGTATTGTCTCGTTTCTTCATATCTGCGTCTGGCTTCGTTAGCTCTATCTAGCTCTGAACTAGATACGCCGAGAGAACCTTGTCCACCATGTACTTCTTGTGATCCCTGCCTTTAGAACAAAACGTAAAAAATAGATTTTGCTAAATATTGATGAAAAATTAAAAGACATAGGTACGTATATAACTATAATGTACATATTCATACTAAATTATTGAACTTCCTTGTAAGCTCTATTAAAAAGATTACCTTATAATTTGATCCTCTTCATACACTGCGGTACTGCTAATTTGTCCCCCACCTTCTCTGGCTCCACCTCCCACAGTGTAAGCATGTTCTTCATAATGTTGTCTTTCTGTAAATCCTGTCCCACTACCGGATTTTTCTTCATCAACTTTTTGTTGTGTAGCGCCACCTTTAAGAGAATATTGCCGTTTAGATAATAATTAATTTTTTAAACATAGTTTAATAGTGCCATGCATGCAATTCTTTATATTGATAAAACAGTTCTCACTTGAGAGATATCCTATTTCCAATAAATAACTTACTGATGGTTTTTTGTTGGTACTGATGTTCTTCGACAGACGAGTGTTCGCTTTCGCTACCGAATCTTCCAGAAACTGATAGATTTTCTTCTCCAGCAGTAGAACCCGCATTACCTGAAGAGCTGTAGATTACTTTTGGTTTCGGTCTTTGTCTATATCCTCCTAAAATGTGTTAAAAGCATCTTTAATACCTTTCAAAACTCTGCATTTCGTTTTCTTTAATAAAACCGTTATAGACTACTGTTTTTTTGGGTTGTTAGACCGTCGTCGGTGAGTTGTTTTTGAAGTTTCGCTAGCGCGAGTGGCTGGCATCTTCAGAAGGTAAGCAATCAACCGAGAAGCTAACTGCGCAGGCTGCAACTGAATTTGAAAAATACCACCGCACACACACTGCTCGTGTGTCCATTCAAGTCGTTCGAGGCATCTTCCAAGAAAGTTTAATTTCCCGTTTTGGCGACATCCCGTGGCCCCCGAGATCACCTGACTTAAGCACTTGAGACTTTTTTCTGTGCGGGTATCTCTAATCACGTGTATACTCCCACAGTCCCTGCACATTGGCAGAACTGAAACAGGCAATCAGGAAAGAAGTGACTACAATTGATGGTGAACTGATGACTCGTGTGATGGCCGATTTTTGGCCCAGGCTGGAAAACTGCATTCAGGAGGATGTAGACCACTTACCTAACGTAATTTTTCACAAGTGATATTTATCTTCAAATGACATGTCATGACAACAATTTTGTGTATTAAAATAAAATATTCGAGGGTAATACTACGAGTGCTTAAAAACTACCGATAATTTTTGTGAAAGCTTGTTATTTATAATTTGTATAACAAGCTTGAATTCTAGAATGTAGAAATATGGGAGTATTATACTATTTTTTTTGCCCTAAAATTTCATGCAACGTATTAAAACTATAACTGAAATCGTTTTTTAAATTACTTTATCTATTTCTTCATCGTGTACATGACCATGAAAGCCGTATTAGTTTCGATTGTTTTGCTTTGTGTGATTATATTTTGTGGTTGCAGAAGTTTTTTGGACTGATAAAAACTTTCTTATTTTAGTGATTAGTGTTTATTAAATTGTGACTATAATTTTGTATTTATTGTTTGTTACTTATAATATTGTAATTGCAATTGTCTTGCAAATCTTAGGGTAACATACCACCATTTTTACTTTAGGTTAGTATTTATTATATTTAAATTAGGTGCTTCTTATGAGACGTAACGTTAGGTAACCGAATAAATAATAATATATCAATTATGAATAATAGAAAATGAAAATTTCATAGGAAATAGCAGTGAGAAAAGTAAGGCAATCTTAACTATCTTTTAGATGATTTCCACAATGTTTGTGTATTTTTGTGGAATATTAGAAATAAGGTTTACATTTAGGTACTTTTATTTCATTTGATAATTTAGTATATTCTTTTAAAGGATCAAAATTATTAAATACTGGGAAGACCAGGCAAATTTTAATATATACAGGTCCCTCTAATTTAATAAAAAGAAGTACACTTTTATGTTAAAGTTCCTTTTTGCTTCTTTTGTATTTATTTAAAAAGAAATTAGATTTTTGATTTCTTAAACTTACATTATCAACTTTTTAAGCTCGACATACTGTAGACACATAATATTTAACGGTTTCTGTTACAATGGATACCTAGGTACCAAAGGTTACTAAACATTTTTAACCACTGTTATTCTGTCTCATTAATGTTTGTTATTAGTGAAAAGTATATGCCTAAAGAGCTGTTATAAAAATTTTCACTCTTTAATGTACAACCATAATCTTAGGATTAGATTAAACTCATTTATTCTATCTTGCCCTTCTTTTATCACAAAATTGGTGATAAGTACATGAAACTATTATACAATGTTTGAAATTTATTTTTAAAAAATCGTGTTTTTAATTTTTACAAAGATTTTTGGTAAAAATACAAAACTCACAAAAATATCGACATTTAAATAGAAGGCTGTAAAGTGGCGCCATCTATTTTTTCCATATTATATCAGATGATATAAAATCCAATATTACACAATAATTTTAAATATTCTATGGTAGTATCGTTTAATAACCAACAATTTTGTGCAAAAAAAAACAGTGATTGCTTGAATTTGACATTTGATGATGTCAACTTTATAGATAGTAACAAAGAATTATGGAAGTCCTGCTCTGACCTACTATTCATTGCGCAAACTCCGCGGGGCCAATCCCCCGATTCCCGCTGCCCTGCACGCCTGGACAATTTTGTTCTACAGTATTGGGCTTCCATACACCTTTAAACTTCCTTGAAACAAACAGGTTCGATTGTTCTGTATTTGTAAGTAAGTGGAAATACCACGTTGTCTAGGCAACGGGAAATTTTCGTTGAGTTTTTTTGATTTTTGACGTGTCTTATGGGAAAATTTATAAATGAGTGAAGTATTCCGCGAAAAATAACTGTGTACTGTTCACTTTAAAAACGTCAGGTTCCCGTCGGTCACCCTGTATTTAAAATTTTTAAGGTGGCATTTTGATCAGCATATCTTCAGTTTTCAAAATCCCAATGATGAGAATCGAATTTGGAATACCCTGTACAGAGTGTATCAAATTAATGATTCCTGATTGAGTTCGCGAAAACTATAAGAGGTACGAAGAAGGTTAAATGACACCCTTATGATGTTCCAATGGTGAAGTTAGAATTTGTGGCACCCTTTACAAATGCACTCCAAGGTAATTCAAGTTTCTTACCTATATTTTGTCCAAAACTATCTACGTTACTACTAGCAGATAACTGATCGCCATTACTGTCGTCCGTAGAGTAATAGGTTTTGATAATTTTGCCTGTGGCGTCCTTGACAGTAGTGACATTTGTCCATTTTGTCACGGGTTGTCCGTTAACTACTGTTGTTCGCCACTCCGATTTCGTATAAACGGTTTCTCCTGCTTTGCTAATATGTCCTGAAAAATATATTATAGTAATTATTAAATTTTAAAATTTTACGTTAATTGTCCACACAAAAAACACATTAAAAAAACTAAAACTTTAAATGCACGAAAATTTTTTTAAGCGCACTAGATTTTGAATTTTTTTTATTTAAAAAGTGAGACATGGAAACCACATCAAATATATACCACACGCTATTGGCTTTAAGGATAACATTTTGGTAAAAAGAAAAATTAATTTTAAAATTTGCAAAAATAAGTTGATTTTCTTGAAAGGCGTCACTCCCTAAAGAAAAATTGGAATTTCAAAATCTCTTTTTTGTTTTTTTTTTTGTAAATTTAATAAAATTTTATTGTGAGATTCTAAATTTTGCAAAAATATCTGAATTTAAAAAAAAAGAGGCATCTGAAATATTTGCATAAGAAAATTGTTGAGTAAAAAAATTTCAATTGGCTATGGTTTTTAGAAAACCAAAGATAATTTTGCCAAATTGGGAGTTATATGATAAACCTTGATCAAATGCACAAAAAATACAATTATAAAATTTGCTTTCAAAACTTGGATTTTTCTCTAGGGGAGCAATAAAAATTCCAAAATAAAAATTTTCTTTACCAAGATGTCTTAACATCTAGTATATATTTCATGTGTTTTTAGCTTTATGACCGTTGTATTTCTGATTTTTTTTTTACTTTTGTTAAATTTAGACTTCAATTAGTTTAGTTTTATAGCAGTATTTTTATTTATGTTGTTTATATTTTTATTTTTCGTCTTGTTGGGACAATTATATTAGTCTACTGATAAGTCAAAATTGAATACCATATGTACTAGTTTTAAGTGATTTTTGGCTTTTCAATAAATATTGATTTGCTGTGGGTAATATGTCCCACTCTTTAAAAAGAAAAAAAGAAAATTCTCCACTGTTTTCAAAATGTTCTTTTTTGTGGAAAAATTTAGTTGTCCTAAATAAAATCGTTGGAAATCGTCTTTAAGGTAATTTTAAGTTGATCTCTTTACCTGTAGAATCTCGTCCTGATCCACCAGTCCCTCCAGTGTGACTTTCAGATGTAGTAGTCACGCTGGAATTATGTCTCCTTTCATAAACCTTGGACGCATCTCCTGGAGATCCCCTGATTTCCTCGTCTAGTTTAGTTGTTTGCCCAGTTATAGAGGTACCACCGGCAACAGCTAAAACATTAAATATAGAGTATGGTAACAATAACAATATTTTCATATGTAGATCAGCTATATACGTATTTTTAAAAATTGAAAAAATACCTGTTATATTTCTTCCGGATTCAATCATTACTGTGTCGTACTTTTTGTCTGTATAGTGATTAGTAGAGTCAATCTGCAGACGTTCCCAAATCGGTTTTGGATTATAATCCAACTAAAAATATTTAACACGTTATGCATTTATGAGCATATGATAAAAAAATTTAACTGAAATATCTTTACTAAGAATTTTTAAATTACCTGGTAGTTTTTGTAGTTCGCAGGAGCGGGTATTTCACATTTCACACTTTCTGGAACATGAAGTTGATCCAGTAGATACAATAAATCTTCACCTAAAAAAGGTGTTATTGGTTATGCATAACTAAGTCACTATCATCAAAAATAAATTTAAAAATAGTTTTAAAACAGCTTTATTAAAACCAAAGAGCTTAAAAGGATTAATTGGCAACTGCAGGAAGCTGTATAACGTAAACTTGAAATAGAAACGTTTAATGAGCGCAGCGCCATACTGTCAATGCGTTTTAAGTAATTGACTGGCATTTGGGTATTGAATTTTAATTTTTGCGTTAATTCTTTTTAACAAATTTGTTATTTGCTTTACTTAGATTCGAAGCTTTTTTTTAAATTTAATTAAGTTTTTGTTAAATACGGCTTTAAATCTTAAAAGCAATCTTATATGGGTTAAAAACATAAAACAAATTTCAAAGTTTTGAATACCGGGGTTTAAAATCAAACTAATCGATTTCAAAGTATACAGGTATCCAGAATATGTGGATTCAATCTAAAGAAACCAAAAATATTATGAAAAAAGTTCCCATAAACTTTTTCTATGACCCTCCCTACGGAGATACAGGTAAATAACGAGCCCCGGGAAATCGTTTTTGTTTGAATAACTTTTAAAATATTAGGCGTAATTTAATATATTTTTTATTTTGATGGTTACTAGATAAGTCTTCTTAAAATAAACCCATTAAATCATCTTTGGCTTATTTAGTTTCCCTGGGACGACAGCTCTGACACAATAATAGCAATTTTAACATTATATGATAAAGTCACAATATTATTTTTGGATAGCTTTAACATAACCTAAAAAAAGGTATTTCTGATTGACCTCAATAAAATAAACTGTTCCAAATAAAATATCATTGTTGGTTATTTTTTTACATTGTACAAGTGTTTTAATTTTACGTCCATATTTAGAACATTTTGTCCATTAAGAAAGAAAACTTTTATTATGAACGTCTAGTCTAAAATCTTAACTTTTAAGATACAAGCTGGTAAAATTTTTAAAATAAATCATTTATTATAATATCTGTATACACATTAATATCAATGAAATTTGGCATAAATGTACTATGTATCAAGAAGCATTTTAATTAGGTACCACATTTTTTTCCACCAGTGGCGTTCGTACAGAACTGGCAAATAAAAAAAATGTGGTGTACTGAAAAATGCTTCTAATACATAGTACATGTATGCCAAATTTTATTAAAATATCTAAAGCGGTATTACAGATATTAATAATAAATGATTTATTTAAAAAAAAAATATCAACCTGTATCTCAAAAGTTAAGACGTTTAGAACATACCTTCATATGAAGTTTTTTCTTAAAATAGACCAAAAAATTGCGTCCCTAAATATTGACGTACAATTAGAATACACTTTGTACAATGTAAAAAAATTACCAAAAATAATATTTTATTTCTCGTATACAGTTGATTTTATTGAGGTCAATCAAGAATAGCTTTTTTTAGTTTAAGGTTAAAGCTATCCAAAAATAATATTGAGTGTTAAAAAATTGCTATTATTGTGTCAGAGCTAGTCCGTCCCTGGCAAACTAAATGAGCCAAAGATAATTTAATGGGTTCATTTTAAGAAGACTTACCTAGTAACCATCATAACAAAAAATATATTAAATTACGCCCAGTACCTACTTTAAAAGTTATAAAAAAAAACAATTTCCAGGGGCGTACCTGTATCTCCGAAGGGAAGGCTCGTAGGAAAAAAGTTTATGGGAACTTGTCATAATATTTTTAGCTTTTCTATTAGATTCCGAGAAATTGCTCACATAGTCTGGGATACTCTGTATATTCACTTTTAGTTGTGGTGGTGCTTTAAATTTAGATTAAAGTAATATAACCTAATGACATTTACCTGCTAAGGTTTGCCAAGGCCATAAAAAGTACATTTCAGCTTCGTAAATGGTGGCGGGACCTTTGTTTCTTAGTGTGTACAAGTGAGTAACTTGGGACCGATATCGGATTCTCTTTCGATTGTTTCGCTTGTATATTGGGAGGTATTGGCAAATAGATTTCCTGCGGAATAGATCGCCTAAAATAGATTTAAAATTATTTATCAAGAAAAAATACTTAATTTAATGGAAAGTTGAAGTCAAACTAAAGGTAGTATAAGGACTAATAGACAGTTTTTAATCGAATTTATTTTAGGTAGTTTCTACCAGTGCTCAGTTAACATAAAAAATAATAAATTACAGAATATTACCTTTTGAAAAATGATATTTGCATGTCTATTTCTAATCTAGTAAACAGATACATGTGGTATTACGTTGTCAGATTACTAAAATAGGCTTAAAACTTACCCGCTAACATCTAAAGCAGAATCGACCCAGATATCAACCGTAATGTGACTATAGTTATCTTCTAAGGTAGAGTTGTCTTCAGGGTTAGCACTGTTAACGCGCACGTCAAATTCGTATGTGGGAGACATGCCTTTTTTGTGGTACGGCACAAAAATCATTCGAAATTTAGCCTTAAAAGTAAAGTTGTTTTTTATTAAATATGAAACTGCTACACTATTTTTAATCTATGAACTGTACCTGACGTGCCATCTAACTAAAAAATAATTGTGATAGCTTATTATCAACTGACCAACCACGGAGTAAAGCAGAATATACCAAAAAATGTAAAGTTGACTTTTTGGTATATTTAAAATTGTTTTACATCTACCTATAGTTTAAAAAGCAGTATATTTAAAATTAAATAAAAAAAATCTAAACCCACTTACTATCATTACGGAATTTTGACAAAATACAATGCATAAAAATAAGGCTTCTTTTGGAATTAGACATATCTTTAAATATATAGCAAAATTCTTAAATGCATATTGCCGAAAATTCCACAAAACTGAAAGTTTGCGTATTCTATAGTAGTGTCATTTATTATGAATTTTTAAAACTAAAGATTGATTACTACTAAATTATTATTTACACCAACAACCCCGGGTTGTCTTAAGTCGTTTAAAAATAGAAATATTGTCCAATATTGAGTATATATTTAAGGAACAGTAGACGTATTCTGGAACTTTATAAAAAAGAGATTTGTAAGCTCCATTCGATTTGAACAAAATAAATATTTTAGATAAAAAGAACACATTTTGTTTAATAGATTTCAATAAGAAGAAATCCGAAAAGAAAAATAAAATAAAAATCAAAAAAACACTTTGTTTTTAGGTCAAGTAAAAGGCCAGAATTTGCGACGTTGTCGGATCACGAAAAAGGAAAGATTTAAATTATCATTATGTATTAAATAAAAATACACAAATTACAAAAAATTTAAATAAGGTAATTATCCGGTAGTGAAGTCCACCCTATTTTTATCAATAAAATCGAAAAATGAAGATATCAGACTTTTTCATTTTGTTCGACGGCGCATTTATGATAAAGAAAATTTACAATTTAACGAGGAAAACCTATCGATAACTAACCAGAATTAACAATAAGTAATAGTGTCGAAGTTGTTGTTTGTTAGTTCTGCTTAGTTTTTTCTATAAAAAAACTTAATTTCTGGTAAATGGAAAAAGCAACCTTCAATAATAAGAAATTATTAGAAAACGTCTGGCAACATTGCTTATTCAAGGACAGAATCGTAAACAAAGGGGCATCGTATCATCTCTTTTTGTAAGTATTCTTTCTCACTTGTTCCATGTTAGTCAGCTATATTACTATATTAGTATATGGGAAATAAAGACATTATTTTATTTTGTGATAATGTGAGTGAAAAATTAATTTTTTCAGACCCTAAGTGTTTTATTATGGTGTAACAAATAAGTGAAAAAAAAACTTATATTAAAATATTGGAGTTAAATTTCACCGAAGCCAACTTTGCCAAATACCAAAACTAAAATATATATTTTAATTAACTTACAATTTTATTAGCTGGTAACGGATTCCCAATGTCACAAGTGATAGTTCTGTTTTCACCGGGACTGCATACGATCCCGTGCATGTCTTCTTTAACTTCAGTCTTTTTGTAGTATATTCCTTCAGGATACGAAATTTCAAAAGTCGTTTCAAAAGAGTCTTCTTTAAAGTTTGACACGATTATATCAAATTCCAAATTGGTATTGGAGTCTAGCAGATACTTTTCAACATTTCTAAAATAAATTTTTTTGTACTTATATGACATTATGAAAATTTAAAATTTAGCTTAAGTACTAGTAGGAAATATTTGACTAAATTGTTCAATTTTCAATGAAGTAAATTTAGTTAGAGATCGAACGCTGTTAGAACAATACCGATACGTCACAGTCTCATATGGCAAACTGATATGAGACCGTGACGTATCGGTGTTGTTCTAACAGCGTTCGATCCATATTAAAAAGAGTTGTTGCTTTTATCTGATGACCTATCGGATCCGCTGATGTTAAGAACTCAACGATAAGTTATAAATTAAGGTCGCTTACGGATCAGATGAGAACCTGCAATGATTACTCACTTGGTAACGTTGACATGTAAATTGGGTACGCATACATCGTCGTCACCACAATTCTTCTGAATAATAAGATAATCCTTTCTGGACGGAGGTAAATTTAAATCCAGGACAGATTTCAGTTGCGATTGTGGGTTCCTCACTCTACCGTAGTAAGACGCTTCTTGATCCTCCTGAACCATGGAATATTTTACTTCTGCTTCTAGTTGGGTTAGTTTATCTCGTATATCGTTCTATAATAAAAAAAATAAAAAATTTGCTTTCAAACCCTTTAAAATGTATTTTAATACTTTTTTAATTATTACATAGGCTATTTTTTCATATCTAGCAAAAATAACATATTTTTCACCGAAATTAGATTATTTAAAAAATGTTTTTAAAGTAATGTTTAGGTAGAACTGCTGGTTCTTTGACTATGTATGCACCTGTAAATAATCTGAGGCCTGCACTGAGGTGGTCCCATCTGGTGAAAAACACAAATAAAATTTTTAAATTAATAAATTTGCTATAATTATAAGAAATATATTTTTACTATATTTTTGATTTAAAATATTTTATTTTATCACTAATTTAAATAATAATGTGATTTTTAGTGATGCAAAACTAAATGCATAAATTATTAATTTTAAAATTACCTTTACATTTGAATATTTTAGTAAAAAAACATGGATTTAATAAAAAAAAATATAATTTTTTTTCTCAATTTGACAATTCTTAACAGTGTAGATTTTGTTTTAATAAAAAAATATTTTTAGGACTTTTTTTTTGGGAATTTTTAACCCATGCTATTTCATAAAATATTATATGATATTTATATTTACTAATACAATAGCATAAATCATTTCTATAGAAAAAATGTAAATTGTATGTATAGATGTATTGGTGCAGCTAATATATAGCAAAGTTAAAGAAATTGTTGCACTTTCACGTGAGATATCTGTAATTTGTGTGTGTCTTTGTACCTTTATATAAATTTCCTCGGTTTTGCAAGTTTCCTGACTATCTTTAAAAAGAGTGATCGTCTCGTTGAGAGTGTGGGCATTTTTCCTCAAAAACGCCATTCTCGGAATATTCGGATTTTTCGTGTCCAAAATGTATTGGACATTAAGTCCTAAAATACAATTTAATACAATATTTATGCTAAAAATGTTGAGTAAATTAAAGTTTAGTTACATTTATAGTTTTTCAGGCCTAAACTAATTTGCATTTTCATAGGTCAATTGCGTTAAAATATACGATATCCACGTGCTTGGTATTTAGGAACACACATAATGTTATCATAAGGGAAGAGCTAAAACTAACAAGAAGTAAAAACGCTATAAGTATATTTTTCATGTTTTAAGACAGTAAAAAGAAGAGGATCTACTTTCAGATGTATTTCACCCGCCTTATATGTCTCATGACCTTATTGGTGCTGCCGTAGCGAATGCACGGTAAATATATAAAAAAAAACTGTCACTAATATTCAATTTCTACTCCATACCGTCTGCTTAGTCTGAATAATTGAATAACTTACGAATTTGCTGCGGTATTCCTTTCCGCTGTACTTAATGCAGAAATCTATTGTGATGCAAGTTCCTCGCTGTCCATTCGGCAAATTGCAATTTTTGTTCTTAATGTCGATTTGTTTTTTTGCAGTACGGAATTTGACAAATGCTTCAACGCGTACAACGGGCTTTAGATCTAACAAATAAAAAAAGAAAGTTAGGTAAACAATGTAATATCGTGTGTTCATAAAATGTAAAGACTTTGACGAAGAATTATTAGTTTTGAGATGCCGGGAAGCCACCTACATTTACTTTGCATTACCTAAAAAAGAACGCTGAATTTGATAAATACGCTCCCACTGCCATGTCCGGGTAATCATTTCCGTCCATATCCAACCCTCCAGTGACGGAAAAACCAAATGTGGATACAGGAATACCATTCCACCCAGGAACGTCTTCAGCGTAGATTACTTGGCCGTATTTTTCCAGAACTCCTTTTGATGAACCGTAATAGATGTAGACTGCACCTCGATTGTTTTCTCCATCATATGGGGCACCAACAGCGAAATCTAAAATACAAGAGTGGTTTTTAAATTAAACAGATGGAAAACGAAAATAGGAGGGAAAGAAAAATTATAACTTAATACTTAATACATTTTCCATTTCCTCTTAAAGTAAATGTCAAATAGTACCATTTACTTTTTTTAAATCACACACAAGTGTATTTACTTTTTTATATATGTGGTGATATTTACCTTCGTATCCATCAAGATTTAAATCACCCAAATAAGCCACACTATGTCCAAATCGGGATTTTGAGTTTAGTCCGTCAAGGAATGATGATTTATTAAAGCTTCCCTAAAAACAGAAAAAAAGGTTTGATTGAATTATGCGAAACTGCCCTGTACTATATGAGCATCTGTAGAGCAATTGCAAATTATCTAGCAAATTTCCAAATTTTAAATTAACCTTTTTATTCCACCGATGTCAAAAATAAAAAGACATTTTAGTTTGGAAATTCACTTTTACGAGATTCAGTATCAATAAAATTGGGAACTAATTGTCCGGAACTACTTGGTAGATTTGGTCTCTTTGTTCCACCTCGTAATACTCGACTAGTCTTGCGTTCGCTCCAAATTTTAGAAGGTGCAACAAGCTGTGGTGCAACTATGGAAGGCATTCTCCGGTCGAGAGAATCATTGAAGGTGCAAACCGGCTTAATGTTGTTTTTTTATTCCTCATTGCTGCGTTTTAAACATCAAATGAGATCAGTGGATCTGTAATGTGTGTGGGATGTATGTGTGACTAATTCGACTTTCTGTTATGAGAGACGCCACTTTTTAACGCTGGGAATATTGTAATTTTAAAATTGTTTCAAGGTTTTTTGTATTGTATTTTGCTTATGTCCTAATTGTTTTGTATATTTCTGTATTTATCATATAACTTAGTATTTATTAGTATATTTATAAGTTAGTAATAGTAATTGTAATACCAGAAGAGTTTAACTTATAGATAACTGGTTTGCTTGTTATTCTTGGTTTATAACTATGCTTTATGAAAGTATTCTATAAATATAAATATCTGACTAATATACCAAGTGTAGTACTGTTTAAAATCCTCTGCAGTATTTTTAGCTTAAACGATCTAAATGATTTTTACTTACATATCCACCTCCTGATAAAATACATAAACTCTTCCTACATCGTACTTTCCCTGAGTATTTGGCTCCGTGTGCATGGGAGCTCCTACGATTAGGTCCAACTTTTTGTCTCCGTCAACATCGGCGGCGGCCAAAGAGTAGCCGAAGTAGGAGCCCAGTTGACTGCTCGATATGTTTTTGTAGTTGGTTAGATTCCAGGTAAATAGTAGAACCTATAAAAAAAACTAATTGAGTAACGTAAACTCTAATGGTTCATTATTTCCTTTAGAACGCACATATCCCATTAATAATGAAGTGTTCTATGGAATTAATATTGTTTATTGTTCAATTTTCAATGAACAATTTTTCTTTTTATTCATAAACATCTATTTCAATCAAAAATTAAAAATACTGGATGGTCAAAGTAAATATTTATTTTATACCTTTCCATGTAACTCAGCTCCTCTGGGCATTCCAACAGCAATTCCTTGCTCTCCAGTGCCCAAAAAGTCCCCGGTTAGTGTGGAATAACCCATGTATGAATCGTCATCTTGTAGTTTACCTTCTCTTGTTTGAAACACAGCTGGTCTTGTCTCTAGACTTTGTTGGTGCACAGAGCCTGAAATTGTTTATACTCCATGTCTTAAAAAGATATTCCTTATTTTGGAAATACATAAATAAGCTGTGCTGCGCTATAGAACTTGTACAGATTACAAGTGTTTAGTTTTATTTAAAATGTAGCTTTTTTTGAATTAACAACACTATGTTTTTAATAAACTATTAGTTTATCATAACTGACCCATGAAAATTAAATTTTAATTAATATTTGTGTTCTTTTCTTTATTTTTAAACCTAACCGGAGTATGATTCAAAAGTTAATTTTTAGAACAGGCTAACAAAGGTTTTTATATTTATCAGTTTTAGCTGCGAAAAAGAGTAATGTTATCAAAAGTAACTGATAAATATTAATATTACCTTATAGTCTTCGCGATAAAATATTGTGAAAACCGACAAAAAAAATTTTTTTTAAATTTTAATAAAAAACAGTTTAATCAAATATTTAAGAACTTGAATATGGCAACATTAAAAATAACTTTTTTTTTTCGTGCTGGACATAGGTCCATTTTTAATTTTGGGAAAACATTATTGTGTAAATATAAAAACAACTATTTTCAAAAAGGTCAGCTGTCTTGATTAAAAATTAACTAAACACTTACACTTTTCTTAAATCTTTAGAAGCAGTAATAAGAAAATTGGAAATTTGTTAAAAAAACATCACTACTTTTTATATGCAAGTTTTGTCTAAACTAGCAATAAAGTATTTGTCAGAGTTTATATCTACGCACACATTAGCCTAGGGTTTCCTAGCAGTGTTCTCAATAAATATTTGCTAGTTTAAGAAAAAAGCTTTCTAATTTTAGAACATAATCCCAAGATCAAGCTTCATACTAATAAACATATTATTTTATGTATATTTTTTTGGGATTTTCATTTTAAATATTTTTTAAGTAACTATTATTTGAGACTTAAATAGTATATATCCATATATAAATAGAATTATATTATTACTGTTTGTAAAGTTAATAATAACATATTTTTTTCAATCATAAAGGCGCATTTACACCAAAGTTGACAACTAAAAGTTGCTTTTCTTAAATTAGAGCAACAAATGGAAGATTTTTTGTAGAAAACTAAAAGTTTCTCTTCTCACATTAAGAGAAACAAGTAAAAAAATTATTGCCAAAGAATATGCGCGAAAGGTTTAGGCAGTAGTTCTCAGTTCTCCACTAGTTTTCAATTGCTTGTGCAAAGCGCGCAGCAACAAATTTCCACTTTTAGTTGTCAACTTTTGATCTTTAAGGCGCTTTACACCAAAGTTGACAACTAAAAGTTGACTTCAAATTAGACAACATATAGAAACTAATTTCTTTAATTAAAAAAAGAAAACTGTTGCCAAAGAATGCAAAGGTTGGTAGTTCTCCAGTTCACTATTTACAAGTTGCTGCAAAGCGCGAAAAATTTTCCACTAGTTTCAACTTTTGATCTGAGCATACAAAGTTGACAACAAAAGTTAAAATTTTTTATAAAACTAAGTTGCAACAAGTTATTCAAATTAACAAAAGAAGTTTTGTAGAAAACTGTTCTCTTCTTACTTTTAAAGAGAAACAAGTGGAAAACTTGTTGCCAAAGAATTGGCGCGAAAGGTTTAGGCAGTAGTTCTCCAGTTCTCCACTAGTTTTCTACAAGTTGCTTGCGCAAAGCGCGCAGCAACAAATCTTCCACTTTTAGTTGTCAACTTTCTTTGATCTTACCGACACTCCGCGGGAAACTAAAATTAAGTGGAAGATTTGTCTCTCCACAAGTGGAAGACAAAAAAGTTGCTGTATTTTGTAGAAAAGCAACAAATTGCCGCAACTTGTGGAAAACTTGGTGGAAGACTTTGATGTAAACGAGCATTATGTTTTTTTTAAATGTATTTAGAGATATCTTTCTTTAAATATTATTTGTTAGTTCTACTTTAAATGTATTAGGAGCTGATAAATGCTAATAATAATAAATTGTGTTGCTAGTTTTTGACATGTGAAATAAGTATGTAACATTTACACAGAATCTCTGCTTATTATTGGTTGGTTTTGTTTTTTTTACAAATTTCCAGTAAAAGCACTTTTTTTAAAGCGCTAAAATGTGTATGATATTTTAATATGAAAAGTATTTATAAAGCAAACAGAAAAATGTATTAATAGATTTTGTTATGGTAAACGGTCAAAACAGTTTTGTTCTAAAAATTATCGGTTTATTATTTTTAAGATTGTTTGGCATACATCAAATAAATAAAATATGACCTGGTTCTGATCCGTTTTTAAATCATTATAATGTTTTTTTTATTGCCTGCAAATGACTTACTAATTATTTTTACTCTTTGGCAATTAAATAATTAATTTATTTTTAAATATGAATTTCATTTCAAATAAATATATAAAAAAATGTAAATTACCACCTAAATGTATTTTATTTTTATAGCAATTCTTTGAAACAGGTGATGAAGCTTTTGTGTTGGTTTTTTCTTTTATATTGAAGTTGTAGAAGAAAAGAAATAGGTACTGCTAATACTAAATGTTTTCAATTTAATGATCACCTTATATTTTTTTTAAAGCTTATAAACTTTGTGAGAAATAGCAACTCAGACCATTTAGACTAGTGTACGAAAGATGAGAGAAATTGGATAAATATACAATATATTTTTTATTTTAAATTCTTAAATTTTATTTTGTTTATATTTATACTGATTGCCGCAACTTCTTCTGTAAAACCCGTTAAAATGCTTCAGAACATCAAATGAAAACGTGTGTAGCAGAAAGACTTCAAAATCATGCAATTGACAAAATCAATAAAAATCGTACAAATAATAAAATTATTCATTAAATTAAATAAACGAAAAGCACCTATCTTCCTCACAAGTTAAAACTTAATGGCGTTATAAGTTTTCTTTTTTTCACAACTCACCGACTACCAATTTAAAAAGTGAAAATTAAAATACACTGTAAAGATGTAGGAAACAAATAACATATAAAAGTTATTTAAAGAAGCTCTAGAAATACATTTTTCGATAGGCATATTAAATGATGTGTAACTCAAATAAATTTCCGACTGCTCTCTAACAGTTCTACATTCGTTTAGTTTTATATCACTTGACATAAATACGTTCGCATTAATCATGAATAAAAAAATATATATTTTGTGGATACCTACACGAGAGATTATGAATTATAGTATGATTTGATTGCTTTAATAATTTCTATAAAAAAATCATATCCCGTACCTGCCGTAATCTTTTATTCAAGATTATTACCTGAACTTAAAAATATATTTTTAAAAAATTAATTAGGATAATAAAATTTTAATATCTTATTTAATAAAAAATCAAACAACAATGTTTTTTCAAGGATTGACTAAAAAACTATATTCGTAAAAATTCGCCTTGATAATACTGTAAATATTTTGTTTTAATTAGATATTAATATTTATTTATTCAGATTTTGTAAAATTTGTAATTTAACTAAATTAAGGCAGATTTCTTATTAAATGACAAACAGGCTATTATTATAATAAATTTCTAGTAATTTTTTTAAATTTTGAAAAAAAAATGAGCATTGCATTCTCGCAGCCAGAACAGTTATAAAGTGAACATATGGAAAGCCATACATTTTAATATAAATAATCTAAAAAGAAGAAAGTAATACCGCGCTGCATAAAGGTAATAAATTAAAATAAGATCAGCACGAACACCCAGATCAGTAGATCGATTTCAGATATCGTACTGAGAGAATTAAATTTATAGTTAATTGAAGCATACGGAAGACGCCGCGCCATGTTGATAGGGTACAAAACAATTTGGATCAGATAAAAGTAGGAGATAGTTTAATGCTAGGTCTGTTTGTTATTTGGGAATTGTGTACACTGTTTCCAAATAATTTTATAGTTTTTGTAAGTAAAGAGCTTTTATCGTATTTAGGCAGGTAACAAACTGTGCCACCTTTTAAAACATGGTCAATAGATGAAAATCCCGGGTTTGTCCCCAGCAAATTTACAATAATTTTTTAAACAATGAAAACTGTAAACAACAGCTAATTTTTAGGTTATTCGTGTATAACTCAAAAACTATTGCAGATATCGCGATGGTGTCAATGGGACTTTTTTAGAGAATTAAAAAACCTTCAAAATGTTTTTATAGAACTTGCTCCGAGCATTTCCCGCTGAGAAAAGGAAAAACTCCAAAGATGGACCTTTTTTCAAAAAAATCATATCTCCATTCGGTATAAAGATTAAGGAGTTTTTTTTTTTTGGAAAAATGATCGGTAATAATGTGTGGTTTAACTACGACGAAGATAGTTTCTGTCGGATTTATGGTTTTCCATTTAGAGCACCTCAAAAATTTAAGGGCTTTTTGCAAAACTCACCGTTTTAAGGCGGATCAATATCTTAATTCTAAAAACGGCATATAAAAGAAGAGATCAAGGTTTTTCTCTCGTTATTTTGAATTTTTCGCTCAGGGGGTAAGAAATCGGTGAAAAAAGTCTCTAAAAGTCGTGCGAAACGCGAAAAACTGCGAGCAAAGCAGAGTAGAGCGTATACTCTCCTCCTTCGATGGCTCGCTCCCCCACTACCGCTACTCTATTCTACTCTGCTTTGCTTGCCGTTTTTCGCGTTTTGCACGACTTTTAGAGACTTTTTACAAAGATTTTCCACCTCCTGAGAGAAAAATTCAAAATATGGAGAGAAAGATTTTGATTTCTGCTTTTATATGCTTTTTAGAATTAAAAAATATTGATCTGCCTTAAAACGGCGAGCCTGGCAAAGGAAGCCACTAAATTTTTGACGAGCTCTTAATTAAAAACTATAAATCCGACAGAAACCTTTTTCCGCATAGTTAAACTACACATTATTACCTATCATTTCCCGTAAAATTACTCCTTAATCTTTATACCGAACGGACTTTTTTCCGGATTATCTCGGCGCGAAATGCTCGGAGAAAGTTTTATAAAAAACCATTCTGTAGATTTTTTAATTCACTAAAAAAGTCCCATTAATAACATTGCAATAGCTCTGATTGTTTTTGGGTTATAGGCTAAAAAAATACATTTCGTTTAGAGATTTTATTATTTAAACACTTACTGTAAAGAAATTCGATCAGGACAAACCCGGGGTTTTCATCTATGTGTTAAGTGTAAAAATGGGCTCTTTTTTGCTCTGTTGATTAGCCTAATTTGTAATTTAGACTAGCTGTAAACAAAAAGTGTAATTTATTTCTGAATAATAAACATAGCTGCTGTTAATGATGTTTTTAAACGTAAAACCTTAGGCACGTAATAAAAATTAAGTCTTCTGTCTAGCAGTGTAGTATGTAAATTGACATTGATGCTATGTAACTAAAGCTGCAATAGCAAGGAAGTCGTCCTACAGTATTTCTATCCATATTTTGTACTCAAAGGCTTATGGCCTTTAATTGCAATTTATACGCAAATGTAAGATGGAAACAAAAACACACCCGTATGAAGTACACATAATACAACTAGAAGCTATCCTGCGAGGCTATTCCTCACTAAAAACTCAACAAACCTCCACAATCCAGAATGAATGTCACTAATAAAAAATAATTGCTGTTAAATAATTGCCCATATGGTTACCTTGATATGTATTTTTTTATATTTAAGCGTCCATAATTATTTCAGTTTTTTATGTACTAAATATAAATTATTTATAATTGAAGACAAAATAATACGGAAATGTAACATAAAAAGATTATGGCCCTCATAAGCATTTCTATTTTCTAGTTTCTAGTACCAATAAAAAATAATTCCTTTATGTTTAAATGATACGAGTTCTCCGAATTTTGCATTATATAGTTATTTTAAGTTTACATATTTTGTAGAGTAAAAAAGGTTATTAGAGAAATCTTTTTTTATTATTATTCTGTATAAGTAATAAAACGAAAAATGTCATACTTATTTTTTAATACGTACTGTTTCTAATAAGTATGTAGGTTTTGTTACGAAATAAGCCGTCCAAAGAGTTTAAACTGGTATTTAAACATAAACTATTAAAACGTGTGTTGTAAAAGGTTATTTTTAGATTTTTATTTTTGCTAGAAGAAATCTGATTTCATAAGCTAGCCAGGTAATAAATTTTGTTTTGTTTGTATATTGGACGAATTGTCATCGGCACCGTCATTAACAGAACAGGTTTTTTTTTTTTACTGTAAGTACTAAATAAGTGTACTTACTTACTGTATTTAATGTTATAAAATTCGCAAATGGTATGTTTTTATTCGCCTTTTATGGATCGTCATTGAGACAATTAAGTGTGTGGTCACTGTTGGTGTGGTTGCGTAGGCCAATCGACGTAATTTTGACCATCTGTTAATAAATAGCTTTATCCATAAATACTAGGTCATCGATTTATTAACAATTATACCGAGTTTTATTCATTTTATGTATAAATGGAAATATTTTTGCGCTTGGATTATTAGCCATTTTGGCACGAAAACTAACTAATTAATTCATAAATGCAATACATCTTAAATCAGGTCAGCGTGAAGGTTACAGAAAATGAATAATAGTAGACAAATGTATACATGGCCTATAAAAAGTGGATGAGGAAAATCCGTTCTCAAAAGAAACACACACAGGTAACTATCAATTTGATACGTATGTATGTAATAATATTGGAATTGCTAAATATTCAGTTACCGGGTTGTGTGTCGCCGAGCGGAACATGGGAAATCCCATGTAAATTTTAAGGGTGTTAATTATTGGCTCCCCTGTACATTTTGCAGAAAAAAATGTAAGATAACTTTTTAAAGAGACCAATCTGACAAACCCTCGTGCCAAGGTTTAAAAAATTTTAATAAGCGAATCTTGAATTATTCAATTAAATGTTATTACAAAATTACCAAATTTTCGGTTCAGGTAAAACCAAACAGACACCAGCCACCAACAAACAATTTGTTATAAGGCTTTGTCAAATCTGACGTACATCCGAATACAAGGAATGTTTTTTTTTGTTTCATTATTCTCACAACCATTACATTCAAAGTAAAAGACACATTAACCTTATTTTTTTTATCAAACCTTTCATTTAATGTAACAATTAAGTTTAACTAATAACAATTATTACTATCGATCATTAAAAAATAATTTTATCATACTAGAATTTAATTAAACCATGGCAGTATCTAAATATTTTCAATTTATTTTCCCATCAAGCCTATCTGGTCCATTTCAACAATTAAACGTATTGTCAGTAAATTCGAGTCCAAAGCCATCGCAATAAATAATTGGAAATTTTTAACTCAAAAAATCGAAAATAGTTCCGAAAAAAAAGAACTAAACTATTAATATTTTACTAGGTGTGGAAAATAAAATGAAATAAGAATTACATAAAAACATTAATTAATCAAATGTTCAAACAACCCCTCATTAACAGCTAAACAATATCCCAACAGATCATAAAATTAATTTCTAACGTTGCTAAGTTGATATTGCGAAATTTTATTACATTCTAACGAAATAGCGTTTTGTAGCTGGTTTAGATTCTCAAATTTTACACTTTTATAAATGACACTTTTTAAGTGACCCCACAGAAAGAAGTCATTCGGTGAAAGATCAGGTGACCTGGCTGGTCAAAGTATTGCCAGGTTACAGTCCATAAAAAAAGGGTTCAATGGTATGGTGTCTTAAAATTCCCACAAATACATTTGTTTTTTGGGGATATTGTGTCCGAGTCTGAACAAAGCGATGTTCATTTTCTTGGCTCCAATACAGGCAATTCTAAACATTTGGTTTATTGTTGAGGGTGAATGTATATTCATCGGTAAAACCAATATTTCTTAAAAAATCCCTATCGTTATTTGCTCTTTCCATCATTTCAAAACAACTTCCTGTAGCTCTTGATGTTTTTCGAATTTATACGAATAATATTTGTGTTTTTTCAAAGTGCGCAATACTGTTGTATGATGTTTATTCACCTCTTGCCCAAGAACCCTCGTACTAACCATTTTGTTTTCCTCCACACTCAGTAGAATATTAAGATCTTTCTTTCTTCGGCTCTATTATCGATATCCTGAGTTAAAAATTTACAATTATTTATTACGGTATCTTTGGACTCGAACTTACTGACAATACGTTTAATAGTTGAAATGGACGGAATGGGTTTTTTGGGAAAATAAACTGAAAACATTTCAGATACTGCTCTAAAACTGTTTAACGCATAATGCCACTTTTTCGTCGATTGAATAATTTATATTTTTTTCAAATACCGACTGTCACTGATTTATTGACACTTTTCCTCATGTCAGGGACAATATTCCTTTTACTGGTGCCTGTTTGTTTTTACCTGAACCGAAAATTTGGTAATTTTACAATTACATTTAATTAAATAATTCAAGATTCGCTTATTAAGTTTTTTTGAAACTTGGCACGAGGGCTTGTCAGAGTGGTCTCTTCAAAAAGTTATTTTACATTTTTTCTGTAAAATGTACAGGGAAGCCAATAATTGACCCCCTTAAAATTTATATGGAATTTATATATATTATTTATATATGTTCCGCTCGGCGACGCACTACCCGGTATGACAATCTATTGGAGCTTAGCGTATATATTCAGTTAATTTTTATTTGAAGCCAGTAGTTTAATATAATAAATATAATTTAAAAAATATCCACCCTATATTGCATTTAAATAAAATTCAAAATAATTGTAATTTTTATAAATTTAATAACTTGTAGTTTAGAAAGAGTTTAATTTAGAAAAATAATGGTTAATGGAAGCAAAAAGCGTTTACGGGTTTTAAAGTACCAATATTTATTTCTTTGTCTTATTTCTGTGTCTAAAAGGCACATTTTTGTATATTCTGTCATAATTATTCTTTTGCTTATGTATTTAATCCGTATTATATACCTGTGTAATAATCTTTACGATTTACGAAAACAAAAAACAAATTGATAAATAATAAATGTTAAAGCACAGTAAACCAATATTAATTAAATTTAGTAATTGTATTAAGAAGCCTGAAAAAAAATTTAGTAGGGTAAGAAATTAACAAAAAATAACCATTAGTAAAAAACTGCACCATGGTGTTAAGGCTCCTACACCAATGGTAATGGCGATGTCATGGTAATGGCAATGGTAATGGTATGTGACGCAGATGGTGTGGAACAAAGAACTTTCATTGCGACAGTCTTGAAAAAGTTACTTAAAAAAAACAGATTTTTTTTACTAGCGAATGTGGCAGCCAAATTAAAATCAAAATTTGGATGTAATGTAATTTGGAAACTATAAAACAATCTTAATATTTTTAATTTTGGGCTTATTTTTTAGAAAATTAATTGTGGTATTTGCTGTTTAGGCTATTGACTGTAAGAAAATAAAAGGGGTGGTAATAAGGAAAAATTTGTAAGAGCAACTTCCTGATTAATTATGGTTTTAAGGGATCTAAACATAAAAAATATATATAAAATACTATTAAATTTAAGATTGAGATTTTGAGAATGGAATAAATTTGTCACAAATTTTAAACTCAATATGTATTTAAAATGATGACAAATTAACTTCGATCTCAAGCAAGCCCAAAATTTAATAGAACTTTGTATTTTTTTTAATTTAGATGCCCAATAACCACAATCAATTGTTCTTATTTGTTTCTTATTCAAAGGGAATAGTCAACAGTTGGTCCCACAACGTCAATAATAAAAATGAAAAACTATTTGTGTTATGTAATATAAAATTTAAATTTTTAAGTAACCTTTTACGGAATGCTTTAATGATAGTTCGTTATAACATATTGAAGTAAAAACTGATAATAAGGTGTTTTAAAAAGTTTTTTAAGAATAAAACCCCAAGTAAAAATAAACCAAACTTTTTGTTATAATTTCATTTCTGCTTCAATTTTTTCGTAAAGTATACATTTATTTTTCCTGTTTTACTTCAAAAATATGTATCACAAAAAGTTAAATTCTAAAGACAATATTTATAACTTTATTTTAAGAAATTATTGCTTAAAGATTCTATAGCATGGCAATTAATGTAGTCTTTTTCTTTTTGCTATCTAAATGAATTTATTACAGCCGCAACTAATCTAGCAAACTATTAACATCCATTTTATCATTTTAATATTTATGATTTAAATTCATTAAGGCTTGTGCTTGTGCCATTCCATACCATATAAAACCATATTTATTAGAAGAAATATCGCGCTGTCATTAATAGAAAACGAATATAAAACACTTTACTATTATAAATTGTTGCCGGTGAAACTGTATACGTAGTAATTAATAGTCTTGTAAATTGACTTATAATTAAAGTACATTTGATATCTTAAGATTTTTAATACAGAAAAAAACAAAAGGTTACGTGAGTAGATGTATGTTTTAGCAAAATAAATTTAAAATTTACAAGGATCTTAAAAATTTTGCTATAAAAGGCTTCCGCACTGTTTCATGATCCTGTATATATAGATATATGTCTTTTAATACATTTTTTTTAAATAATGAAGTAGTTATTTGTGCAACCAGTTGGGAAAAGCACTCGCCAAGCGAGTTCCGCAAAAGAATGTGAGTTATGAAAAATAATGTTTCCCAACGCGTTTCACGCAATATTTTTTCTAATTTTGAATATGATATGGTTGTTTTTAATTTAGGTTGAAAATATAAAAAACATTTTCTACAAGTGTGAGGAAAACTATGCTTTTTCGCTCTAATCTGCGTGCGGAAAATAGCGCTTTTCCGCTCTAGTGCGGCAAAGAAAAATCTTTTAATTTTTGGAACATAAATTAGTATCTAATTATAAAATAATGCATAATTTTGCTTATAATAGTTATATATTTGAAAAAACTGAATTTTGCTGTAATTTTGCAGTCTTTTTATAACATTATTAAATAAAATAATTCTAATTTACCAAATATAAGTACATATTTTTAATAACTCCATATAAATTATTAAAGAATCCATAGCAACCAACTAATTGTTTATGCATCTATCAAAAATTAATTTTCTGTCACGCATTTTTCAAGCAAATTGGAGAAACATTTTCAATGGATTCTGACAAAGATTTAGCAGCATCAATTATCGAAGCAGTAGAAATAGCAAGTATAGAACTCCTGGCCATGAAATCTCGTCACAGGTATGAAAAATAATTTGTTATGTTCGAGAGCTGGTGTCAAAGTGCGGGTGTGAAGTCTTTTATAGAAGAATTTTTTTGGCCTATTTTTCTTATTTATCAAAAACATGTAAACCCAAAACATTATGGTCTAGATACTCTATGCTAAAATGTATTATTAAGTTACGAAAGCATAGATTTAAGCAAGTTTTTCAAAGTGACGGCCTATCTTAAAAAACAAAGCGTTGGTTTTAGACCCGAAAGGGCTAAAGTCTTTATCGAAATTCATGGAGGAAAGTCAGATGATACTTATTTACAAATAAAAGTGGCTACGATTTTTGTCTTAGCGGGCGCTTGTCGTAGAGAGGAGTTATCAAAAATATGTCTGGACCATATTGAAGACCAAGGAAATTTAGTATTGATACACATTCTAGACTCAAAAAATCACAACTCTAGAAGCTTTGTCATTTCTGGAGATGCCGAAAATAAAAAAATTAATCTATATAGAAAGTAAGCCAGTTTAAGAAAGCCGACAACACCACATAGGCGATATTTTGTGAACTGTAAACACGGAGTGTGTTCAGTACAGTTTATCGGCATTAATACCTTCGGAAAAATGCTATCAGAAAAAGCGGCCTATCTTAAACTTCCTAACCGGGAATTGTAAACTGGGCATAGCTTTCGCCGGTCCTCTGCAACATTTCTCGCAAACTCCGGAGAACAAATATCCAACATTAAACGTCTTGGAGGCTGGAAGTCTACATCAGTCGCTGAAGGATAACTCGAAAATTCAACAAATTTTAGAAATGATATTTCAAACAAAATACTCAATTTTACCGAAACACCTTCAACTATCCAGAAACAACAGTCAATGCTATCTTCCAATGTACTAAACTTCTCGGTTCAAGAAACTACTTTCATAGTTGCAAAAGATTGGCTCATCAAGAACCAACGCCGCCTCCGTCAACGTTTTCTACAGTAAAGTAACTCGCGTCAGCAATAAATTTGCAAAACGCGACCAATTGCCCTTTTACTATAAATGTTAATAATAATATTTAGTGTATAAATTCCTTCGTTAATAAACATTATTTTAACATTAATCTTTAAAATTATGTTGGTTTTCCTTTTGCTTGTAAAAAATATTGTTCCTCACACTTGCGGAAAGTAACTTTTCCGCTCCCGGCAGCCGCGTGCCGAAAAGTATCACTTTCCGCACTTGTTAGGAAAATAACTATTTCAAAACTCATTGACGTTAAATAGTTTTAAAAAGTGTCACTTTAAATGTCAAAATAAGAAAAAACTAAAAAGAATCATATCATATTCAAAATTTAAAACAAAAATATTGTGTTGGATGAGTTGAGAACACTGTTTTTCACTACTTACATTCTTTTCTGCTCGTTACGAAAATTAGTGCTTTTTCCAACTTTAGTGCTTTTTCCAACTGGTTGCACAAAAAACTATTTTCAGAAACATGGTGTCTAAAAGTGTATCTTTTTATAATTAATGGCAACCCATATTTAAAACGAAAAACCAGCGTCGGGTAATACAGCTTTTTTGGTATTAAGATTTTATTTCGAATATTTTGTGCTGAATCTATCATTTTCCAAATGGGAATTATTTTAGCGCTGTTGTTGTAATGAGTACATGCTTTTTTATTTATCAATGGTTCAATTATAGATGTTTATTTTTAAAAAATAATTAATTTTACGAAAAATCTTAGCCCCAATTAAATTATTATGAATATAACCTTATTAAAACACCTTATAGATATGAATTATTTGGGTAAATATGGCGGCGCTGATTAGAATGTTGTACGACGCTAGCTAAAAAATACCTTTGGCGCCATACGTCGTGCCTAGAAGACCGGGCATATAGTTAAATCTTGCATGAGCATCAATCGAGTACATTTGCCCTGAAACACAAAATTAAAAAAAAAACTCATTTGATTTGTTATCCCAATACAGAATCATCACTAGTTGCGTTACTACTATACTTGTCACTACAAGCCTGAAAATAAAAATTTAAACAAAATGCAATACAGCATAATTAGATAAATTTTACCATAAATATGTAATGTCATTACCTTGCCAATAATAGCTGCCTGGTGCACCAACAAATAAGCGATCTCCGACCTAAAATTAAAAAAAACATTCAAAATATATTTTTTTTACTTTTAGGCATAAAATGTAGTTGTTCATTTTGTGAACTGGATTTCCAGCTCGTGAAGTGGAACCAGATAGTGTAATAATATTTTATTTCACTATCTGGACAATTTTTATGTCCAGTTCATGAAATGGATACGTAATAAGAATTATTCTTCCACTTAGAGAAGCGAGACTATATTACACTATATGGACACAAAGATCATCCAATTTCTGTAATGCATTGGCATTTGTTCACTTGGTCAAACAATCAGTCGTCGGTGTTTTGAATGGCATGAACATTATATTGAACTACTAAAGCAAAAATGTTTCATATCAAAGATAATTTTTATACGCTTCTTGATCAACATTACACGTAAAAACTAACCACAACTAACCAAAAATATTGGGTCATTGCATTGTATTACAGTAGATAGATAAATGCCAAAGATACAGTACAGGAACTGGATGAGTTTTGTGTCCAGATGCTGTAATACCGTCTCGTTTCACCAAGTGGAAAAATAGTATTTCCATTTCATGAACTGGACAAAAATATTGTCCAGATGATGAAATAAAATATTATTACACTATCTGTTCCACTTCAGGAACTGGATATTTAGCTTATGAAATGGACAATTACGCCATGTGAGTGCGACAGTTATAAGTAGAAACATTTATAATAGGAAAATCATGTTTTTGGTGGTAATATATGAATTAACAGAAGCTGGCACTTATAATTCTTTTCGATATTTCAAATTCATTTTGAAACGAATTCTTAATATAATCTTTCTGTTTTCATGCTACTGCACGGGGCAACACATTCCAATAGTGTTAATTTGCATTTACCTATCTTGGATTAACCAGTAGTGATAGTTTAATATTTTGTAAGTTTTTTTTAATTAACAATTAATAATGTGCTGTGGTAAAGTATGAGTGTGACAAGACAAAAATTACTGCAAAGTTAATGTGACATGATAGTTCATATTCAATGATCGATTTTAATACATTAAAATGGTACTAAGGAATAATTTTCTGAACCATAAAAAACAGATAAATGTTTTAAAATTCCTGATCGCGCTTGGCCAAATAACAAATTATGAATTTAAGAGCCAAACAAATTAACGACCGATTTTAAAGCGTACAAGCTAAAAGGCAGAAAAATATGCGACTTTGGCGGCATTTTCCAAATAACAGGGCCGCTAATGGCCAGATAGAGGCGCAAGCAGCAGCGGGCGGTCTTTTGGCCTCTGCCAGGCTGTTAACCAGCTGTTAACACGGCCCGACAGAGCCATTCATCAAAGTGTGCAATCTAAGGGTTAGCTTTATAGCTTTAAGTTATATAACTATCATCATGTCCTTACTTGCTGCTGCTGCAGTTCAAAATGTTGCTTGTTTTAGTTTTTTTACGAGTCAATCGTAATTTGTAATAAACAAACATTCACATCGAACCATACATCACATAAAACACCAGTCAAAGACTGTACCACTGCCTCAAGATAGCCATATTTTTACTTTAATAAAGTAAAAATATAAAATAAATATATTTTACATATAAATTAACATATAACATAATCGTAGAACATATTTACATTTATTATGTTATAACTTTAATAGACCAATGGGGAAATGGAAATGAGAAACCTTCCTGAGTTGCGACTTTTTCGCGATTTTAATAGCAAGGAAAGGAAGTAGTAACATCTCTTGTATAAAGTTTCTTAACCTACTTTAAAAAGTTTCAATATGTCCATAAGAATTTTTTAAAAGGTAAAAATTATTTTAATACTGATTTGACTACTTTCAGTCTTTAAAAACGTAATAAATATATTAATATATATTTTTATTGTATACTCTACTTATAAAAATAACTAGTAATAAATAAATAAATAATCAAATAAAATGAAAAAAATAAATATGGAAGTTATTTGGTAAAAACTGGCTCTTAACCACCTATGGGAAGGGCCGAAAAATGCAAAATATGTGTTTAAAGTAAATGATGATGATGATGACTAATGGATTGATGATCAGGCATAAGGCAACGTACCTACAAGATATTTTATACATTTAGATGGATACAAGTGAATCAAAAATTTAAAATGATATAAAAACTGGAATCAGAAAAGTCTTTTGGAAATGTTTATAGGGTAATTTTGTAATAGATATTTAACGCAGTAATATAGGGAGCACAGTGGGCAAAAGTAGCTTGAATGCTTGAAATAATGACATTTTTTGAGCAAGTATAAAATAAAAATGTATGTTGATGTCGCACAAATCTCTGGTGTGTAGAAAACTTGAAGAGGTAATTAGGCATAAGGGTAATTCTGCCATCTTGAATTGCATCACAAAAGGTACTTAACAAAGTTTATTTACTTTTAAAAATTGTATTTCTGCAAATCTTGAAACATGCCTAATGAAAAGTTTAACATTATTTTACATTTTTCGTAGTCGATATCATTAACCTTTGACAGTAGGGAATCATATACTAATTAAAATAGTGAAAATGGAGTATGTGCACATCAGCTTAGTTTTGGATTCTAACAATTTAGTAAACCTATGTGGAGAAAACGATGATCTGTGCTAATGATGCTCAATTATCTCATTGACTTTAGCACTTCAGCATGTACACCACTCATACGGTTCACCAAAATAAAAGTGAGTCTATCTGTTTAACCCTTATAATTAATAAAGTGAGATTTTGTCACTTCAAGCTTAACAAAGGATTGAATGCTAAGTTCAGTTAAAATTCATCTAGATATGTATTTTGACAATGTCAAAACTATATTAAAATTATTTTAATCAATGCAAAATTATTTTTTTAACCCTAAATAATTAAAAAAAAAAAAAAAATATATTGATATTCATTTTTTAGTTTTTTATATTTATCAATATATCTTATTTACGTAAAACATATTATACATATAAACCATTTGTAAAAAAACTTAAATTGTTTATGGCTTTATTCTTGAAATTTTACAACATGGTTGTTGCCAGTATTTTAAAGTAGTCCACTGAGAATAAGAATAAGAAACAAGTAAATGTTTTATGCATTTATGTATGATTATTATTTCTTTTTAGCCAAAAATGGAAGTAGTTGTAGGTATTCTCAACAGGATTTGTAAACGTTTATCGTATATGTGTCATGACCGGTTAAAACAAAAACAAAATGACAGCAGTTTATTTATTTATTTACACATTATCATTTAATATCAATACCAAATTTAAAACGGTTGTATTTTACTATTTACGTTAGGAACTTGTACACTTTTTAGACCAAATGGATATATCCTTTTTCTGTGCTGTTTGCTGAAAAATCCTACCATAAACACGTATGTAAAATGAAAGCCAAGTTCCTATTTAAAAATCTAGGCCTCTTAAATAACTGATATATAAAATTAGACCATTTTGCGTAATATGCATTATGCGAAAAAGGTTTTTTTAAACAAATATCTAAAAAATATAACTTGTGAAATGTCGGTCAATTTTCGAACAAGTATTTTCAATTCGCTCGTTGAATATATTAACAAAAATCTCTCGTCTTGATAATGCTTTTTCTTATCATCATACAGTCCTTTATGCCAAGTTATTTCACAAGATTATAAAGGAGAAACATACCTTATAAATAAGAAATATGATCCATATAACGGCGTCTTAGGCTAACGAAGAAAAACAAATATCCAAGAAACAGTTAGAAACATCAAGAATCCATTTTTTAATAATGAAAATATGTTTGACGACAGAATGACAAAATATTTTGATATGTTAACCTATGTATACTAATAATTAAAGCAACAAAACTGACTGCTTGTTAATAAAATTGAAGGAGCATTATTTTTTCAGCTTAGTCTAAAATTTTGTTAAATAACTGTTGATAATCTTAAAATAAACTATACAGGTTAATAAATAGGTACAATATAGAAAATTCGTTATAAGTTTTTGTCTACATATAATTTTTCGCATTTTTTCATAGAAAAATAAAGTTTAGCATGTTGTGGTTAGTTATTCGATCATTTGTAATTGACTGAATTTTTAAAGAAATAAATTAACAGTTGTTACTTAGCGTTGTTAACATTAAAAAAATAAAATATGGTTATTTCCTAAAAAATAATAAAAAAATATCTAAAACCATTGTTAAGGTATTTTTTTGCGCAAAAATGTATATTTTTTTAGTCGTCGACAAAAGTAATTTTGATTTGTGTTTTAAACTTCTAAAATATATTTTTTTAAATTTAATCAGGAAGTGTCCATATTTTGTAAAAATTGTATTATCTTAAACAAACATTATGAATATAGATAAGCTCCTAAGGTATAATAAAGTTTGCGAAATTGATTTTAATAAAAAAAATCAGAAAAATAATTTAAAATTATTTAGACCATGTTGATCTAAAGAAAAAGCTATCGACATTTGGGTGACAAATCAGAAACCGTTTAAAATAAGAAAAACGTAAAACCATTTAAAATGTAAATAATAATTTTAAAAAATAATACATTTACTTCAAAATTGTGGACTTTTTCTATATCTTAATACTTTTAAACTAAATATACAAAAATAATTAAGCTATACTCTTCAATAAATCGCACAGCATATGACATTATACTTATTGACTAAGGCCAAACAAGGCGGAAATGCTGGAGAGTAATACCAAAAGGCGGGAATCGTAATAATTTAATAAATTTTCCATGGCTATTGGTCATAATTTCTTCACGCTATTTGATTTTATTAGGAAGGAATTCATCTCGGCACAACATGGTTAGTCCATTAGTGCACCCTGGCGATTTCTGCTTTGAAATAAACAAGCAACTATTTTTAAATTATTTAAATACCTATTCTTACTTTACTTCATGCCCATATTTATACCCATCGTCTCGAAGACCGTGAATCGCGTTGTTGGCATTCGTTGGCTTACTTAACTTATTTCTATTTTATTAAAAAGAATTTACGATTTTTAAAAACACATTGAGTAAAGGTACATCGTTAAAATCGTATCCGATTAGACCAACCACTTCGAACCTAGACTGCGTGTACTCTTCGTTCTGAATTTTATCGGAAACAGATAATCCAGTGCTACATTCTTTTAAATTAAACAAAGAAAACATGTACCTTGAATGACAAACAAAACAAACAAAGAAAAATGTATGCTTCTAACCATACATCTGTGTTTCTTAACAAAATATAAAATCACAGGAAAAAGGCTGCAGTTACCTTGACGGTAAGCTTAAAAAATATAAAAAAATAACAATAAAACTATTTTAGGTAAAGCTTTCTTAATTTGTCTTTTCTTTTTGGTCAACTGTTTTTTTTTAAATGTTATTTTTCAAGTCCTTTATTAAACGCGAAAATATCATAAAAAACGACAAAAATGCAGGTCGATTTTTGGCGTTCAATTTAATCTTTTACCTATCAGAAACGTGTATATTTCATTTTTCGGATGGATTAAATTTCTAATTGCAGATCGGTTTCAGTGTAACGATGTGCCCTTACTTATTGTGCCCTTATTAAAAAGAATCCGTATTAGGTATAAGAGTAAAGTATAATTATATAAGTAAAGATAAATCCATTTTCTTTTCATTTAAAGTGAATAAGTGCGGTACGACAATAAAAAAGCCGAAACACTCCCTTTAATCACAACACACTTTGAGAGGCTTCGATTAACATGTATTGTAAAATTGGATAATTGTTGCACAACTATATCTATTAACGTGACGATAATGCTTATTGTTCTAAATCCCTTAAGATTTTATAAAATGGATTTTATTTCATAATGTCCAGTAAATTAACTAACCCTGCGACCGGTAAAAAGAACATTACAATACCTAATATCGTAATTTTTATATTAGTAGTAGATAAAACTTTTTCCATTTAACAGTGATAAGTAAAAGACAATCATAATTATCTATGAGAACGTCATTAAGCTAGTCAGCATTTTCATTGTCAACAAATATTTAAGATTTTTTTAAATCAGGACTATAAATTTTTATTTTTTTATTTTTGAACAGTCCACGAAGGCTAAGTACTAACGCACCGTGGCTGTCTTAAGTGTGGTGAGAGGGAGTTTGTTCACACGGGACTTAAATATTTGGAGACTGAAAGGAGAGGAAAAAACTTCTACGAGCAGCAAGTCCATGATCTGGATACTCTAGGAATGAAGGAACGATGAAAGCGGAAAGTTCGAGACCTTTCTAGTTGAACTGTAAAAGAATGCATAAAAGTTGCACTACGAGTTGCTCTATTGGGAGCTGCCAGAGGAGGAATTATACTGGCCAACTCCTCTGATCCTCCCCTACAGCTTGACGGCAGCGCCATTCCCTAGACAGAAGAACAATATTCTAAAGAGGGTCTGATTTAGAATACATACAAAGTATACAGATTGGAAGAAGAGAAATATTTTCTGGCTCGAATGAGGATTCCAAGCTTTGTTGAAGCTGCCGAGGCCGAGGGGTAATGTGTTTCTGCCAGTTAAGGTATTTCCCAACTCGGTGATGAAAAGTAAAATATTTGACAACCTCAATGAGTTTTGAAAAGTTTTTTTTTATATTTTAAACTTAAATTACAAAGAATCATATATCATATTCAAAATTAGAAAATATTTATTTTCCTAACAAGTGAGCAAAGTCACATTGCGCAAGCGTTAGAACACAATTTTTCCTACGGCGTCAGATAATACCAATATTAAAGCAATGATTATTTTTTAAATTATGTTTAATCTGAAAGAACTACTACAACATATTTATAAATGGGAATTATTTGTTGATAACATTTACAACAAAGAACAGTTATTAGCATATTGTAAATTAATTGCAGAACCTGTAATTTCATTTAGCGGGTGGCTTATGGAAGCGCTTATTGTACTGCTTGATGAAGGTTGACTTAGCTCAGGAGGGAGTTGTTCATGGTCAATATTTATTCGACATATCCTTTTTCTGATTTGTGGATTCACCAATGTAGCTCTCAGCTACAGCCGTTGATTTCCAGCCCCAAGTCGCTTGACAATGGTAATTCCTTCTCCAGAATCCGCCACATAGTCGCAGAGGATCGACGAAAACTATGTCCGGTGTACTCTTCGGATTTTTTAATTTTAGGTATGCACAATTTCTGAAGGCATTTTACCTCTTGAATTTATTCCCACACATTGCGACTGCATGTTCCTTGTTTATACTGGACAAAAAAACGTCTGTGTGGGTATGTGGTTTTCGCAAATTTGTTATTTACGGTACAATTGCAGATAAAGTCCGTTATTTGTTTCATCGGACACTACAAAGATTCTGGAAGTGTTATTTTTACTGTCAGGAATTTTCACCACTTGAAATTTTCATTATCCTGTATGTCATCAATCATTATTTTTGTAAGTTCATCTCTCCTACAAGCACCGGCTAATCCAAAAATTGTAGCAACTTTATTAGAAGGTAAATATTATCAGGTGCTTCTTTCATGAAACTTCTTCTTTGTTGAAAGTTTTGATTTTTTTGGCCGGTATCCACGTTTTGGTGTTTAAGTAGTGATGTTAGCTTGAAATATGAACTTAAATCAAGGTTCCTTTTCACTTTGAGGACACATTTTAACATAGAGTACTTACTCCATAAAGTATTAGGTTTATATGATTTTTGCAAATCCGCAAAATAGGCCAAGAACACTTCTTCTTTAATACTTTTTGTCCCCTTGCTGGAGCACCAGTTTTCGAAATGTTTATATTGATTCTCATATTTTTCACGATATTTTGCTGGTAATAAATTCAAACTTACGGTATTTGCTGCATCCAGGATAGAATCTGGTAGCTCCTCATCGGAACTACTCATTTCAAATAATTATTTTTGTCGGATTTTATTTAATTAAAAAAGATACTATGACGCCTTTTCATTAAAAATGCTTGTTTGTATTGAGATTCATTTGTGCAATTGCTTGTTCATATGGAAACTAAGAAAAAATCTGACATGATTGTGTTTAAAATCACCAAGATTACATATTGTTGCTTGACTTGTCATAATCATTTATTATTATTATACAGGGTAATTAAAAAAATGTTTTTTTTGTGTTGTAGTTGAAATATTGAAAATTACGAAGTAACAAACAAAAAAGAATAAACTAAAACTTGCAATGGCTTCTATATTGCATGAAATAGCCTAAAATTACTAAAATACATATGAATCTTGCTTACCTGTAAGATTTAAGAGTGTTTACTTTTCCGCACGGCGTGCAGAAAACTTACTTTTCTGCACGAACGGAACGGAAAATTGCAACTTTGTGCACGAAAGTGCGTGCGGAAAAAGTGGACTTTCCGCACGCTCGTAGTAAAATATTATGTGAAACGCGTGAGAAACAATTTTTTTCTGAAGTAAATTTGAAATTATTTTATATTTGATCTTTATGGATAACACTCGCTTTTGTATTGTAGACAAAAATATTAAAAATAAAACTTGTCTTTGTTTATAAAGATCGATACCATTTACGTAATAAATATTTTTATATTAAAGAGAGCTGTAAATTAAAATTGTTTAAATTTTCCTTAATTTTAAATCTTTTTGCAAAATTGCCAATTGTTTTTTACTTAAAAAAATTATATGTAACAGTTTTTTTTAAATTTTCTTTAAGGCTATTACTTTATGAAATACAAGAAATTATTGATCATCCCTCATAAGTTGTCCCCTTTTTCGACGATTGAGATGCGATCCAAAACTGTTAAGTGATGCATTACAGCAATCAAACGGTGAAGTCATGGGCTAACGATAAGCTCAAAAAGCGGTGAGTTGGCAACTCCTACAATTTACAAGTGATGAATCGAAATGCCGCCTTTATCCACATATAATGTTGGTTTTAATACCTGAACATCGAATAAATAGATGCCAACTTGGGCCTGTCAAAATAATCAGTGAAGCCCATGCTTTTGGCCACTAAACGTATTTATTCAGATTATGATAAATGAAAAGGCGAAAAATTATTCTTGAAAAAAAAAGGGGATCCTTTAGAAAAAAATGTTACAAGAATTCTTATATAAAAAAATAATATCATTTTAATGATTGTTGAAGTCATAAATTAAATATGATAATTAGATTCAGGTACATATAGTTGTTTTTTCTTATAAGAGTTATAATTTTTCTTCTCGTGAGAACGAAGCAGCAAATGTTGGTGGTATTTTAAATTCAATGGCAAAGCATCCTTGCTTTTATCTAAGGAGATCTCAGAGAAACATTACAGCTCGCCGGTGTTTAATTTTTAAATGGCAAAAACAAGAACTAGTTAGGCAATAACGATTTGTCATTTTCATTTCAATGTGCTGCAATGCGTTATTCATTTATTGTTGATACCAAACGATGTATTTTCCAGAATTACACACTGTTCAAAAAATATTTAGATCTTTAGATAATATAACCTTATTAGACGTAAATAGTTTAAAAAATATTCAAAACTCCCGACGATGTTACGTTATTTTTTTGTCTACCCCAAAAGAGTTAGGTTTCCCGCAAGAAAAAGTTGATGATGATTTAATGTCAAAGCATTTATTTTACAAATTAAACAAATTCTTTAAGAAAAGTTAATCAAAAACTGTTTTTTTTTAATGTAAAAAGATTTCGCTGTGATCATCACCAATTTGCGACACGCTGTGTGTTGTTATTAAAAACTCAATAAAAGAAACCAACTCTACTACTGGTAAAGGTAATGCTTAGATTATTATCATTCTGCCGTGAATTAAAATTAATCCCTTTTTTTCGTGAGCTAATAATATAAAATTTATGGTTTTTGAAAGTTTTTTGTCGTGTTGGGTGTGTTTTTGAGCTAACAACTATAAGTATAGAAATAAATATCTCTATAAAAACACAAGCTTCCCATTGGTAAAAATTAGGCATAACAATTTTAGGATTACACTGTGTGATGCAGAAAATAACTATTTTAGGTGTCGCTTACTTACAGAATTAATAGCAGCACTGAAGCCGGCTTGGCACGAGCCCTGTCTGTGATATCCCCAATTATCTGAAAATTCACACAAGATGTTCATCTTTTACAATTTAATGATATTTTAGTGGACTTGCTTGAATGTTTCATCCCTATAATAACTAAAATAAATAAATTTGTAATTTCGTCTCAACCTGTTTAATATTTATTGGTATTAAATTTTGTATTGGAGAACTAAAAATACCTTCTGAGATTATTATTTTAGTTAAACCTTATAAATCTAAGTTTAAATGGCATGTGCCAAAGAACTTTAGCTAAATTGGGCCACTATAAATGTGGAAAATTTCGTCTCATCTTATACAAGTTCTGCATAAATGTATTAAAATATCAAAAAGGACAAGGTCTCAATACCTATCTCAAACTACTCAATCATTATAGCAAAATAAAAGGCATTTTGTAATTAATGTCAGATATCTGACTGCGCATAAATTCCGGAATAACCTGTAGATTACTAAAATCAAAATTAACCAATTTTTTCAGGTAATTTTTTTTTAAAAAATAATTATTAAAAAATTGCCTTTTTCGTTTCTTTTTTTAATAAAAAAAGTACTGGCTACCCTTTATATAAAAGACCTTTAGAAATTCAAAACTCAAAAATGGTTTTGAAAAATCCGATCCGACTTTTTTTACCGAGAAAAGCCGAAAACGTTTAAAACAGCCCTTTTCAAAATTTATTACGTATCTCCGTTAATTTTTGATATTAAGGGTGATTTTTAGGAAATGATAGTCATAAAATACTTTGAGCTGCCGAAAGATGAAAATTGTTGCATTAATAGTTTTTATTCAATCCACTAAACAAATAGGCCCTTATCTTCAAAATCGTCGAATCCTGGATTTTTTAAAACCATTTTGTAGATTTTTGAATTCTCTACAAACGGTCTTTTATGAGTAAAGTGATATAGCCAGTACTTTTGGTTATATCTAAAAAAAAGCCTTTTTTAATAATTATTGTTTAAAAAAATTACCTGAAAAAAAATTGGTTGGATTTTTGATTTTAGTAATCTACAGGTTATTCCGGTAGCCAGATATCTGTTAACATTAATTACGAAATAATAATAATTGACCTAAACGGGGAGATGAACGTATCTTCGTTTAACCCTTTTTAAATTAAATAAAATGAGTATGAAAGAGGGTATTTTTATTGTAAATAGACAGGATTAAAACCTTTAAATTAATCAGTGAATATTGGTATTAAAGGTTAAAAAAATGGCCAACAAGAACAAGAATAAAACATCAGGTGTGTTATATTTTCCGTAAATTATTTAACTAAATATTCATAACCTTGTTAAAAAAAGCCGTCAAGTACGCTTATTCGTTTACATAAAGTCATTCTTTCATTTAGCACACTTCACAATTTTGAGATTTTAGTACCCGTTCCATGTTATACGTATAAAAAGGTGCATTTCATCTGGTCCCAGATGGGTCGCAGTATACAACTCGAATATCCGATCCCGTAAACTTGACCTAAATTGCCTTTACTTTTTTATCATTTATTATAAACTTGTTTCCGTTTTTCTTTTCCCTGTTTTGGGCAGTATTGTTCTCAAGATTTAAAAATGATAGGACATTAGCCATCTTAGAGTACCATTATTGCAGCTTTTAAATTTAATATAGATATTAGTAATCTAAAAACAATACAAAAATTTTTTAATGATGTTTTTTCCCTTTTTTTATTTTAAAATGTTTTTTTTTAAATTTTCCTGAATATAAAAAAAATTTTTTCCCTTCTTGCAAAAAAAACATATTATTTACATCACATTATAGTAAACACAGCCCCCTTTATACTTCTCCCAAAAAAGTTTATTTTTAAAAACCTTTATTTTGGGCCAAAAGGGGGAAATTTTTTCTGTAACTCCTTTTTACCAAAACCGTTTTCCAACCCTTTTTTGTGATAAACATTAAACAGACACACATTCGGGGTTATTTTAAATTGCTTGCTAGAAAAGGGGTTAATTTAAAAGGGGTTATATTTAAAAAAAACTACTTATGTAAAAAGAGGATTTAACTAAATTTTCCCCCATCTTACGGAAGAACAATGAAATTTTTTTGGGTTCAAGCAATAATTTAGAGAATTTTAAAGGGGGCTTCAAATGGTTTATATATTTAATTTAATGCTCAGAACATTTTGTTTTTAAATATTAGTATTGAAAAAATCTTTTGGCAAATTTTTTATCATTTTTTTGGGGTTTTAAAAAGGGCAGATGCAAATAAGAAAGTCCGTTTTCTCATACCTTTTTTAGTTATCATAAAAAGAGAGAATTCTACCAAGTTTGCATTGCATTTTAAAATTAAAACTCCTAAAAATTTTTAAGGGGAAACATTTTGTTTTTTAAAAGAGAATATAATAATTAATTTTTTTTGATTTTTAAATAACCTCAATTTTGTTCTGAAGGGTTTTGAATATTCTTAAATTTTTTTAAAAAGATGAATCTGATAAAAAAAAATTTCCCCCAGGGATCTCTTCTGTTCATTTCTTTACTGCCCCCAAAAACCCCCGGGGGGGCACAAACCCAAAAAAAATAAAATAAGAATGTTAAAATTTTAGAAAAAAAAAAATTTTAAAAGTAAAAATTTTTTTTATTTAAAAATTTTTTTGTTTTTTTTTATATATAAAAAATTTAATGTTTTTTTTACAATGTCCGCATACTAAAATAATGTATAAAAAAACAAAAAACCGAAAAAGGGATTTATTAAAGATACCAAAAGATGTGTATTTATTATTGATATTGATAAAACAAATAAATAATATATCAACTCCCCTTTTTTGAGGCATAAAATTTTTTTAAAAATACTATTTGAAGATTTTCCCCAGATCAATACTGAATTTTAAAACTATTTTTAAAAAAAATTTTGGAAACAGTAAAAAAAAACAAGTATCATTAAAAATGATTAAAATATTACCATTCTTTAAGACAACGACTTGTTTTTGGTCAATAAAAGTTTTTTTCGACTGTAGCTAAAAAAACAGCCGACCAGTTTGCGGACAAAATTTCATATGGGCGCTTTTCTTAAAAAATTAAAAAAAAAATTTTTAATCGAAAAGGGGTTTTTTTAACACTTAATAGTTAGTAAAAAAAAAAATTTCTATAAAAAGAACATGAATTAGACAATCGAAATCACAACACCGAAAAAAATAAAACCCAAAAAATTTAGAAATTAAATAGCAAAACGTAAAAAAATATTTTTTTATAGTTTATTTTGTTTTTTGGGGGATAATTTAAAAAAAAAAATTTGGCTTTTCTCCAGAATAATATATATTATTTTTAAAGTTTTGGAATTGTTTTGGACTAATATACAAAAACAAAAAAGATTTTTTTTTTTTAAAAATTTAAATTTTTTTCTAGGCACTATAATAAAATAATTATGTTTATAAAAAATTTATAAAAATAAAAATAAACTTACTTTTTTAAAAATTGGCAACCCGTTATAAGATATATTTCCAACAAGTTTGAATTTTAAACCATACATATATCTTATAAGGGTTCCCCAAGTTTTCAAGGGGAAATTTATTTTCTATGTTTATATAATTACTTAAAAATAATTATTTTATTGTAGTACCTGAAAACAAATCAATTTTATAAAAAAATTTAAAAATTTTTGATCTTTTCATGTTTTTGTATTTTTTTTGCAAGAGCTTTTTTTTGGAGAAAAGCCAAATGATTTTTTTTTTTTAAAAAATCAATTTAACCTTTGTCCCAACCTTTTTTTTTAAAAAATTTGGAAGTGTTCTGCTTCAGGGGAAAAGTACTTGTTGAAAACTTATGTTCTTTTGATAAACGGATTTTTTATTTTTTTAAAAATATACTCGTTTTCTAATTATAATACCCCTTTCACTTTTAAATAGTAAAAAAAAAAAGCATTTGTCCTCCCTATGGTTTCATGTGACTCCTGTCTCCAAAACCCGATGCTCAAAAAAATCACAAAAAAGGGCATTCCCCCGGTTTTTATGTAGCAGCAAAAAGAGTTGAATTTATAAAAAATTTTGGGTTTTTATTCTAACAACAAATTGTAAAAAAAAAAAAACGCGTACCCTAATTAATTGTTAGACTTGTCCACAGAAATAATCTCAGAAAGGTTTTGGGGGTTGATTAAACCTTTTTTTTTCTTAATGAAATTTTAAATGTTTGAACACTGTAAAACGTTAGTTCTTTGATATAAATTCACTTTTTTAAAGGATAAATTTTTCAAAATTTTTGCATTTATTATTTCTTTTAAAATTTTAAGTACATAAAAAGTAGCTAATCCATTATTATCACAAAAAAAATAATAAAATTGTCAAAGAAAAAAGGGGCGAAATTAAAAAAAAAATTTTAAATGATCTTTTTTTTTTAATTTTTTTTTATAGGTTTTATAAAGCGGGAACAAATATTTTATACAGTAAAGCGCACCGTACTGCGAACATAGGAGGCTCCTGGACAATTTTGGATGTACCCAATTCTAAAAAATAAAAAAAAATTTTGTGGCTTATCTCAATTTCCGTCTCGTTTTCTCACGTGGTCTTTTTTTAATGGGGGGGAGTGCGGTGAAAAATTTGGGGAAGAATTACCTGCCCAGTTTAGTTGTGTACCATGATACTATTACTCGAGAAGATAAACCCACCCCATGAGAAACCATTCCTGCACGCCTGACTCACTGAGAAACCCCAGAAACGGCGAGTTTTAATATGGCATTCCGATTTCGTTTAGATGTTAGATGGATTAAGCGCATGATTTTTTTTTTTTTTAAACGTCAAATTGCCAAAATACAAAAACTTAAAAAAAAGGCTTTAAAACACTGCTTTCCCAACCGACAAGAGAATTGTTGTCATCGAGTGACGTCATGCGCAACGTCGAAAAATTTAAAACCCCAAGTGGTTTTATCTTCTAGAATAGTATCATGGTTGTGTACTACGTTTTTATTTTCAGTAAGAGGATGAAGGTTTTAGGCAAGTAGAGGAGCTAGCTAGCGTCAACCGACTTCGATCTGATTTCATCAATCATAAATTTAAAATTAGTTGCTTACGAGACCGCAACGTTTGCTGCGGTCTTATGAACCAAACAGTTTTTCCTAATAAAATAAAATAATTTTGTCAAATAAAAATGAAACGTGAAGATTTTTTTTAAAAAAAAATTTAAGTGCATTCATAGCATAAAAAAAGAAAAATCTTTGTTATCAAAGATGATCAAATAAACCACCTTTTTGGAAACAAAAACCAAGATTGTCATAAAAACCCCTTTGACATTTCCCAGAATTTTAAAGGGGAATAACCCCAAAAAATTTCCCCAATTTTAATTGCAATTTTGTAGATTATTAGCCCTATTCTCCTGGAAACCATAATTTAGATTTTACGTGACCTCAAGAAAAAAAAATTTGGGTGAGACCATGAAGTGAAATGTGATTCATCAGTAAAAACAATGTTTGTTATAAAATTTTCATTGTTATTTTTCATTTCCATTACAGTTTCAAAAAATTGCCTTCGTCTAAAATGATCATCAGGGAAAACATTGGTTTTTTTTTCTTTGTAGGATCGGTATCAATTTTTTTTTGCACTCTTTCCACTGATCTTCTGCTCAAATCAACCTGTTCGGCAATTGTATTAATGGAAACTTGGATTTTTTAAAAACACTTGCCACTACCATAATTTCTTTCATTTCCCTTTTTTTTTTTTTTCTGAGGCACTATCATGTTAAAGTTTTTTTGGGGGGTTTAAAAAACCAAATGTCAGAAAGTTTTTAAACTCAGTAAATAGTGGAAGTCGGCCCGGTTAGAAAAAAATTATAAAATAATTCCCCAATTCCCCCCAAAAGAATTTCCACGGTGATAATATTCAAAATTTAAAAATTTTTTCTGCCAGTTCATAAACCCCATTATTAATAACTATTAAAAAAAAAAAACTTTTTTGGGCGCAAATAATCGACACAGTACAACTATTGCTGTCGAGCGTTCGATACTAAAGAACTATTTAAAAAAAAACGTATTGAATTGTTCGTGAAAATTTTTAAACGATAAATTTCGGCGTTTTTAGGTACATCCAAAATCATCTAGGATCGTCCTATGTTCCGTGCTCTCGCTTTACTGTATACCAAAAGACAAATAAAAAAATTAAAATTTAGGTGAATAAAAGGGAAAAAAGAAATGACCAAACGCCAGCATTATGCAATATTTCTGTTTTACTTTTGTTTTTTTAGCAACAAGGTCTTATAGTTTATGATCATAGTAAATTTTTTCCTCATTAAAAAAAATAAATTAAATTTTTGATAATTAAAATCGAGTTAAAAGTTTTGAGAAAAAACACCCATATATATTATTAGATAATAAAAAAAATCCTTGTGTATTTTTTTTTAAAAACAGCCGTCTAAAATTTTGTGTATTCTTAATATTGTTAATGTAATAAATTTTTCATGTACAGAGAAAAAAAGAATGTTTAGGTTAAAATGTTGGTTTAAAAATTTAAAAATGTTTTTAAAAATATGAATACTGTATTTTTTTGTTATATATCATTGATGGCTAATTTTTCGGGCAAAACTTTATATTTATTATTTCCGCTGTCGTCTTTGTGTCTCTTTTTAAAAAAGAATGTAATTGTTGCATTGATAAATAGAGATTATTAAGTAAAGAAGTGCTTGGTTTTGGGGGTGAAAAAAAACCCCCGATAAGAAAAATTTTTTAGAAGCAGGAGTGTTTAAATAAAGCGGTTTAACTTTGTTTTTTTTTTAAATTTAAATTTTTTTATAAAAATGTTTAGAATTTACATTTATTCGAGGTGTTGAACCACAAAATTGTTTAATCCTCTATATTTATAAAGTCTGTGGCGACTTTTTTATTTAAAAACATTCATAGGTTTGATATTTAGCTGTACAAGTCAAGGTCTAAAATGCAATTGTTCAATTAGGGAGCCTTACGGGTTTGATATAAGTGGATAATAACGACCATTTTCAGTTAATAGATAATTATTATTGAGTACCAATGTCTGGTAGAGTTTCTGTTTAAACAATAGAAATGTTAATGGAGAACAAATAAAACTGAAATTTATACTATTTTTTTAGTTTCAAAAATATATATTTTTTTGGTTTATATAAAACACTTTAAACAATATCGCATTTTACAGAAGTATCAGTCAGCCATGCTTTCGCAAAAACTAACAATTTTTTTTGCAAAATACGAGTTATAAAGCATTTATTGTTACCTAATTTTTTTTTAAATTATTTTTTAAATAGTAGTTAACTAGTTATTTGCTAAATGTAAGATTGCTTTATTTACTTCAAGTAAACTAAAAAAATAGCTTAGAAAAAGTGTCAGAATCCAGATGTTAGTATATCAATCACTATACATAACCTTTTCTCAATGGACACAAAAGAAATGTGCCATAAAATTTACTATTGAATTTATTATAACACATCATGCACTTGTCATTTCTATTTATGCATAAAAAATATAAAAAAATATTGAACTGAAGGACGTCTACCCAACCAATCTTCGTAAATGTTCTTTTATTTATGCTCATGCAGTTAACATACGCCAGTTATTGACTGTCTCATGAAATTTAGACATTAACCACAACTAAATTTTTGATTTAATTTAAACTTGACATTCTCTTGTAGTCGAGAGAATTGAAAAAGAAAGAAATATCCATATAAGATGGAAAAACGGAAATGAAAAAATAAAGAGATTCTACCTAAAAAACAATATTAAGGATTTGTTTATATGTTTGAAACTCTCTCTTCTCGGTGCCAGACTCACGGTTTCGGATGTCGTCGATCTATTTCTGGATCGACAGCCGGACTGAAATAACCCGCTCATTATGTCCCCCAATGCCGATTGCGAAAGTTACACAAATATAACTTTAAAAATGCACTGAAATTACTGAACACTATTTCATTAAAGCGATGATAAAGTCAACAAAAGGGGAGCCAATTTAATAATATTGTTGATTAAAAAAATACTTTTGGGGTACCTCTGGACAAGTTTCGGCTTAACGCACGAATTAGTGTCTTTTGTACGAAATGTTGTAACCTATTTATTTCTTTATATTTATATAACTCAAATACAAAAAATACCGTACCTAGTACTCAGGATTCATATATGCTTTTTTGGACAATACCAAAATTTAAAAAAGGTTTTCTGTTTATAGATTTTTTACGAAAAAATATAAAAGATATGACATCATAATTCTTGTCTACAACAAAGATATTATGTTATTGGATTAATGTTAATAAACATATTGTAATGTAAGTACATCTACGTAAAATATGCAAATTAAATCAAGACAAGTTTTATTGCCTTTGACTTATTCAATAATTTTAATTTGCGACGTCATGAAATAAACATTAAAATAAAAGGATTTAAAGAGTAGTAATTAGATTTTTAAAATCATTATTACATCTAATTCAATATATATAACTATGGATTAGAGGTGAAAATGAAATGACAAGGATATTCAAAATGATTTTGAATGGATGCAGCTTACTACCAACTTCGAAGTAGGTAGTAGATTGACAATTAACTATACTACTATAATAAGTATCAAATTAAACAAATTACTAAATGATTAGGTACATCGTGTTAGCTGAGAGCTGTATGGATTATCCGAACTTGGTATGAAAGAGTTTCATAAAAATTCAAGCTAATTTATTTTTCAAAGAATTTTTGGCTGCATCATTAATAATTATATTTGCAAAGGGTACAGATAACCACTTTTAGCTTTTTTCTATTATTACTGAGGCAACCTAATAAAAATTATCTATTGCAACTTAATTATACTTTGGGATACATTGTAGATGGGCTAAATAAATAATAATTTTAATGTGTTGGGGAACGACTCTAAATCAAGTATTTAACAATGCTACATAACCTAACTTACATAGCATCTAGGGTCATAATTACATGGGAATTTTTGGGACCTTAAGGGATTATCATTATTAATTTTTTTTATTAATCGATCTCTGAGAGGTAGTCCAATAATAAATTGAATAAAGAACATTATACATATTTAGATTATTTTTTTAAGATTTTTTTTTAGAAAATATAAAAATAGCAAAATAAGTTAATAGAAAAAATGACCTCCTATTTCATGTTTTTCAAGTGGCGTCTACAAGGTATATTGGCATTAATGTGTTTGTAAAGCGTAGACTCCGCCATTAAGCTAGAAACAACAAATGGGGCATTAATTGTAGGTATGACTTTCTCACGTTAGCACAATAGTGTTTAATTTTTAATCTCGGTCTTGGTCGTATCATCGACGGCCATCTTGGTTGCACATGTTGATCCGTGACGACCCGCGCGGCTCTTTAATCAGCCGGCCAAGCCTAAAAATGCAGTCGCTGCTAATTCTTTTTTGAACTCCGATCCGACTTTTCTTTAAAAAACTGCTTTACAAGTTTTGCAGAAATATACTAGGTACCGAGTAATATTCCCTTTAAAATAAAGTATCTAAAAATTGCACAGAAATGCTTCTCATTAACAGATATTAAATTTGTAAATAAATAAAGTATGCGTGGGCAAGTAATCTCGATTTTCATTGTAGACTTTTCCCAAAGACTTCCGAAACAATTAAAAGTATTGTAAACTTTTAAACAGTATTTCATTGGACATGGCATAACTAACTGGCATCTCTAATGATTTGTGAGATTCCTATATTTTAAAGTGTATATATAATTTTACAAAATTGCATATAAAATATATTGGTACTAAATATAGATACTTACCACTACTGGCCCACCTAAAGGACTCCTGAGGAACTCAAAGTTGCACCGAACCACTGTCCGCTTTTCTGGTCCATTTCTCATTCAGAAATTTTTGATTTCCTAAATAAGAAAATATAATTAAAAACGATGAATGACATTAGACATAATTTAATTAGTAGATTCTGTTTGTGAATGAATAAAGTAGGGTGGGCAAGTCATCAGATTTTGAAAACCGAAAGTGAGCTGAGAGGCGCCGATATTGCCAAATGTCTTCCTACATATACCAATTAGCATAATTTCATCATTTATACCGATTTCTTTAAGGCATTTTATTACTTACGGGTTTATTTCTGTACCGGTGACTTTTTTACTTCTGTATAATGCTTTTGTCATATTTGTCAGTTTGTCCGTCTATATGTTTCTTACCTCCTACATTTTTAACAATTACGATAAAACTTAACATAAGGGGATTTTTAGCAACACAAGCTAAGAAAAAAAAATGAATAAGAACAATAAAAGATGTTCTCATCATAAGCCAAAAAGGTAAAAGGATAAAAGTTTTTCTTTTATTAAACCCAAATTCTTGAAGGCCGGAAGCTTTGGATGTTTTATGTTATTTATTACGATTTTTAAATTTATTTAGGAAACCATATTGGTTTTGACTTTTTAAACATGTTAAAAATTAAAAAAATAAAAACAAACTTGCAGAAATTTAACTGGTAAGGTACTTAAAATTTTTACTGGAATGTCCGATGAAAAGGAAATATAAGGCAGATACGATGCGTCGTGTCTCGGTAAAAATATCTGCACAAAGCAGATAAATCACATCTTCGAAAAGAAGTTAACATATTGTTGAGCGTTAAACCAAATAAACATTCACGCGAGTTATTTCTTTTTGTGTACTTTACATTCGGTATGACCCTAATTCCTATAACACTATCCTCGGGGAACCATTAAAAAACCTTTATGGTTTGGTAAATACCAACATTAATAATTCATTTAAATAATGCCTTAACATTCAAAAAAAAAATTTTTTAAATTACAATTTTTTTAAAAAGGTATTTTAAATTTCCTTTATTTACTTTCAAAATATATTTTTAAAAACAAAATTAAAATACATTTTATTATGTTTTAAAGTATAAGTAAATGTCCAAATAAATTTTAACTTAATTTAATTTGTCTATAGAAAATTGATCAAGTGCTTTGAAAGCCATATATACTATTAGGAAAACGACCTTCTGTTTTTCTTTCCCCAGCTATAGGCATTAGGAAAAAAAACAAAATACTTAATTAGATATAATACAGAAATTACGAGAACCATAACATTAAAATAAAATCTACCTTCTTGGCAAAAATAATATTAAAGAAACATTTTAATTTAAAAATTTTACTACAATTGTTAATTTTAAATTAAATTAAAAGCTAAAAAAAATTCTTTTAAATTTCCTTGGGAAACTCAGCCTTACAAAATCAGAGGTATTTTAAATGTTTTGATACTTTTATTGTCCATTATCATAATAGGCTTACTGTATCCAAGAACTTTCAAAATACCTAACAGACTACCTTTTCATAGCCGCATGAGGCAAAATTTTACCATGGTTTATTTTTATAATTTTTTATTTCGAGTTTAACGAAAAGCTAAATTAAAAATTACCAAAAAAAAAATTTCTATTGAATTTACGAAAACCGAGGAAACCAAAAAAGGGAGAAATCTAATAAAAATAACAAAACCCCGAAAACACCTTCTTTCGTCAAAAGTCGTTTTTTTCGACGCGACGCGACGTCTGGGGGGGACGTCTGAATTAAAGGGTCAAGCATTAACTTGCAGTTGGGGAAATTTTGGGAAAGAAGCCCATTGGCGCCTTCAACTCAATCAGCCGAAGATAAAAGAAAAGGAAGGGGGGAAAATTTTTGGGGGGGTTTCTCAAGAAAAGAAAAATGATTTTAAAATTTTTGATCTTCTTTAGAGTTTCCTTTTAAATTTTTGAAAATTTAAAAAAAAAAAATTCTTTTAAAAGAATTCCAAAATTCACATCAAAATTTTTGCAACTCATTAAGTTTGGGGCGTCAAATAACGAAATAAAAGGGTTTTTCACTTTCCCCCGTTAGTGGGTTTGTCAATCTGTTGGCGTTATAATTCCCGACAAATCGAACACCGCCGTGGTTGGATTAATGTGATTGATAGATCCAGGTTTAAGATGAAGCGCGCGACCAAACCCCCTCAGCACCCGCTAAATGGATAAGCACCCTGGAAGAGAAAATTTTTTTCAAAAAACCCCAAATTTGGGTTTTTTTTTTTTTTTAAATTATACAAAAGGGGCTTAAATGTTCGTTCCAACAGTTTTCAAGTGATAACTTTTTTTTTCTAACCGAAACGTTGTGAAATTAAAAAAAAAAAAATATGTAATCGAAAATTTTAGTGTTAAAATCAAAAACATTGTCTAACACAACACTTTAAAGGGGAAGTAGTAAGGACTTAATATTTTGGGGGGTTTTTTAAAAAAAAAAAGGAAATGTTGATATTTTATTATTTTTTTTTTTTTACAAACTGAAAAATGTTTTGGGTTTATTTTATTTTGAAAAAAAATTACAGAAGAAAAAAAAAAGGGAAAAAAAAAACTTTTTCTAGAGTATGTCTTTTTTAAGTTTTTAAACCAAATTTTAAAATTATTTTTTTTTTAAATAATCACCCTTTTTAAAAAAATTGAAAAAATTTTTATCCTTATTTTTTTCTTGAGAAATAAAAAAAAAAATTTTTTTTGAAAATTTAACTTAAAACCCCATATTTTTGATACGGATTTTTTTGAGGGGGTACTGTAAAAATTTAAAACAAAATTTAAAAAAAAAATTTTTCTGAATACTTTAAAATAGGGGGAAAAAAACTCCTTTTTTAAACCCTTTCCCAAAATAAAATCCCGGGGAATAAACAGGCCTTTTTCCGGAATTACTTTCAAAACATTTTTTTCATACTGGATAAAAAATTTTTTTTGGGGGGGTTTGTTATTTTTGGGGGTAGATCCCCCCCACAAAAAATTTTATCATGAAAAAAATTTTTTGTTTTTTCAAGTTTTTAACCCCCCCATTTTTTTCCCCATCAAGCTCAAAATTTTTTAAAAAAAGGGGGTTTTTTTTTTTTTTGTATTTTTGGGGAAGTTTTCTTAAATTTTTTTTTTTAACAAAAAATTTGTTCCGAAAAAATTTGGGGAAAATTTGATAGTACGTACCTTTTTTTAAATGGTTTTGGGGCCTTAACCGAGAAGGCGAAGAAAAAAACGGGGGGTCCGGGGACCCCCCAAAAGAAAAAGTTGGAAATCGGACTAAAAATTTATTATAGCTCCTTTTGAGGAATTACGAATGAGGGTTTTTTAAGAAACACAAAAAGGGGGTTATTAAAATTTTTGGGAAAAAAAAAAATTTTAAAAGTTTTTTTTTCACTTCTGAAAAGATGTTGCCAACAGAACGGGTGGTTATGGTGGGGAAAAAAGGAGAAAAAAAATTTTAGTGGAAAAGGCCAGGGGTACCCCCAAAAAATTTTGGGGTTTTTTTCCACTGGCCAAAGGGTAAAGTGAAGGACCCCCTTGGGATCAGATGCATGGTGTTTGGGGAATGGTAAGAAGGCGATATGATAAAAACGGTTTTAAAATTGATAAAAGAGAGAAAAAAATTTAACAATAAAAAGAATTTGGGTTTTTGTCACATTCAAGAAGTAACTGAACCAATTTTTTTTCTTTATTGTGATAGTTTAAAAACCTCATTTGTTTAAGAAACAACGGCAACAATTACTTTCTTACTGCCCCTAAAAACCAAATATATAATTTACAAAATCGGGGTTTATATGTAAATAAGGGGGTTACTTCTTGTTCGTTTTAGGGGGAAAAAGGGGATTTTTATATTTCAACCTTTTTTCCGTTTTGGGGAACCCCCCTTTTTAAGGTTTTTACAAAAAAAAAAGATGAAAAGTAACATTTAGAGTCTCATTTGTATGCAGATATGCAATGCACGCTTACTCTATATATAGAGAAGGGGATCTTATAAGGAGGGGTTTAAATTTTTTTGACAATTAAAAAATTCAAACTTATTGTAAAAGTAAAAAAAGCCACTTTTTAAAATATACAGTGTGTCCAAAATTGAGTAGGGGGGTCATGGAGGCATTGGAATCTGGGAAAAAAGATAAAAAAATTTTTGGAAAAATTTTTTCATATGTGTAAATATTTCTTTCTAAAATTTTTTCCAAAATTTTAGAATTAGAAATTTTTTTGATGAATACGGGTTTTTTTTTTCCCTTAATTTTTTTTCCGAAAAACCCCGGGTTTAAGTAAAAAGCAGAATTTTTTTTTAAACTTAAAATACCTTAAAAGCTCTCAAAAACCTTGAAAGATTTTTTCAAATCAATTTTTTTTAAAAAAAAAATGATAAAAAAAAAGAACATACGTAAATCCAAAAAAAAACTTTACTTTAACTTAAAAAAAACCAAAAAAAATTTTTTTCAAAATAAAAAAACAAAAAAACAAAGAAACCCAATAGAAATGAAAGAAAACAAATTCTAAGGGGCAAAAAAAGGTTTGTTTGCTTTAAAACAAAGCCCCGGTTTCTTTCCCTTGGGGAAAAGGACATCACTCTGCCCCCAACCCCGCTTTACAAAGAAAATAACCAAAATTATAAATATACTTGTTCATACCAGTTTCATCAAAAGGGATTTCGACATGGGTCCCCCTCTTCACATTTATAGACAACCCCCCAAGACTAACGTTGGGTTATGTGATTGGCTTCTGGTGCACCAACTAGCACCCCCTAAAAAAAAAATTTTTTTCATAAAAAAAATTCTAATTAATTTTTGGAACAAAAGTATTAGTTCTTTGATAAAAAAATTTTGTCATAATAACAATTTGTTAAAATTTAAATAGCATATAGCAATAACATAAAATATAAATTAGAAAAACCAAAAAATTTGAAAACACGGGACATTTTTAAGTCCAAGTTGCAAAAAATGTGGTTGTTTTGGAAAGGAATAAAAGCGTCAGTTTGATAAAAAAACCGTCACGGCCGCAAAAAGGGCGCCGATGAATGGGGCCGGCCAAAATTTTGGTTTTTCCCCTCCAATTGTCACAAAAAAATTTGTATGAGACAACTGTTTTTATTATTTTTAAGGAAGGGATATAAACAATGCAAAATTAACAAATGTCATAGTCTGTACTTTTTGAACTGCCTAACAATTTTAAGTTTTCTCTAGACCTTTTTTTAACAAAACAACCAAAAAGGCCAAGAAATTTTTATTGAAAATAATTGTTATTTTCTAAAAAAAAAAAAAATATCTTGATTTAAGGGGGTTTCTAAAAAAACTTTTTTAATTTTTATACAGGTTTTTGAAAGTAAACGTAAAGTTTTTTTGGTTTTTCAAGAAATTTAGGTTAAAATATTTATAGAAAACCCCCCCCGTCGGCAGCATCTTCCCTCTTTAAAAAAGGAAAAAGTTCTTTTAAAAGGGTTTAGCTACTGGATAAATAAAGTTTCACAGATGTGATGTGATAAATTTTATGAAGAACTTGGCGACAAAAAAAATACCCAGGGGAGTGTTTTGCCAGTAATTTTTTTTTGCGACTTGCCTTTCTGAGAAAAAAAATCCTAATAAAAACCCTTTTTTATAAAACTAAAAAGGGTTTCTGACCTATGTTAATGGGGCCTTTTTTTTATATTTTATTGAATGATAGATGCCCCCAAAGGGTCACGTTTATTTTTAAAAAAATTAAGTTATATTTGCGTTAAATGTACATTAAAATTTTAAACATTTTTTGAAACTTTCATTATCTTTTGAATAAAAAAAAATTTTTTTTTTAAAGTTGTCGGTTTCTTTAAATGTTAAACCCCCCCCACATTTAAAAAAACTATCCTTAAGTAGCCGTATATGCAAAAAAAGGTTAAGTTGCTATTAAACACCTTTATAATAAAATAAATATATCTTTTTAAAAAAAAAAATTTTTGGAAAATTATTTTTTTTTTAAACACAAACATTGGTGTCAGTTCCTTTTTAGTCATTCAAATATTGAATCACCTTTATCGAAACCACGCTTTTTGGTTTAAGATTGGCAAATTCCAATAATATTTTAAAATTTTTAAAAATATATTTTAAATTTTATTATTTAACGTAACCTATGCATATTTTTCAAACTTACTACTTACTAGTGGATTTTACAAATAAATAACGTAGTATTCATTAAGTCAAAATTTTTATTTGATAAATAAAGTGTGACTTTGAACACTAACAATTTTATTCCTTCCTATATTTTTTTTAAACGTAAACGTTTTGGCTCCAAAATTCTTTAAAGATATCTTTGTTAGAATCTGAGGGCTTCTTTGTCAAAAGCAGTGGTTGTGGCCTGAGTCCGAAATTTATCGCTATTAAATACAAAGAAACATTTCAAGAAATAAAAAAAAACCGCACCATTTGTCTTTTATAATTTGTTTTCCGTCGTTTTTAGGTGGTGTTATACGTGAGGACATTTTTAATGTAAACAGATGTTAGAAAGCAAGTTTTTTATGTTAAAACACTGCTTATCCATCCGTACATCTTAATACCTATTTACTTTTAACGCTCTATTACCATTGCCCACATTCCTAAAATTTCCTTGTGATTTCCAAAATAATAAACCTTTTTTTTTTAAAGCATAATAATTAAATCTTGAATTAAGCATGTTTTTGCTAATTTTACCCAGTCTGTGGTATATGATGATGGTTTATAAGATCTGTTTAGACATGGGACACGTTATAATAAAATATTTTAAAATCTATATTCCATATTATTAAGCTACCAAAAATTAAAAAAAATATATACATATATATTTTAAACTTGAAGAAAAATTTATTATGCTATAGATTCATCCAGATTTCTTAATAGTGATAAAATAAACTTCAATTAGATATTTAAAAATAAAAAAAACCCGATGAATATTTATCAATGCAAACAGGAAATTATTATTCTAACAAGACACAATTCAATGCAATCATTTCACACTTACAAATACCTCCCACATTTAGCAGAAAATATTTCAATAGTGGTAAAGAATAGTAATGTCTTTTTCTTTATAGACTTTATTTTTTTCAGATATGTGGATGGTTTAATAAAAAGCACTTTTATTCCAAATTTTATAATAATATATAACTTGTAGACGTTCTTAAAACCCTACAAATATGTTTCTTTATTTTAAATTATTAGAACTTGCCATACGCTCAACATTTTTTCATCAGTTTACTATGAAACACTATAAAGGTAAGTTGACTGTACAATAAAATCTAGACATAAGTACATACATTTCATGTACCGTATGAATGCTAAAAATGTGGTATTGACTGGTTCTCGTCTATCCCATTTTGATTTTCCTACAGTTTAATTCTCAGGAAAAGATGTCTAAAAAAAGTTGCAGTTTTAAACGGATGACGACCTCTATTCTGTTTGAAAAATAAACAACAGAAGCACAAGAACAGTATTTCAATTGGTAATATATTTATTGGGTGTTTCTATATTTGGTGACTAAGTTATGAGTAGCTTTCTTATTTTCAATGGCGTAATTTTCTTTTTGTTATACCTATTTGTGTTTCTAACAGCACCTTCAAAACTAATTTAATAATATTATTATTGTTTATATAAAGAAATATGTTTTTTTACCTAAAACGATACATATTTAATTAAGGTACTATCCGATTATTGTATATAATATTGACTTGTTTTATAAAAACTCCATTGCTAAGGAAAATTTTACATACTGAAAGAAAACAAAAAGATATTCTTTAAAAAAAATATATTTACGGCCAATACAACCTTGCCAGTCCGGTCTGCTTTGCCTGATCTTTATACTTATGTAACAAATTCATTTAAATAATTCTCGCTTATATACCATACATAAATTTACTATTTTTGTTTAGACGCCAACTACTGTATTTCCTTCAAGGACAATTTGTTTAACTTTAATTTATGTAGTTTTTACTTCTATAACAAGAAAAAATACTGTTATACTTCAAAAAACCTTTAGTTAGTTTTCTGGTTTTTGTTTTAAAGTTTTACAAAAAAAAAAAAAAAAAAAACAAAAAAGTAACTAAACTAAGTTTTAATTAGTCATATAAAGAAGATAAATAATTTATGGACTAGGTAATTTAGAAACTGCGTGACCTAATTTCGTTTAATGTAAAATGGCATCAGCTCATAGAAAAGTTCACAAGCAGACTTGTATAACATAAATGGCATTTATTTTGGAAACCTTCTTCAAAAATACTGTGTGTCCTATTATAGAAAAAAAGGATCAATACATTTAAAAAAAGGTGAAAAGACCGCAAATAGCAACAACCTTAGTTAATACAAGCATTGTCAAATAATATAAACTTTAAAATTATTTTAAGAGAAAAAATTAAGATGTTTTTCTTTGTCTTAAAGTTAAAAAGATGGGAAATATCCTTAAAAATATCTTGATTTAATAAAATTTTAAAAATCAAGTATTTTATGCTTTTTTTAGAGATTTAAATATTTTTCAACACGTGTATGAGTCAGACACACCAATAATTTTAAATATTGTCAGATATACAAATAAATGTATATAATTAAGTCGGTAAGCTAAATCTGAGTTCCGTTGGAAAATTCCCCCATAATCCAAAAGTTTTTAACTCAAATTTACAAATTTCATAAAACCTGAATCAGGTTTAATGAATTTTTTTTAGTCAGGTGTTGTAGGACGTTCGTATTTCACGCTGACAATGACACCGATAACTTATATGTTTGTAAGGATATTGCAAGTTGATTGTTTATTAAAAACATGCTTGCCACACACCATATTTGCATCGAACTAATTTATTTATTTGCAACATAATTTAATTTCATATTAAAGTCCCTTATTACTAAAAGTAGTTATATAACTTATAGGATAATTTTTTAATATATACTAAACTTGCCTCCGCGGCCTCACTCGTTGCTTCCTTCAGGACCAAAATTATATAAACAAAATAATCATTATATTATCCATTACCAGTCAACTTAGACATTAAAAAATGGAAAGACAAACTTATTTGTTCAAAATAAAAAAGAACATTTATTTGAAATATTTTACCATTATGGAAATTTTTAAAACCCTACCGCGATTTTTACGTTTTATTAGTTTTTCTTATTTGATAATCAATACATGTTCGTTATAAAAATCTAATTCACCTTGTCGAAATAATTCTATTTTCTTATTTTTATTAAAAAATTAAACATTGAAAAATTAGCATAATTAGTACAATGTTTATCTACTTCGATTTATAATGCAATTTACGTGGAAATATAAAAAAAAATAAAGCTAATTTGTGAAACATCTTGAAAATTTCCATTTGTGTTTTAGGCCAGTGACAGAATATAAACATATCTTCCAAAAATAATAATTTCGACTTGTTCTGTTGATAAGATTAAGCCAAAAATTCCCTTATTCATAGACAATTGAAGGACTTAAAGATCATTTATTGTGCTAGATGTGATCGAATAAAACCTAACTTCTAATTACAAAGCACCTGAAACAAGTCAATGCGATTTAATATTTTAAAGAATAGAACAGAATTGTAATGGTTAGTTTCGTTTCCTACTGGGACGTTTATGTTTTTTAGGGAGTGAAAACGGAAATGAATCCGAACAAGTGACATTAAAAGTGGGTTCATTAATCTTCTTGGACTTTTAGTTTTACTTAAATCGGTTTAGTTTTAAAAGGGAGTTTTCGATAATTTGTGTGCTTTGTGTATTCTTACAATACAACCAGTTAATTGGACTATTATTGTGTTAGTTTGTCTTAGTTGAGGAGCATGAGCATGAGCAATATTTCTAATCGAAAATAGATCTAGTGCACAATTTATTTAAAACTAAGTACCAATGATACTGCGTTCTATAAATATCACGAATGAAGCGTTAACTAGAATCTTTGTAGATTTCTTAATTTCATTTATTTTTTTATTTGTTAAACTAAAAAAAAATGTGTTTTTAACCGTTTTTAAATTAAAATTACTTTTTTCCCTAAATTCAATAAACCTAATATGATGTTTTGATTTAAATTAAATAGATTAATTAGAGCTTACAACCACACATACATACATATTATTTCTCCCAAAACCAAGGGTTTTCCCAAATAATTATAATTTAAACTATAAATAAAAAAAAAAATAAAAAACATATTTTTACTTTTTTTAAAAATAATTAAAAATATTACGAATTAACAAATGGTCAGGTGTAAAAATAAAAGTTTATCATAAAAATAGTCAAGTTGTCGAATTAGGTCAAACGATAAAAATGCCACCCAGATGGGCGTCCCACCCGCCGGGGCGCCCATCCGGATTTAGAGACGACGCCGTCGTTATCCCACCTCCCCGTCATCCAAGAACGATCCCTTTAATCGTAAAGCTTAAGAAAATTGCCTTTTTAACAATCATGTTTTATTTTTTTGCAATTTTACCCGGCTTAGTTCTGTTTAAATCTGCAGTAGTGGCTTATTAAGTAGTTTAACTATGTTTAATAAAGTATATATGACACACTAATCTTGGGTATTTTGTCATTAACAGCAACTTACCAAATAATTTTGTTTAAAATTTGATACTAAGCATTAACCGCTTTGTATTAAAATATGACCAAAATTTCCTGAAATTGGTGACTGAAAAATACATTACGTTATTCTCTTTTTAACTTATTCGTTTTAGCTCATGTGTAAAATAAGAATATGACTCACACCCCTTAAAAAAAATTTAATAGTAAACCATAATTGTTTATATTTTTAAAATTAAAAATGAAAAGGCAAAACCATAAATACCTAAATTAATTGAAGATACCCATCAACTCTAATCTTAAGATATCTTTTTTTATTTTTTAAGGCAAAAATGTAATAAATATATTTTACCAAAACTAGCCCTATAAACAAAATGTATATAGCGATTATTTTTTTATATGTTAGTGCCAAACACCAAAATCCGTCATTCCCTGAAAAAAACTACCAGTAGATGTACAGCACAAAAATCGGTTTTTACCCATCAAGAACTAACCATTCAGTCATTTCCTGTTATACCTAGGCAAACAATGAATTAAAAATTATTATTACGTTGCTTCCTAAAACGGATTCCGACATTGCAAATGACTGCAGTCAAACATTGTAATAATAAAGCTATTACGCTGTTTGCCGGCAATACATGTACCTACTGAATATTCATTTCTGGGAATGACGGATATTAGTGTTTGACGCCGACATTAAAAACTTCATTAAAGAAAAAGAAAATCGGTAATGGTATTAACCCGTACCATATTTTGCCAATGTAACATAATATTAGCGCAACATCAACCTATATTTTAAGGTGCTTATCTTGTAGAAAAGTCATATGGTTAGTTGAGAGTTCCTTCTGGCTTTAAAAATTGCAATACATTTTTTTTTAAATTACACATATGTATGCTGTTGAAAGAACCTTAGGTTTTGTTCTTAACAGAAGCCCAAATTGTTTGCAATACTTATTTCATCTTTCTCGGTAAAAACATTTTTTAATTAGAACATCAGCAAAACGGAAGTCAAAATAACGCAATTCGGAATTCATGTGTTTCTTAAGCTAAGGACCATGCAAAACTTGAAAATTTCCAAAAATCTCGAGGTGAGATTTTTTCGTGCTTACAAAAGTACTTTTCTCTTTGCGGTAAAAGTAAAATACGGTTCTATATAGAGCCAACCATTCAAACTAATTTATTATTTATAAATTTGTGTAACCGTGTTTACAGAAAACCGGATTACAAAGATTAGAAATAGATTTGTTTATGCCATTAGTGGCGCTGATAAAACCGTCATTACACGATAATGCAGATTTGTGAATAATTACCAAAATATTTGCAAAAATAACTTGTTGTTGGGTCATTTTCTTTAGGTAATTAACTTGTCATTATTTCTGATTGCTTTATTTGTCTTGTAGACGTAAAATTTACTGATAATAACCCTGCGTATTTTTATCCTCCTTAAGAAGTATATCAGTTAGAAAATGTAATTTTTAGTTAAAATTTTAAAAATTAATTTATATTTGAAAACTAATTTGAATTAGTAATTCATACTGACTGGGTTTTCACGATGCGAAAATTACTTTTTTGTTTTTTTTTTTCTTAGAGTGCTTTTAGTTTAACTATTTTTTTAAATGTTTTTGAATACCGATATCCTTGAGCGTCCTAATGATAGCAGTTTTTTTTTTATACATTTACATAAAAAATAAAAACTTCTTTTAGCCTTTACTTGCAGTTTTCTGCTATGAGAATTGTAATAGTTTTCATTTTATATCCGAAACGTCAATGTTTAATTCTTAATAATACTAAAAGAATTAAATAAGGCATACTACAGGTGCATTAAATAAAATTATTTTAAAAAATTGGTTTTTATACCAGGCCAATGCTAACCAGAAATATACGAGGTGTGTTAATTTTCGCAGAAATGTTTATTAGCCTGTCCAAAGATGGTAGCTCAAAGGAGCGGGTCACATTCCCCAGAACAAAAAAGGTTGGTTCACTGGCTAATTTTGTGACAAATTTCAGACGCGATGAAATTTATCTGAGATCGGACTTCAGAGAATACCATACTTTAACTTGACTTTTTGTTCGGTTAAAGGAATTTAAAGTGGTTTTAAATATTGTGTGTTGCATTTAAAACCGCATTTTAAAAATTATCAAGAAGGATATAGGTAGTACCAATAAAAATTGAAATAACAAGAAGAATGGTGAAAAACCTAATATGCTTAATTTCCTTTCTTTTATTTTATTTTATTTTTTTTAGCACTTTAGTATTATTTCTACAACATTGTTTTTTGCCATCTAATTTAATCCCAGGTCTCGTGATTAAAAAACACAACATTTGTAAAATTAAAATAGATACTTTTGGATATTTTTCTTTAAATTGTTTTCTTGTATGTACAAAGCGCAAAGCGTAATTTAAAGTTTTATTTTTTTTTAAATCAATGACTATTTTTCTGAATCTTACCATCCTCTATGCTGTCCTTGCTTGTGAAGTGCGACTGTAAACCCAAACATAGACTCCTGTTGAGTACCATAAACGGCATAATTAAATGCTTCTATATTAAATCCATCAACAAAAAGATTATTTATATTTAAGAAAATAACACTTAACACACCAAAAGCACTAAAAAAATTAAGCCGTTTTTCAATAATACACAAAGCCATTATTAAAATAAATACAAATACTTGAGACTACTATTTAAAAAAGTCGATGTTCGCACTTGACAGGTTTACTAAAAAAATATTTTTGAAAAATTTATGCCAACCCGAACTAATTAAACTGAAACTAGATTTTTCGCTAAATATCTCTGTATGGCGGTGTAGGCATTTTAGGAAAAAATTCTATAAAAAAAGAGCACCGTTGTAGAGCGCATAATTATTTGGATCTCGACATTTTTATGCTTTCGCGCGCTTTAGTCGACTAAAGCTTTAAAACACTATATGGCTATGAAAGCGGCAAAGTGTTTAAAATAAGTCGGTTACTTGCGACATCTATAGTAAAAAGCAACAAGTAAGTTTCTCAATGTGAGAGGAGCGAAAGGCTCGTTGAATTATATTTTGCAGAATTCCTTAAGTTTAAATATAACCGAATACTTTTACCATTAAACTTTGAGCTGTTCGATGATTTTCTATTCTTGTCTATTTTTTAGAAATATTATGAGATAACGTGCTGTATTGACTCTATATACTACAAGTTCAGGGCAGTGTATTAAAAGTTTTGTACAAATGATATTAAAAATGTACTATTAGTTACTGAATAAAATTATTTAAAGAAAAGCTATAATCCATTTTTTTACTCGAGCGAAATGTTCAGAATGTATTTTTTTTTTATAATGGTATAAAATAGCTTTGTTTTGTAAAGAAGTTATTTTTACCTAATAAAAACCAATGGTCTTTACCAAAACCTCAAATAAAAATGGCTAAAAAACAGGTATTACAATATAAAACTTTGCTAAAAAAAATTGATTATGAATGTTAAAATTCCGCTTTCAATGATTCTTGTGAATCTACGAGGTATTAGCCGTAAATTAACACTAGCTGCCATAGTGTCAACAATAATCTGATTAAAAGTTTGGTAGGCACCCCACAGACACTTTTTGCCAAACAAAAGGTAAACCTACAGAAAATTAAATAACAATTCTTTAAAACAAACAAATTTTATAATATAAAAACAAAACCTAAATTAAAATGTTTAAACAAATTAGTCTTTTTTGAACTATTGTCTCCTACGGGGTTTCCTCCGTGGTCTTTGCGGTGGTTTTCTTGATGGAACGCGAGGCTGTTATCCCTATGCGATACAGGATCCCTAGGGAAAGTCCCATTAGCCCTATTTGCCGCCATTTGCCACGCTTGATTTTTATTGGCGTGTGGGGTCATAAGTGGCTCTTCTTCGCCTAAACCATAGGGGGTATCGCCGCTACTCAGCCTGCGGATCCTGGTGTTTCCTCCGGCTAGCTCTCTCGTCGGAAACAGGACTCCTTCTTTAGTACCCCGTTGGAGCTTGGTTCCGTCAAGGCTGCCTAGGTCCCGGCCGGCGGTTCCGGGGAAGGCAACCAAGTTTAGTTTGTCCTGTAAAGGTTTCATGGCCCGCTTTGCCTGGCCTCTTGTCGGTCGATCTGGTGTATTTAATCTCTTAGTTATTTTCCGGGTTCGGGATAAACGTCCCGTAAGTCCCATCTTTGGGTGCTTCCTTAATTCCCGTATATCCTTGAAAATAGCTTGATTGGGTTCTAATAACCCTTGGTCATACCCCTGATCCCTTAGATTTAATTCCCTTTCATATATATATAAAATTCAATTCCCGGGGAATAATTTGCAGGGTGATCCCTTAATATGTCCCTAGTAATTTAAATCCCATCTGGGCTATGGCAGTCCCAGCCATTCCTGTAAAAATAAATGTTGAAAATAATGATAATAATTTTAATTCCATAAAACTTCCCGATTATTCCCGGTTACCCTGGATGCCGGGGAGTGCCAATGCTGGGTTTTCACCAGCTACTTCCGTACTCCTTCCCCTCTTCTGGAAGCTTGAATTTATCCCGGGCACTGTCCGGTAACGGTAGTTATGAATTCTTTAAACGCGATAACCATAAAATATTAAGTTTCCCTGAATCCCGATTCTTCGTACGTTGGGAACAAAGGCGCCAGCCTCCCGTGTCAATGGGCGCTTCCCTTGTTCCAATCTGAAATATAAAACCTCAGCCTGCCGGTTAATACCAGGCGGCCGGAAATAAACAAACAAATAATTAAACCTGTATTATTCCAGGGGGCCTGCCTGTTGAAACAAAGCGGCCAAAATCCTCCCTGAATAACTCTCCTGGAGGCCAGCCCGTAAACACAAGGCGGCCGAGTATTCCTGAAAGTAAAATAGATGTTTACGATTTCTTCCTCTGGCCTGGTTGTTCCTTGAGAAAGAAACGCTCCAGGAATACTGTTGGGGATTCTTGAAAAAGAATCCAATAAACAAAACAAACAAAATAAAACTTCAGTTATAAACTTCAACGGCCCAAAGCCACTTCACCTCTTCACCTCGATAAAGGAAAGCGTAATCTATAAAAGCAGCACGCGTAAAACAAAAATAATTTCAAAACAAAAATAATCAATTGAGAAATTCAAATCCGTTGAATTTCTTAGACCTGGGGGCCTGCTTGTTACGGCGGCACTCGTCCCCAGGGAGAACAACTACTGTCTCCGAATGTCTGAAACGAACTGCCTTGATTTGCGAAATGTCGCTGCTTTTTATAGATTACGTGTATTCTTTAATTATAGGCAAAACCCTATACTAACATTTTTTGAACATTTTTTCTGCAAAATCATTAATTATATCGTTAAAATTTACAATTATATTTTGTTAAAAATTAATCGTAAATTTGCCGTTCATAATATTTGCCGCCCTAGGCTTCAGCCTATTTAGCCTTTGCGTAAATCCACCCCTGGGCACCCACCATAAGTGGAAACATTTTTTTTTGGAACAATAATTAATTTTCCACTTTTACCAATGACTTCACGTAAGCATGATATTGAATATATTCATAGAACAAAACGATAAGCATAATAAATACAATCTTAAAACAAATTAAATAAAGATTGGTAGGCTGGATAAAGCATCATAAATTTAGATGTTTCTTTTCACAACAAATATTAATACCTCGTTTTACCTCCCACATGAATAGCTTTCAGTATATTAATTCTATTTAAAAAATGTAAAAAAATTAAGCGTTTCCAAAAGTTTTTCCCTAAATTTTTGACCTATTTATCCCACTTTTTTTCGAACGCAATATATATTATATATAATATCCTAAATTGTGTACAATTCTTTAACGTTTAACAACATAAAGTTCTTTATAATCAATAGTCTACCAAGCCATCTACCAAGCAAACCAAAACGGATACAATGCGGACCCCGCATTTAGAAAAAGGCGCGTGTGGGTTCCACACTCAAACACGCCCGTTTCGCTATATTTTTATTCTAGTCATAAAACACGACCAAAGATTTCGGGAATACTGAAATTAAAATAATAAACATTTTAATTAATTTAAAATGGATTTCTTCTTATTGTAACCAGAAATACAAATAAACAAAAGGAAAGAAATATAAATATAGATAATAATCTACTATCACTACTTTCTATAAATTATGAAAATATTATTGGATTGTTAATGTCATTTTTATGTATTTTCTTGCTTTAGGTAAGTAAATATATATATTACCACATTATTTAATTTTTTTGTATTTAGGATTCAAGATACTGGTAATTTTTGATAAACCCAGGATAAAACTAATATATATATATATATATATATATATATATATATATATATATATATATATATATATATATATATATATATATATATATATATATATATATATATATATATATATAATATATATATATATATATATATATATATATATATATATATATATATATATATATATATATATATATATATATATATATATATATATATATATATATATATATATATATATATATATAATTTAGTTTTTTTCAAAAGTGATTCAAAATTATGTGAAAGAAAATAACGGGAGACGTTTATTTTACTTCCGCTGCGTTATTTGAAATGTCGCTCTGAAATACCTCTTTCCGCCAGATCAGCGATAAATAATTTTCGAGAAATCATATTTATACTAACTATTTGACAGTAGTTTTTCTCCGATTCCGATGACTATTGCAAAAAATCTAAAGGCTCTGGAGTACCAATTATATATGTTCTTATATCTTAAGTAATACAAATTTTCATAGCTAATTCTAATCTCTACCAACTTTTCTATATACCAAGGGGCGACGAAAGTTTTCACAAGAACCTGTGGTAATTTTCAGTTTAAAAAAGTAAAAACCAGATTGACATAATTAATGAATATTTTGTCATTGCTTTATTTAATGAATGAATATTTTTTAGAACATGCCAATATTGTCAATGTTACCTTTATCATTCTCAGTCAAAACAACGATTATCACAACAAACTGGCAAGCAATATGAAAAAACATATAATCGACCAGTATAATAATTTTAATTATTTGGTAAGTAACAATGGCAAAGGTATAGTGTTTGTGTACTTAATTATTTATCCCACCAAAAAACTTGCAAATAAAGACTTAAGTTGCTACCCAAAATTATCGGCTGTTTAAAGTAATGAGATCTAAAATAAGACCGAGTTCTATCAACAATTTTGTTTCACTTTTGTTTGATTTGGCAAGTTTTTTACTGATTTGTCTGTATTACGTCTTTTTTTCATTAATACAGCCGGTTAGTAATTAACTTTTCAAGTCAAAAAAGAGTTCTAATTTTAGATCTCAGTATTTTAAGAGGCCAAACATTTTTGGATAGGAACTTACCCCATATTTTACATAAGTATTTTTGGTGGGATCTCCTCTCTTTTTTCTGAGTTTAATGCATGAAAAAAATTGGGGTGGGAATCTCATACCTGTTGTTTTTCTCAGTAGACCTTAGTCTGTAGGTATATAAGTTCATTATGTTTAACATTTTCTAACCGAGCTCTGTTGTTTACTAACAAGCAAATGTTTTGTTTACCAAAAGAAATCATTTTAAGTTCACTGTAAATATGACCTTTTGATATATCGTGCTTTTATAGAGCACGAAAGAGTTCTTTCAAGTTGTCGTATAACAGACATGGCCAACAAAACGATTTATTTTTGTTTCACTTCCGTAAGCCAGGCATACTTACTTTTGATACCAATTTTCTGAAAAAGCCCTGTTACTTCCTTTACCTCCCGTATTAATTAAGTTTGACATCTTGGGTGTCGGACGACCATTATTTATTATTTTAACTTGCTCGTCGAATGAAAAAGATGATAGTCCACTTTTTAAATTTAAAATATAATGAACAATATCACTAGTTATAGTGGTTACATCTCCCTGTTCGTTTGCCGTTAGAGAGCTTCCCTCCATTTTTGTCGGAATTAAAAAATTTACAAGATTACAAGGCTTACCTGTGAGATAAAAATAATAAAATACACTTTCTTACGGAATTACACTAAAACTTCTTTTACAATATTAAAGCTCGTTTATTTTAAAAACAGTCCCAAAAAAAAACACTAAAATATCGATCAACACGCACTCCCGGTATAATACTAAAAATATCAATAAAAACGTATTTGCCGAATGTGGCTATTATTAATACATGAACAAAATAAATCAAATGTATGTTTGGTTGCCTTATTCGCAGCTTTCTCTGTGATTTACCAATGAAACCGTACGGCAAGCCGGACGCAAGTAAATCGGTATAGGCGGACAATAAATAATACAACAAAAATGGCTTTCTAGTAAATAAGGTAGTTGATCTGTAAAAAATTGAGATTTTTGGTTTGAATGTTTTAATTTTAATTAATTATTTACTCATTGAGAGCACTAAGGACCAATGGGTCGGTACTGCCGACCCTGCCGTCCTGTAAAGCTGCCACTGGTATAAACCTAACCATCTGAGATGATCTTTTAGAATTTTGCACTCAGTTTGCAAAATTCTAAAGGATCCTCTCAAAATACGATATTACGGCCCTGTTTGAGGGCTCTCCAGCAGTTTTTAGAATTTTATTTTTACTTGTATCTTAAAACCTATTTACGTCGCAAATTTTTTAGTTTTTATTTTCTCGGGAAGTGCTCCATAATTTTAATTAGGCAATAAGAGTTAAGTGTTTACATTTTTTATGAAACACTCGGGTTTAAAATGTACTAAACACACTCTTGCTGACACGTTTATGAAAAAAAATGACAAATGCAATTTATTAATCCTAAAATGATTGAATTTAAAACTTTAGTCAGTGTAAGTTTAATGAATGCAAAACATACCACTTTTAATATTTATTTTACCCATTTTTTTATGATGTAAGAAATACCTGCATATTTTTTTCTGTTTCAGAATTTGCCAAACATATATATTTCTCATAAGCAGTTCGGTTTAGAAGCAGACTGGACGATAACTCCTTTAATTTTGCCGATTTTGGAACTTATTGACAATAGCACACAATGGGTATTTTTTTTAGAGGATCGTACCAATGTGTCTATTAATTTACTAATGAAGGGGTTAGAAAAATACGATTTTAAAAAAGTAAATATATTTATCTCATATAAACAATACAAAAATGAATTAAGCTCTAAAATAGTAAAAACTTTGCTACCTCTCAGTTCAATCGTTCTGGTAGTTCATTCCAGATCAGTCCGTAACAACTTACTCTACATTTTATATTATTTTCTAGGAACTATGGATTGGACATGCTTTGCATGATTCAGATGCTTCTATTATACACCATTTTGCATTTTACGAGGACCCAACATTTTTTAAATACCCTTTCCTGGGATCTGGGATGGGTTTTAGCATTTCTTTTTTACAAAGGTAAACTATAAGGTGCACTATTTTGATATAAATCGTTGGTTCTAAAGCAAAGCCACAGTGTGCAAATTGGCACATTCGAGATTTGGTTTTGCAAAACTTAAAAATATATCACATTTGCGGTTTTTTTTTAGTTACACAAATGTATTTCTTTAAAGGTATATTTCTTACCTTCGTGGTTTTGTCACAGAAAACTTAACGCAAAACTAATTTAATCATGTACATAAATAAAATTCGCATTTTTTTTCATATTCGTGGAGTTTGCCTTAGTACCGACGATGGATCATTCTAATTTTTCATGACACAAAAAAGATAATTAAGTGAAATATATTTTTGTTTTTGCTTTTGTTGCCATTTTTAGAAAAATATGCTTTATTCATTAACTTCGGTAAGAATTTAATTTTTTAAATTGTACTTTCGCCGTTGTGATGACTAAATCACGTTTGTGACAATGGTAAATAAATGCAAGTAATTAAATAAGTCACGGTCGTGACAGAAAAAAGATCACAGTTCTGATTTTTTTTTTAAATTTAAAAAGTTTGCATTAAAAAGGAAAATTGATAGTCCGCAAAAATATACACTTAAACGACATTAATGTATATAACAAATTAAGACACAATGACATAAAACTCACAAGACACGCAGCCTAACTTTTTTATATTTAATTTGGTTAATAATTTATTGGGGTTGTATGTTAATTATATTAAGACATCATTTAAATAGTATAACGATATCACTAATCGGTAAACCACTTTTAGCATTTAATTATATATTATATGAGGATTTCACCAGCCTGAAAAAAATGTTTGTGGATATGAGAATGGCCCCGATTTATAGATAAAAAAAATAGTTTTAACTAAATTTCTTTTTATTTAACACTGGCATTAATATTTTACATCTCAGTGCCATTTTTAAAAAAAAACTGTTATTATTAATGGTATTTAGTATTAAAAAAGTGAATTTAATATTTTTTATATAGTTTACTATAAAGAAATAAAATTAATAATACTATTATTACCTATATATTTTAACCACATATTGGGTAATTAGATTTAATTTAAAAATTGAATTTAATTTTTGCTAGTATTTTTTTTTGTTTTAGACTGAAAACTCGAATAGTTCAAAATTTTATAAGAAAATCAGACTTTCACATTGATCCTGCACATGAATTCGCGTTATTTGTTATGATAATGGCAAGGGCTCTATGATACAACACGACAGTGTGTTTTGCTGTATGGATGGACCAAACTGTGCTACACGTCCAAACCGTATTCAAGATTGCGTAGGTAATAGTTTTTGTTATCGACCAATTTTCTTCCGAAAAGGGAAAAAAACCTTTATATAAAAACAAACATACAACTATTTGGTTCCTCCTTGATAAATGGCCAAATATTCTTTTAATTCCATAAATTTCCAAATAATGATGTATGTTAAATTGAATAATATCTTTAATCCTTTAGATGTTTCCTAACATATATCGACTTAAATTTTGAATAAAGTGTTCTTTGATAAAAGTAGATTTGTAAAATAAATAAACTTTTAAAAATTTTCCCAGACTAAGAATTTTTATAAAACATTTTGTAATGATTTTAGGGGAAAAAACCCATGTTTCCTCGATATATTTTGCGTTAAAACTTGCCATAAATACCATAAGGATAGAGTAGAAGTTGTCAAAAAAAACTTGGGCTAAATATACTTCCAAAATAATTCTCTTCAGTGACTACGAAGGTAATTGTACAAAATTAACAAAATCTGATTTAGATAATTAAATTTTTTTAGTCTTTTATATGCCTTTTTTTTTTTTTATAATATCTTAATTATTATATTTTTAAATGCCTAAAAAGTACAGGGTGTGGTTTATTTACCGATCAGTACTTATTTAAACAATTACAGAAAACTGGGAAAATTTTCCTAAAAAATTTCTGAAGACATTTAAATACTACAGCCGTAGTACTAATCCGGTTAAGAAAATTTTTAAAATTTTTTTATAAGTAGATAACCATTTTTAGATTCTGAATTGTCGACTGTTTCTTTGGGCATAAAAAAACAGAACGAGGTCATTGCGAGAAAAAGTTAGCCATTCTAAGATATGCAGAAAAAATTTAGACGAGTCAAATTAGAGTGGCTTGCCTTGGTGGATGATGATACAATTTTGGTAATGTTAAATACTTAAAACAGATTAAGGGATTGCTTATTTTTAGACTTACTTACAAAAATTACATTCTCTATTTAACAAGTAGCGGTTTTTATTTACAGGGGGGAAAGTATGTAATACTGTTAAAAAAATTTTTATGTATATAAGTATTTTTCCCGTAGAAATTTTTAAAGAAAATATTATTTGTGTTTATTAATTAATTGATAATTTATTAAATCTAATGGATGAAATGCGTCCTTAATTGTAAAAAATGATTTGTCGGCACAAAATATTTTCCCAAACCAAGCACTTCGTATTTTCTAAAACGTAAAAGATATAGGTATAACAGACCAAAATTTTTTAATACCAAAGTATTTCAAGTGCCATATTCTTACTTTCTTTGTTTTTTTTTTTAAGAAAATAATATTTTTTTGTAAAATATACATGTTTTTCTCTATCTTAACCTTTAGCTAGGGAGAACCAAAATGTTGAAATAGTTTCCACTCTTAATAATTCAGTTTCACAAAAAATAATCAACCGGCAATTCTACCAGCTTAAGGAGTATCCAGATATGTCAAAAATGGTTTATTACATAAGATTTTTTTCCGAAGTCGATTAAAAATATCTTATTACAGTGTTTTAAGGGAACCAGTTTACTGACATGCCACAATGTCTCGCATCCTCTGATATTAGGGGAACGCTACCGATTCGGTAACGAGGGCTTTAATTACCCCCTGGGGGCCCCCAGGCATCATTCTAAACCGAGCTGCCCTAAGTTTGATTAAAAAAAATGCTCCTGCCCCCCAAGCCGACTCTCCCGACGACATGGTTCTTGGCGCATGCGCTAATCAATTTGGTGTGATTTTGGTGCACGTGCCGCAGATGCATCAGGTATGTTTAAAGTAGGTTTGAATGGTTGGTCTGTGTAATGTAACATTTTTTATTTATTTTCTACGAGAGTAAATTTTACAAGAACTTATTAAAACATAAATACAAAACTTAGAATTATTTCCATTTATTATATTGATAATGTAAAAATATTGGTCCGTAACACCTCGTTTAAAAACACGGGTCCCCTTTCCGTTTTACATCTTTTTATTGACAATCGGTTCAAATGGTAATGTGGTAACAACAATGCAACGAACTATTTGACGGTTTAAATGTCTCTGAAACTGCTGAATGCTACTTTAGTCAAAAATAATCTGGCCCTTGCAACGTTTCCTGTCCTTATTTATTTTATAGTAACTAGTGGAGTAAAATTTGGAAGAAAAGACGCTTAGTTATCGAGAAAAAAAACCGGCGTAGAACCAAACCAGACTTAGTGGGATTCTTTAATAAGGTCATCGTGTACACGAAATCACTTTTTACGACATTTTTTAGTGGTCGAGAGCTTTTTTATTTCGAAAAAAACCCAAAAAAAAAAAACGGTTTTCAATAAAACACGCATTTTAACTTCTCCACTGCTATATCTTTAATAATATTCATGCTATCAAATTAATTTTTTTTTGATTAAAGTAGACAAAATAGCACTTCGAACAACGTCCCATTTGAACTGATTTTTTTTTTTGTTAAATTTTAAAATAGTACGAAACTCAAAATTTTTTTTTTTTAGTAGCGTCATTTTAGGCAATCGAGAAAAAGTTTATTATTGAAAATTTATACATACATGCCAAATTGTAGCTAATATTTAAAAAAGTTTTTAAAAAAAAATTTTTTAGATTCCTTTTATAGTATTGAGTCAGTGATATTTTTTTTAAAGGCGAAAGTAATATTTTTTGCGCTCTTGGCTTAGCGAGCCGGGACTACAAAAAAATCTTACGGTCCGGTGGAAGTGTAGTAGGGTTAAATTTGTATCAACAGGTTTAAACGCAGATCTACGCTTAAGTTGTTTAGAAAAGAAAAAAATTAAATATCCAAAACAGGTGGGTAGATTTTTAAACTCATACAAAAATATCAATCGTTTTATTATTTACGAACCTATTTGTGGTTTATTAAACTTTTTTATTGGTTGCTGGTAAAGAAAACCACCCACGGATTCGTTATTTTTTTGATTACACATTCAAAACTTCATTACTTTTTAAACATTTTTAGCAAAAAAAATTTCATGCTTTATGTCTTTTAATTAAATTTGAGAAATATAGTACTACATAAAATATAAACTAGGGCTTTGTTAAACGTCTTTTTAAACAGGAATATATAATTCTTTTTTTTCCATATAAAGAGATGATACGATGCTATTCTTTGACATGTCTGAATGCTGCTTGAATAAGCAATGTTGCCAGACTTTTTGTAATAATTTGTTATTATTGAAGGTTGTTTTTTATATTAAAAACTAACTAGAACTAACAAACAACAACTTTCCAACTATAATCTGGTTCTGGTTAGTTCCGGTTAGGTTTTCCTCGTTATATGGTATTTTTTTTATTATAAATGCGCTGTTCTGGTCAATCATGATTAGTGCTGGTTAGTTAAAGCGGCTTTTTATTTTCCCAATTATATTTGTAACGGCTTGAAATTCAAATATTTTTGATTTAATGAAAATTATCCTTATGGTAACGGCAAAGTTTTTATTATAAATTAATAATATTTCCGTTTAGTAACACTGTAAACGTCCTTGAAGCGATGCATGAATATTACATTAAACGTAAATAGTTAAAATAAAATGTCAAAAATGACCAATTTTTGAATTTTTTTTTGCGCTTTTCTTGGTGAAAACCCATCATCCGCATTTTTTTCCTTAAATAATAATAATAAAAGAATATTTTACATTGCAATTTTAAAAAACTGATTCCGTAGGAGATTTTTTTTCAGACCCAAAAATTAAATGTAAGTAGTTATTTAGGCGCTTCATTAGTAGATTTTCGTAAATTTAATCCATTTCTGCCTTAAAATCTTTAATAATGATATTGCAGGAACAAAAATTTCACTTTACAACATTTTAGTCCTTCTTTCACACAAGTAGGGGAATTCGCCAGTGGTCGGGTTAACGTCAAAGTAAACTTTAAATTCCCGCCAAAAATTTATTTTCTATTGAAAGTTTTAAATAAACTCTTATTGTACAGCTTACCATTTTCTGTACACAAAGAGTAAATTAGAAATTTTATAAAATAATCTATGAATTATTTTAAGTGCTTTTTTTAAAAAAAATATGTTTTTCCTAGTGAAGGACATGAAAGTATTTCGACCGGGCTATGCCGGTTGACGGACAGGGCGGAAATCGACAGAGCCGTAATAAACATTTTAAATTGAGGATCTGAAAAAAAAAAATTTACGAAAAAAAAAACTTTTATTAAATAAATTAAAATAAAAATCTTATGAATTTAATAAAAAAATAAAAATAAATCTTTAAGATTTCTAAAACAAAATTATTTCTCATTACAAGAATATAGTTAACTGGCAAAAAAAAAAAAACATACAAAAAGTGTATAAATCTCTAGAACAAATTTACAAATATTATTTATGCCTCCAAAATACAGAGATCGCAAATAAAATCCTCATTTGGACATCGAATATCTTAAACCCTTGAATTTCGTACATCCCATATGATACCATCTAGGCAAGTGTCGCAACCAACTTTTTTTTATCCTCGTCTTCGGCGTCACTCCCCAAAAATTTTTCCCCAAATTTACACACTTTAGCTTACCTTTTTTTGTTAACAACTTCTTGAAAGTTTTTGTAGCCAAATTTTTTTATTTTGTAATGTTTGTTTGGCTTTTTTGGGTTTTTCACCTTCATCTTTTTTTTTCTTCCTGGAATTTTCCTTTTTTTTTTTTGCCTAAATTTCTCTTCATAATTTTTCCCCCTTCATTAGATGAAATTATTGGATAGTTAGTATTTGATTTGTTTTTTTTTTTTCTAGCGGTTTTGGAAACCTAAGATGTTTTTGGAAAGCTAACTCTATTTTGGGTTTTTTTTTTTGTTTTACTGTCACTTTCTAATTTTTCTTTTTGTGTAAATTTTTGGTCCGGTATTTTTTTTTTCTGTATTTTCTTTGGCTTCAATTAATACTTTACAATCGGACGTGGATGGTTGACGGTCTTCACATTTGGTTTTACTGTCGTCACTTTCAATTTTTTTTTTTTGTATAATATTTTGTCCAGTGTTTTTTTGTGTGTGTTTTCTGTGGCTTAATTACTTTAAAATCGGACGTGGATGGTTGGGGGTCTTCATATAAATTAACCACCTTGGCAATAGAATATTTTTAAGATTACAATTTTTTTCGTCGTTAGCAACTGGTTTCAAATCCCGTCAGAGCCTACCTCTACTAATTTTTGGTTCGTCATTAGCAACTGGTTTCAACACCCCCCCAGACCCCCCCTCATACTCAATTTTTGGTTCGTCATTAGCAACTGGTTTCAACATCCCGTCAGAGCCTGCCTCATACTAAAAATTTCCCTCCCATTTTCAATAAATTTGGTTCAAGCATTTCATCATTATTACCTTCTGCTTCATGTTCTTCTAATATTACGCGGGCCCCCCGACCATATTTTCATCATCATCTATTTTTAACATAATTATCATTTTAAAAAGAACATCTATATCAATTCCATTTTCTAGCAAACCGGTTTAAAGCAGTTATCATTTTTTTTTATTTCTATATCATTTAAAGTTATTTTGGTTTTAGGGTTTACACTTTCATTTGGGTTAGTTTTTCCTGCGTATCTTCAAGCGTATTTTGTACACATTTGCTGTAATCTGGCGCGTCTGGGTAAATGGATAGAGATCACAAGCCCTAAACCCATTTTTTATGTTGTTTGGATGTTTGGGTGTTCTAAAACCCTATTGAATATAGGACAAAAATCTTTTTTAGTAAAATTTTATTGTGTTCTGCTTCCATTCTCGTACATATTTGCCAATATTCTTTCATAGGTTAAAACCTGAAAATCTGCTGGTAAGCAAATGCGTTGCATTTGGGGAACCCAAAAAGGATAATTTATTCCACAAAAACGACTTATTCCCCATAGATAAATGGGAGCGGTGACCATCCACTAAAAATAAAATGGGTCTCTGTATGCCTTGTTCAGTCAACCAATTATTGAGGCTGTTAGCAACAAATTCAAAAATATATCCGCCCGCACCCCAACCGACCAGATTTTCCCAAAACCCTGTTAGGCATGCGTTACGACAGCCTTTGGAGGCCCCCCTGGGGGAAACGACACGGGGGGGCATATTTTCCCTTTTGGTGTAATTGTCATTAGAACTGTGAGATTCCCCTTTCCCTTTTCCTTTTTTTTCGTTATATACATTATGCCCCTTTTAATCCTAATATTTTGCCAGATTTAGACAAAGACTAAAACCTGATTCGTCTGCATTTAAAATTTGATTTTCATCATTTAATAAATCAACACAGCCACATTTTTCAAATACTTTTCAAAATTTTGGGAAACCTAACTTAATAATTTTTTGGGTTTTTTTAGCTTTTTAAGAATCCAGTATTCTGCGACCTCATTCCAATTTTGGGTGCTTCTTGAAACCCCGAAAACCATTTCTGGCCAGGGCGTCCATCTTTAAATGGTGTTTTTATGTTACCATCTTTGACAATTTTTTCACTGATAATAATAATTTTCTTTTTTTAAAGGAAACCAATTTTCTGGGGGCGTTAACCCTGCTACTATTTTTTCTTCGTTATTAGCACCAAACTGGTCAGGCCCCATACGATATTTACCATCCTTTTTTTCCCACCCTTAACCGGTCCAGGACTGTCGACTTGGGAATACCATACTGGCGAGAAACTTTCTTAATTTTTGGCCGTTGCGGACTTCTTGGGGGGGGAATTAATTTATCTTCCGAGTAATCAGCTCTTCTTCGTTTTTTTTGAAATCCATGATTTTTTTTTTACCTTTAATGTAAAAAAGCCCAAATTGGGGGAAAAAACATAAAAAATTATGTGGCGAATACTGGAAAAATACCTTAAAAAACCCCAAATGGTCGGACACAAAAAATGTGTGCATTTCTTTTTATAACAGGGTATAAAAAGTGTCCGTCCACGGCTTATGCAAAAATATGGTATTTTTCATTGTTAATCAAAAAAAAAGGAGATACACTTTTCAAAACAGATAAAGATGCAAACATTAATGATCAAATATACCGGAAAAGGGCACCGTCCGACTACTGGAATTTTCGCAAAAGTTATATTCCAGTATCCGACCACCACGTTTTTTAAGGTTATTAAAAAAAAACTCGCTGTTTTAAAGAAAAATCGTATCTTTTACCTGACTAATACATGAGAGGCTAAAATTGACCTTTAAGACCTAATTAGGTATATTAACTTACCATACAAATGCGCACTTCGCTATTTTTTAAAACACCACAGACACTACAACAGCTAATTTTTAAGGTCGTTTTGGTAATGAATATTTGAGGTTATGTTGCTTAAAATGTTTTGAGTCTGCGCGGAAAACATGGATGGACAGTGGCGTGCATTTACATGATATATAAATTTTGCGTTTATGTTATTATTTGAAGTAAAAGGCCATTTGTCCGCTAACTGGTTATGTCCGGCTTACTGGCGAAATCACCCTACTTGTTGGGAATTCAATTTTGGGTTGACATAAAGCCATTGCACTACGTATTATGGCAGCAGCTCTTAATAAAGTTTAAATTTTGGACATTTCTTCAGGAAGTAAAAGATCTATCTGAACATCACTACCAATACTCTCAAAAAAGGTAGATATTGTCGAACTATTTTCGGGTAGGTTCGGAAACCGTTTTCCTATGTTTGTGCTATTTTATGTTTCTTTCAAGATGTAGTGGCTGTAACATAATTTATGATATTTTTCATCAAACGCAAATAAATCTTTATAGCCACGTAATTTGGATATCATATTAATGTCGTTTCTTTTGGTAGCTTTATTATTTTTTGATGGTAGCTTTTCTACTACCTAAAAGATTCAGTACTATGTAAAAAAATAAATACCCTAAACATGATTTATAAGGATAAAATTGAAATTCGTATTTTGTTTTAGTACAAAATATAAACTAATATAAAGGTACCAACTTATATGTAGGTACATAATAATATTTAAATTACTTGTTTAAACAGATTTTTATTTATATTTTCTTCTTTTTATTTTTATTATTGTTGCAAAAAGCACATTTTCCTAATATTAAAAGTATCGCATTTAAGTTGTGGGATTCGTAGGGTTTTTCGTGATTAGAAAAACAAAACAACGAACATTATAAATGCACTGGTTATTTAATTTAATTTAGTGACTACTATTAACAACAAAGTGACAATAAACTTTAAAATATTTTCAGCCTTTACTAAAGAAAAAAAATATTGTTCTTATTCGAGTTCTATTTAAAACTAAAGACGGAAACCTTGCTCGGTAACGCGTTGATTGTCCTTCTTAGCGCTCTTTGTTACCCGGTGAAGCCCACGAACTTGCTTCTCGCGAAGTCGTCATTCTTAGAAGGCAGCGGCGCCTTTAAATGTTTATTTATTATTTATTTGGAACAAATGGCGTAGTAGACTCGACATACCGCCGGCCTTGAAAGATTGTGCTTTCAACACAAAATAAAATGTGTTTAACAAATGTCATTATTGTCTTCCATAGGAATAACACACAATTTTTTTAACAGCGCGCTTATACAGGTCCTCGTTTTTAACAGGACTACGCGCACTAGTCCATCGTCACCCGTAAACACTTGTACTATACGTCCCATTTTCCAAGCATTTGGAGGAACATTATCTTTTTTTTAACACTACAAGGGTGCCGATCGAAAACAGTTGATTAATATCGGATCGCCATTTACACCGTTGTTGCAACGAATTTAAATAATCGCGCGACCACTTAGCCCAAAACTGTTGAACTAAAAGTTTCATGTGTCTATATCGGGAAACTAGTGTATGTCGATTATTAGGCACTGGAACCTCCGGTAAAGACAATAATGGACGGCCTATCAGGAAATGTCCTGGTGTTAAAACTTCTAGATCATCTAGATCTTCCGTAAGTGGTACTAAAGGCCGTGAGTTGACAATAGACTCTACTTGAGTAAGAATAGAATAAAATTCTTCATATGTTAAATTTACATTTGAGATAACACGTTTAAGATGAAATTTCGTGAGTCTTACAGCTGACTCCCACAAACCCCCAAAGTGAGGCGCTCGAGGCGGTATAAAATGCCAGATTATTTTATTGTCAACTAAAAATTGCTTAACCTTAGGATCATTTATCTGATCTGAAATTTCAGACAACTGTTTATTTGCCGAAACAAAATTAGTACCGTTGTCCGAATAAATGTCTGAGCACAATCCCGCCTAGCAATAAAGCGTTTAAATACGTTTAAAAAACCTTCAGCAAGAGATCACTTACCAGCTCCAAGTGCAATGCCTTTGTAGTAAAACAAATGAACACACAAATGTAAGCCTTAATAAACGTTTTATTACGAAGTTTGCTATTTTTAATAAAAATGGACCAGCGTAATCAAGACCACATATTTGAAATGGTGGAGAAGGAGTAACGCGTGACCTTGGTAACTCACCCATTTTTTGAAATATATTTTTCGGATTGGCTCGGAAGCAGGTAACACAATTGCGTAAAATATTTCGTGTGATTTGTCGCCCTCTTAATGGCCAATATTTTGTTCGCACAATTGATAATACAGCTTGTGGACCTGCATGTAAATTTTTTAAATGTTCGTGTCTAATAATTAATGTTGTTAGATGATGTTTGGCCGGAATGATAACTGGGTGTTTATTTTCAAAATTTAAATCTGAAAAATTTAACCTACCGCCGACTCGTATAATATCAAATTCGTCTAAATAGGGATTAAGAGGTAATAATTTACTCTTCTTAGACACAGAACCAGTTTTTCTTAGAGATTGCAAATCGTCAGCAAAGACTCTTGTTGAACGATTTTAAGAATTTTTTTGAGGTCCTATCGACTTCATTTATAGTAAGAGGACCTGACATTCTTAATTCGGGTTTGTTTAAAGCGTTATGTTTAAAGCGATTTATGTATGCAACTTTTAAATAGTTTTGTAGACTGGAAAATTTCGAAATTATGTAATTATCAGTTGTCTTACAAGAAAGTGTGACTGTTTTTGTTTTGACTTCAGGCAAGTCCAAAGTATTATGAGTTAAATTTAAATTTGGCCAAAATTTTATATCCAATGAAAGCCACTCTGGCCCATTAAACCATATGGATAAATTTTGCATATCATCAGGATTTAAACCACGAGATATAATATCCGCGGGATTGCATTCAGTAGGAACATGTTTCCATACTGCATTAGGAACATTTTGTATTTTAGCTACTCGGTTTGCTACAAAAAGTTTAAGCTTACTTGGATCTGTTTTAATCCATGCCAAAACAATAGTAGAATCACACCAAAAATAAACTTGATTAATGGTTATGTTGCTAAGAGAATCAATGACTGTTTGAGCGAGTTTGCTGGCAAGTAATGCTGCGCATAATTCCAATCTGGGCAAAGTTAAAACCTTCAATGGTGCTACTCTTGACTTCGCACAAGCTAATTGAACTAAAACATTGCCATCTTGATCAACTGATCTTAAATAAATACAAGCTCCATACCCTGATTGAGAAGCGTCAGAAAAACAATGTAATTGAATATTTTTTGGTGTATTTACTAAGAAATGGCGAGGAATTTTAATTTTATTTAAACAACTCAAAGCAGTGTAAAATTGTATCCACTTTAACCCTAAATCTTCGGGTATTGGATCATCCCATCCAATCTTTAATTGCCATAAGGACTGTAACATAAATTTAGCCTTTATTATGACAGGACCGATTAAACCAAGCGGATCAAAAATTTGACTAATGACCGAAAGAATGTTTCGTTTTGTAATATTAGAATATTTATTTTTATTAGCATTTACCGTATATTGAAAGTTATCTTCGTCTGGGTTCCAAAGAACACCTAAAGTTTTAGAATCTTGTATATCTTTAACAATATATTGTGAATTAGTTGACTGATTATTATTTTGTAAATATTCTAAGACACGTTTTTCATTTGAAGTCCACTGACGCAAATTAAAGCTTGCTGAAGCTAAAATATTATTTACATTTTTGATAAGTGCTAAAGCAGATTCTAATGTATCACTCCCGTCTAGCCAATCATCCATATAAAAATTGTTTTGAATAGATTGTGATTCAGTGGCAAAATTCGACTCATTATCTAGAGCTAACTGTTTAAGACATCTAGTGACTAAAAAAGACGCAGGAGCAGTACCATAAGTTACTGTAGTCAATTTATAATGAACGAGAGGTTGACATGGCTCTGAACGCCAAACTATACGTTGATAATTGCAATCAGTTTCACCTACCTTTACAAACGGTACATTTTCGCGATATCCGCTGTAAAAACTACATTATAACTTCTAAAACGAATCAAAATTGAAAATATCGAACTTTGAATAGAAGGCCCCACCTTTAGTACGTCATTTAACGACAAATTGGAAGTAGTTTTCGCGCTCGCATCAAAAACGACGCGTAGTTTGGTTGTCAAAGAATTTTCCTTCAAAACGCAATGGTGGGGTAAATAATAATTTTGAATATCCTTTGTTTCACTATCTACATTAATAGGCACCATGTGGCCTAAATTTGCATATTCTGTCATAAAATCACAATATCTTTCCCTCAAATCAGGATTTTTATTAAATTTATATTCAAGAGATTGAAAGCGTTTTGTAGCCATTTCCTGAGAATGACCCAAATTTTTTATATGTGTCTTTAAACGGTAATTTAACTATAAATTTACCCGTCTCATCTCGTTTAAATGTATCCTGAAAAAGTTGTTCACATTCTTGTTCCTCTTTAGAATATATTGGTTGTTTTATAGGGCATTCTTCAATAGTCCAAAAAGATTCTAACTGTTTTTCTAAATCAGAATTGTTTAAAAAATAACAATGAGTATTATTTTGATCTTTTTTTGGACCAATGACCCGGGAAATCACCCAACCTAATTATATTTTTGGATAATAGGCTTATTTTACCAAGTTTAATTTGATCTTTTAGAAGTAAATTGTAAAATATATTTGCCCCAAGTAAAATATCGATTTGAGCAGATTGATTAAAATTGGGGTCTGCCAATTTTAAATTTTCGGGAATTTCCAATTTAGAACAATCAAATGTTTTTGCGGAATATTATCCGTTATTTTATCGATTACCAAAAACCAAAGAGAACTCATTTGAAAAACCTGAGATTTTATTTTAGTTTTTAAAAACAAGTTTTCTGACTTATGTCCTTTCTGCATAAAGCTACGCATTTATAATAGAAAATGGGCCTAAAAATAAATAGATTACTAGATTTGGCTTTAAAAAATAAATAATTAGAATATAATTTTGCTACATTTACTCTGTTTTATTTATTTTTATTTAGTTAAATACGTTTCACTTTGCTATATTTCGCCCGCAAAGAAAATTTTGCAGGCGGAATGTGGCAATGCCGCTTCAACGCGCCTAGGAATTTTACAACCTGTCCGTTGATATTTGGAACGAACAGATTACGTGTAGTGCGACGTTGCCTTGGGTTTCTTTAAGTGCTTAGTGGTGTTTTTATTAATACTATCTGTTAAAAATATTTACAAATTTATATTAAAAACTCTTAAATGGTGCGTGAATGTGTTTTGTGTAAAAAATTGGACTATTTACACGAATATGTGTCTTTTCATGGGTAAGTTAGGTTCTGTTCGCTAGGCAATGTTTTTACAAAGGTCAGTGGCGTAGAATTACAATAGCCTGAAGAAAAGTAACAAGACCAAAAGTTGTTTATGCATTGCACTTGTTTTATTTTATTTGAATTTTATTGAATTTATTAGTTTGTGAGTAGGTTTATAATATTGTGGGAGAAATTATACATTCAAAGTTATTTGGGATCTTCAGCATGAAACTCACCTTTATTGGGGTATTTGGGTACATTTCTTGATTTGTGGTCGAAGTTAAAAAAAACTGTGAGACTTGTGTGAAATGCACAAATTTATTAGAAACCGAAAGGCCTTTGTCTCAGTTACAACTAAAAAAAGCTTATGGAAAATTAATAAATGCTAGCCCGTTAGTGGTAAAAATATGCCAGACAGGAGACAAAATCTTTAGAATTGTACATAACATAACCAGTACCTTTAATAAAAATATAAATAACTTAATGGATATGCTGGAGGTTCAAACCATTCCTACTTTTTCCCCAAAATTATTAAATTATTTTGGAGACCATTTTTTTGATGGTGGCATTCTTAATGATAACCATTCAATGGATCTTACGAAATTAATCCTAATTAAAATTCGAATACATTATGGAAAAATAAAAATCCTGGATGAAGCAAAAATAAATAGAACTAGGAGTATAAATACCAAAACTATTTGATTTAGGAATAAGTAGGATAATATATAGAATTTATAGGAGAAAAGTAATTTTGTTTAAATAACCAATCAATGTACCAAAAATATTTTATGTTTTTTTTAGAATAAAATATTTTATAACTATTTATGTTGCTAATATTTTTTAATAAACTAAAATTAAAAAGATCACCATAATTAGAACGATTTAAAAATAAATATTTTCAATAAATTTATATCTAATAGAAACTTCTAACATAAACCATACGCCACTGGTCGAAACTGCAAGGCTCCGTACAATGTTGCCTTGATCTTTCCTAATTTATCTTCTATCCTTTTTCCCCTTTATGATTTTATTGATAATGTGTGGGACAAAACAAAGTGTCACTAATGAATGAAATGTTAAGTATTTTCTTTCTTTCGTCGGAGGGAAGCACTATTAACTTTCGTAAAAATCCAATATGGCCATCCGAAATCCGCTTTGAAATGGAGCCAGGAATCTCCTATAGTATCCGAGATCCTAATGGTGAAGTTCGAGTTTGAATTACCCCGTATACCACAATACATTTATTTGCTTTTACATAGGTGTAATAACTAATAACAATTTAATAGATGTTACATTCATGTTGTAATGGCATAATACACAAGCAGGGCACTTTTATTTTCATTTGCAGCTGAAAGAGCACAATTTACACAGGTTAATGTGTATTTAATGATTTGAAATTGGGTCGACAATAAATAAAGTTGCTCGAATGGATAAGGCTATAATAACATGCATGTAGGTACTTACAGTGAAGTGTTATGTAAGTTAATGTTACAATAACTGGCTATTAGCTAAAGTGTTGTTTTTGAAAGCAAACTTTTACTGATTGTTTTTGGTGATTAAAATTGTTTGAATTTGTGTAATAAATGTTAGAATTAAAGTAAAGTTTTAAAGGATGTGGTTTTTTAGGATCTATAATTCAAATAACAACCTGCGTAATATTAGTGTAAGGAAAATTGGGTGAAATTATTTTTTACATACGTAAGTTCGAAATGATTCCTAATATACAGGGTGGCGCCTTTTCCACAGTAGTGGGATAACTACAAAAATAGAACCATTGTAATGGCAAGTTTATAATTTAAGTTTAAGTTTTTATAAATTTTTAATTTCAATTAAGTAAGTATGCATTTTTGTTTGGTAGAATGTAAGTTGGCTGTAAAGCAAATAAAGTGTTAAATGATTTAGTAGAATACAGTTAGACTTAATAAGAAATGTTAGGTTTAATATTTTGTATAACCTTTGAGCCAGAAACAGAACTAAATACTGCCAGGTTTTCGTGTCCTTAAATTTTAATTTAATTGCAATAGAGTTTAAAAACATAAAAAAATATTATATAATTAAATGTTAAAATTTATTATAGTAAAAATATCTCCAAAATAACACCTAATATATTAAATATCAAATAGAGGATTTTTTCGCGCCATACCATTTTTACAGTTCTTTCCCCACCATTCAACCGGTTAAACCCCCCGCCTATCATCCCAAAATAAACGGTTTACTATTCAGGGTGTGTCAACTTTATAATCATTTAATACACTTTAAAGTTTAAATCCAAGTGTAAGGTCTTTGGAGAGTTAAGGAATTAGTCGAAAAGATAAGATGTAAAACCAAATTTTCTATTCAATAAGGTATTAGATGTTTCCAAGTCAACTGTAACAAGTAAATCTTTTGTTCAAGGATTTAAATATAATTGCACTAATTTATTCATTTGGGACTTAACTAATAAATCAAAAAATCTGCAATCCAAATAGGCGTTAAAACATAGCAAAAAAAAAATCACAAAAACCAAAACAATAGAAAAGCCGCGTATCCTTCATTATTTTAATTTGACACTTGACATAACCATTTTAACCTCCTCCCGACTAGTGGCGATATCGGTGGATACTGGGTACAAACTAATGACATAGATACTGACGTTATAACACCTTCTCCAACATTACCGCTTCTCGCCAAAATAAACCGGCATGTTAACTGTCCTAACAATTTCCAACGCGGTATGTCGCCAAAATTTGTTAACAGATTTTTTTTAAATAAAATTTGTACACAATAACTTCTTGTATACCATTTTTATACCTAAAAAGAGAAATACAATTTTATACACAGAGTGCTAAATTGTTTTTTTTACAAGTATGATAATTTACTCATTAAAAAAGCAACTGTACGTTATATCTTTAAAACTGTAATTAATATATAAAAATAGCAAGCTATTGGATTATACCAAAAATTCTACACCAACTTGTTTTTACTTCTTCTTCTTATCTTTACTACCCATCAAAATACAAAGATGTGCTAAAATAGTCAAAATTTGAAAAACACCCTGTATACTCGAGATGAATCAAGTTAGACATCTGTTTTCACCGTTGCAGTTGTTTTGAAAATCGAACTCGAGTATGTGCTCGCTTATAGTTTTTTGCACGCTTAGGTAATTGCAACTTTACCGATTAGATTATGTCATCTGTAAGTGATGTTTACAAATTACTGAATCCCGGTAAAAATTTGCATCACACGAGATGTCAAAAAATTTCGCTATGTATCTTATTATACTAAATTGCTTACTCAAATAGTGAAAACTGCATTCCTTTAAAAAAAAAGATCTCATTCAATTAAAAGTACTATTCTGCTACCTTACTGCCCAACTGACCACAAATGTCCTCGAAAAAATTAATTGAATGGTTATTTCATATTCAACCTATAGTAAGGATTTATCACTACATGATTTTATCGCTACCGCTAAATGAGGCACTGGGTGACTTAAAATTTTAGGGCGATGATGATGTTAATAAGTCTTATAAAGGAGGATGATAAAGTCAAATTTCGGTTTATATTTAAACCCTCTTTGTAAATACACAATACGAGCATTATTTACCATCTTAAAATTTTCTGTATGTAAATCAAAAACACGTTACATCTCTTCCTTCACCTATATCAGAACCACCTGCTAAACATACAGGATGTCCGGTAAGTATACAGCATAATTTCAGAATAGGTAGTGCCAAAATATCCCTACTATGTCATACAAAAAAAAAATCGAAAAGTGCCCCCTAACGAAGATATAGGGCCATAAAGAGGTATCTAGCTAATCACTTTTTTGGCTTCAACTTTTAGACCGACTTGTATAATTTATTGACATTTTAATATTTTATTTGGGTACCGCACACCCTGTATTTTCTCGAAAAAACAATAGTGTTGACGTAATTAGCATTTAAAATTCATGCCTGGCCATTTAAGTCTGACATCATACTAAAACTACTTGTGATTGGTGGTGACAACAAAAAACAGACGCCTGTGCCCAACACTGCCATATTTGTAAGATTTTTTTTTGGTAAACTTACCCAGATTTCTGGTGAACAACTTTGTTTGGTAGATATTTAATTGATATTTAGCTTTTTGTTGTGATCCGATAATGAATACAGGATTATGAAACTCGACCCCAGTGTAACAAACTTGCTTGGTTCAGGCAGATTGTCAGATAATATTAAAAAGATATATCGTTCAATACGGGCAAAACAAATGCTGTGTTTGCCAGTTTCGAAGGTAAAATTCAAAAGAATTTTTTCAACTTTCTTGCTCGACTTTTAAAATCTCTGTATTAGATTTTGTAGGTAGAGCTAGATTTTTTTTTTTTTTTATAATAAACATATTTTATATTTAAATGCGTATGAATCGGAACAGAAATTAGAAATGAAACTCGATTGTGACTGTGAGCACGTAAGAATATAGGAAGTGAAGAAACTTAGAAACTTTGTATTTCTTCCAAAATCTTTTTTATTAAAACAAAATCCTACCAGAGCGCTTTTGGTCAAATCATCATCAGTGCTATGTACAAGCAAGAATTAAACATTGAAAGTAAATTGAAAAAAGGTTTAAAAAAATTTTTAAAAAAACTAATATTGCCCGGGTTTTTTTTTTTAAAAAAAGAAATTTAAACATTAAATAATAGTTAATCTGGAAAAAAGTAGCAAATTTGGTAAACCTGGTATGGAAAAAAAAAGAAAAAGCAAGGAAAACTTACGTGCACACAGCCACCTTTAAGTTTTTACAGTATGGCAGATAAGGCTAATTTATCCAGGAGGATGTCACCAAGGGGAGCAACAAGAAAAGGGTTTATAAAAAGGTTCCTTTTTTTAAAGACATTTTTTTCCAAAAAAACTCTGCTAGAATTTTGTTTTAATAAAAAAAAAATGCACGAAATACAAAGTTTCTTCATTTCCTAGAAATAAGAAAGGCATCACATGAAAGAAAAGGTGGTAAATATACATAATACCCAACCCAAAAAATTGTAATGTTGAAAAAAAAAACAAAAAAACCTATATTTTGTTCGAGTATTAAAAAAAATCTTAGATAATTTTGAATTATGTTATTTAATTTCTGGTGTATTTACATTTTAAATATATTGTAGATTCCCCTTATAAAATGTTGCAACGCTGCCTTTGCAGGCTGGTAAAATTCAGCTGTCTCATTATATCTTCTGTCCAAAAATGAACAAATGAAATCTTCGGCAAGGTGTTTTCTATTTGTACGTAGATACGTTATAAAGTTTCGTATAAAAAATATTCGGCAGAAGTGTTATTTAGGTATAAGGATTTATTTTTAACCAACACTAAAATTATGTGCATGCAGCCTATTCTTTATTTGCTTTTAAACTTACTTTTGCGTAACTCATAAACTATCGAGTGAAAAACATCAAAGCTTTTATTTTCAGTTTTCTATTTTGTTCCAACTGAGTACATTGTAAGTGAAGCAAATAGAGACGGGGAAGTGGTGGCAGAACGGGCAACAATAATTATGCCACTTAAAAGTAATATGCTTAGCCGTAATCTTAAATCATCATAATGAAAACAACCTGCCTGGTACATATGACGAGGGTCCGCTGCATTAATAACGAACGATAGCATCTTACTTCCTACCACACACACAAGTCGGTTATGAAACAATAAACAACTTGAAGGGACCGGGCCGTGGTAGTAGAGAAGTCGGTTGATCGTCGACCCGGTTAACTCGGAATGAGTTGGTTTGTTTTAATCGACATGGGCGGCGAAAATTACTTTTAATCCAGGTTTACTTTCTTTTACAGGTTGTTTCGAAAACGTTATAAAATACAGACGCGGTGTTTTATTCATAATGTCATATCGACCACCGATATGACAGTTTGCCTAATACGATATACTGGATACTACCCTGTTTATGGCGCTACTACAAGGATATATGCCAGCTGAGCCTAAAAGCGCATAAGAGCTTTACCAGAGGTAGAGCGACCCTCCTAGATTGCTTAAACTGTGGATTACGATCAAGTTAGGATACGGATCTATTCATACTTGGTAGATACTTTGATTGTTTTGGATCTAAACCGGTGGACTGGTTACCACACGACCGACGCAACCAGGAAAAAAACGAGTTAGGAAGGAACCCCGTCACGCCAATTTGGTTTTCGGGAGCAAAAACACGCTGATCTCCATGGGCAAAAAACCCAAAAACCCCTCTAACCCTCCAAAAATTAGCCTCAAAATTCTTCAAATCCCTAGTGATTTTTGATCAGCCTGTTGAAAACTATTACTTTGCAAGTTTGAAAACAATTGGCCGAAAACTATTTACCATAGAAAAATTGGGGGGACCTTTAAAATGCATTTATCTCAAAAAAAAGTTTGGGTTCAGAACCAAATGAAGTATACGTTTTTGACGCAGAGGAAATTATAGTAACTTTTTTTTAATAAACAGGTCAATATACTCAGCTTAAAAAAAGTTATGCCATCTGAAATAAGTGGGGTAGGCCGGTTCTCGCGCCCTCTACCAGCAACATCAAAAGTATGGACAAATTTGAATTTCTCGCCTCAAAAAAAAAACCCCAATCCCCAATTTTGTACCAACAAATTTGACACCCTGTATCTTACTTATTATTAACTTTGGGATATGACAAGTTTGCGTTAATTGCATTATTTCGACCCAAAGAATCCGCTGTTGCTATGTGTCCCATTACTTCTGGGACACCCTGTATAAAAAATGATAGTGCAAACTGTATATTAGGTATAAACATTAGTATTTATTATAGTTAAGAAAATATAGCTTTTTGATTTAAAGCAGTCTGAAGTAAACCAATCACGTTTTGTTATTTAATATAAGTTATTCTTTGGGTTACTCGCCAAACTTGCCGCAAAGGGCTGCTTCTATGCAGGTCCCATAGACTTGTGCATTCACAGAGTTGATTGACCTTTTTAAACTTACAGATCACCTAAAACAGAAGTTTAAAAACCCTTCTGTAAATTTAAAAAAAAAACCTATTAACGTTTCGGTGACAAATCGGATACCACTTTCCAAATATAAATAAAAATTGTAAATTTTTAAAATATTTCACGAAGAAAGCTCAATGATGTACCACATTTTTTAAAGGAATATTAGATGGTGTCTGTAGTGATGCCACTGATAAAGCAATTTAATGGCTTCTGTAAATAAAACATTAGTTTCATATGGCACTAAGACATACCAAAATTAAAAATTATATCTTAACTAAATAAATGCAATTTAAAATGAAAGTAAATAATAAAACCAGCCAATTTTAAAAGAAAATTACATCCTGGAAAAAACAACTTTAAATGGTCACGTCCAGCTTTAGGATCATGACATTAGACCTAAACTTTGTGCTCAGCTTGTAAATCATTAGATTTTTGGTAGATGGTCACTCTCAACACCATATCCGTAATGGAGTATCTCAGTGCTTAGTACTGGCACCTATTTTCCTTCTTATTAACCTTAACTGTTTTCTTTCCTTCGTATTAAACCTCGCTGATAATTTTTGTATTGATACCCTTTATCCTACTATCCATAATTTCAAGCCAGTTCATAATGCTAACCTAAAAAAAAAGCAACGGTATATGCAAATATTTTTTCACGGAACCTTTAAATAATACTGAATTGGCGCATCAAATACCTTGTTTATTTTATTACTTTAAACACACATACATGTTCGCTGTCGTGCAAAATATCAGCCACTTCTCATACCCTATATATTTAATTAAATTTTGCAGACCAAGGAATTATTTAATCCTATTGGCGTTTACAGAAAAAAAATCATGGCGTAGATAAATTTAAAAAAAAACAGGTCTGTAGTCAAATTTACCAAAAAAAGGAAAAATGTTTACAATATAAATAAAGTAATGCGCTATTTTATTACCTAAATTATTTTAAAAAAATATTTTTTTCCTCTTATAAGAAGAAAATATCTTAGTTACCATAAATCTAATTTAATTTAGATAACGCGAATTACTAATTAATAAAATTACTGTTTGTTTATTTAACATATTTTTTAAAATATGTTATTGCTTATTGGAAACAATTAAAATTCTTGTAAATGATCCTAGATAAAATTACTTAACTTGCATACAGATTTAACTAAACTGACAAAAAAATATGTCTTTTGAAATAAAAACAATACTGTCTAGAATTAACAAGTTTCTTAACTGCGCTACAACTTGTTGCTATTCTCGCGTCATAAATTTGACTAGGAAAAGTCATATCTTCTCTATCATTATTAATAGGATGCAACGCGAAGCTAATTGTTTTTAGTCTATTTGCCAAATCTGTAGGGTTTTCCAATTTTTGAAAGATTTTTTAATAAATACGTTATTATTTGCATTGGTGAAAGAGACCAAACAAATTACATAAGTGGGGTCTCAAAACAATAATGAGAGCATTTGTAGATGCGCCAAACTGTATTTTATAAGACTTTTAAATTTTACGACCATTGTTTCGTTTTATAACCTCTTAAATTTGAAAAAACAGCATATTATATCAAATTACTTGAAGTTTTAAGGAAAACCTAAATTTAAAAAAAAAACAACACTTCCTTATAAATGGGGACTCGCCACAAAGGCTTAAAGCCTAGGTACTAATTTAACATAAATGTCCAATGCAAAATAAGAGGCAGTTTATCAATACAGGTAAATTAGAAAGTTTAAAATGTAGCAAAAAACTTTTGTATGTAACAGATTTATTAGTTTAGAGATTCTAGGAGTAAAACGCAAAATGAGTTTTTTAGGGCGTCTCCAAGAGGACTGTTAAGGATGCCTATGGTATGATTATCAGCTGCTAGTATGGATCTTATACTTACTGGCAAATTCTTGAGCGCAGAATCCATTAAGATACCTAGAAATAAGAGCTCTTGGGAAATAAGAGAAGAAAGCTTTTTTATAAGATTTGGATTATTAAAAAGTGACCTACTAAGGGTAGTGAGCGATCTCCTGGTCAGTCTCGGAATTTGGTTTGGTATACCGATGGATCCAAGACTGACAATGGAGCCGGCGCAGGAATACATGGTATGACCCCTAGGTTTAATGCTTATGCTTCCCTGGGGAAATATGCCACTGTTTTCCAGGCGGAAATATATGCCATTGAACTTTGTCTGCGAAAGAACTTGAGGAGGAGATATAAGGGCAGGGACATTACTATCTTCTCTGATAGTCAAGCGGCCATAAAAGCTTTGGCATCTCAACAAGTCAACTCAAGGTTGGTTTGGAACTGTCTGCAATACCTCCTAAACCTGGCTAACCACAACAAAGTTACACTTTCCTGGTGCCAGGACACAGAGGAATACAGGGCAATGAAAATGCAGACTCCTGGCAGGCGAGCTCCGCAGCAATGTTTGTGGGTCCTGAACCTGTTTTTGGAATACCAAAAGCCTCGGTTCGTGGCTATATAGGCTCGGTGGATTCAAACACAACATCAGTCATACTGGAACCACATTCCAAGGCAAAATCACACTAAATCAATGTTGGACTCACCATCGAAAGCATTGACAAGTGAACTACTAAAACTAAATAGGAATCAGATTAGAATAGTGACAGGATTAATAACCGGACACTGCACCCTAAGAAAACATATGCACACTATGGGCATCTATAGAGAAGAACCATTTGCAGACTATGTGACGAAGAGGAAGAGACAGCCTCTCACATCATATATGAGTGCCCTGCACTTACATACTGGAGAACAAATCAAAACCTCATGGTGGACACTAACCACCAGGAGGCTGGAGACCAGAAAAGAACAGTAAAAAGGGCTACCACACTGTCTAAGGTGTCAAACCTTTTTTAACTGAAACAAATACACAAGAGATACAACAAGCCCTGTAGGCTGCAGTGTCGAGGCGGACAAAACCTCAACTTGTGTATTTAATTTATCAATCAATCAATCAATCAAGGGTTGTGAGAGAAGCTGTACCTTACACATGGTAACAGTATTTTAAGCAAGGTCTAAGGGTGATATGAAAGCAGCATTGCAAAGATGTTTTGTAAGTCAATAAAGTTAAAATGTTTTGTATATATCATATTTATTTTTGTAACACGCTGTTTAACTGTTAAATACAGAGTTAAGTGCATACTTATTTAATATTATTAAATAATTTTATATTAGGTTCTCTCAGATAGTAAACTTTTTTTATAGTATCTGCATAGTTTTTTTGACACCCATATAGAGTCGTTATCTTATTAGAAAACAGAAAAAGGTAAAAAATTAATAAAGGTAACGGCTGTTCTTGTGTGTTAGAAAAAACAAATAGATACGCACTAATGGGAATATGATTTGTTTTTTAGGTAGTTTTGTTCCCGATAATTTTTGGACAAGCCCCAAAGAAAAATAAGAAAAAACCCTAAAAATATATATTTTTTTCTGCCACAATAAGGGCTTTAGGTGAATATGTAAATAAATATTTAAGCTTCAAAACGAACAATTACATATTTTTGTATTATAGGCCTATTCAGTTGAATTAAAAAATATAATTGTGTAAGCGGAACAATTTTAAAAATATCAATGTTTGGTTCATAAACATAATGCACCAATTGGACAATTTTGAGGCAAAGTATGAAAATTTCTAGAGGAAAAAGAAAATGCTGATCCACTTTTGCAATGCTTAAATTTTTAAGGGATGATTAACACAGAAAACCACAGAGAGTGAATGAAAAAGTGACCACAAAGCATCAAGATCATTAAAAGCTAGTGTGAATTACGACCTAGTACAAAGAGCCTATAAATAACCAAGTTTGTTGCCAGATCAGGGAAAAATGCATATGAATTTTTTGTATACTTTAAGCAAACCAATTGTGTTGTTTTTCTTTAAAAAAAATTTAATATTTTAAATCAACTAAATTTCTTTTTCACGTAGGTATCCTTTTTATGCGTGTTTTATTATGATATGAATAGAACTCACTTTAAATAAAGAAAATTATTTGTACTAACACTTAATATTTTAATCAAAAGTCAAACTATTACAAAGAACCATTTTACTTAAAAGGTTTTCCGCAAGTCCGGGCGAGCATTCTAGTCATTTTAACGGATTTATTAAATTTACGCTTTTATGGTCACATTTACTAGGACACCATCCATGAAACTGACATCGTAATTTAAATTTATTGTTACTCGTGTACAAGATTTGTCGCCATTTGCTTATTAAGATAAGGAAGTTTACCAGAGTCAACAGTTAATTTAACATATATTTAGAAAATTATTTTTAGCTCTTAAATAGAGTATTTAACAATAAAAATGTATGACTAAGGAGAAATGATAACTGCCAAATAAAAACTTAGAGGCAACATTGTCAAATAAACTTAAGTATATGAGGGGGTTTTAGCATAATTCGTATGTACAGTACGTTCCACAATAATTCGTTGATTTCTCGTTTTACCTGCTACTGTTAGTCGTTAAACTTAATATACTTTGGGTACCCGCATGTAGGTCCGGACTTAAAATATTCTTTATTTATTATTGTACCTACTTTTTGGTATAATATGTAGGTTATAGGCAAATTGCAGGTGTTGGATATAAAGCAGAGTCTAAGACGAAATAGTTTATCAGTCGTTTGGAGTTTGTCAAGGTGTTTTCGTGTGTGTTATTGAGCATCCAAAATAGCTAACCTAAACTATTAATATTAGTAGGTAATTAGGACCGGTAACCTTTTAAAAAGTGCATTGCCTACACAATAGATATTTGACAGGCAACCTATTTATGGTTGAGTTTTCCACTGAGGGTTGTAATTTAAATTTTATTGCGGTCAATAAATCAACGAATTATTAAAACGTTTTCTTAACTGCAAGTACATAATTTCTACATTATTTCTTACCATTACCACCCTCTAAATATATGCCCTTTTGTTGTGGTTGTGTTAGTTTCATACCTGCACATTAATAAAATGATTTGGTTTGGGCGGGATGCCACTAATACACAAACTCATTAGCATCATCATCGTTTTGAAATTTCAGACATCACATAATGATATATCTGGATTATACGGTGGCTGTGGAAGACCCTCAATGCATTTTCTTAAGAAAATTTGTAGTCAGTTGGGTAATATAACATGGTGAATGAGATTTTTTATTATACTTTTTCACCTTTTTATCCAAATGCAGTTTCTACTTTTTTAGACGGTTAAGAGAACACCTTCGCAATCCTAAATAAATGGTGGTCATTAATTTACCGGCTGAAATGACAATTGAAATGAAAACGCATGCTCTGTCATTTGGACAAGTAATAAAAAAAAAAATAACATTGCAAGAATGTTAAGACAGAGTTGTGGATAGAGCCATTCGTTTGGTTTTAAGAATAAAATTTTAAATCATACGACTAGAGCTTGAATTATTACAGGATTTTTGTTAATCGCAAAATATTTTAAAATATCCTGAATTGAAGCTATAGGCGCAAATTGGGATGCATTAAACGCGTGTAAGCTGACATGAAGCGAGCAGCATGACGCGCACGTGTCACTCGCGTTCTATAGTGATCCGCATATTGAGTACAAAAAAAAAAAAAACATTCTGAAACTTGTGTTGCAATGCACTTGTTAACACGAAAACCTATGTCTTTTTCTTACAACCCAAGCAAGTCTAGTTGAAAGGATGTATTATTTTTCCATTTTTTTGGGCCCCTTTATTGGTTCCCTTTATCAAAAAAATAACCTTTAAAAAGGTATTTTTTCCCCCCTAAAAACCCCCCATTTAACCTAAGGGGCCCCGACAAAAATTTTGCAATATTTATTGACGAAATATATGGAAAAAAAGGAAGCTCATACACGAGTCATTAATAGGGATCAATAAAGTGTCAGTTTCAATTCGGCAGTCAGAAAGGAAGGATCTGTCAGTTCTAATCGCGTCTGCTTTGGTCATCAAGAAAAGAAAAGGAAGGAAGCAAAGAACAGTGTGGACAAAAAGCTGCTTAAATAGACGTACTAGGCATTGGATTGGGGAAATTTTTTTAAAGGTGAGCCAGAAAACTACAAAAAAATAGAATGGATGAACAACTATTTCACCACTTAGTTGAAATGGTTCCCCTTTTTAAGGCAAAAAGATTTTAAGAAAACATTTTTTCGGGAAAACGTCTTGAGTAAAATCAAATTTTTTAGCATTTGGCAACAGTTTTAAAGATTTGAAATTTTCAGGTAACATGGCTGCAACACCCAGCATTTAATAAAAATCTGACTGATTTTATTTTCTTTAATATTATTGCCATTAATGTTACTCTTTTAATGTACCCCTTACATATTTAATATATTGACCAGTATCGATAGCGCTATCTGGACCTCTTTGCAGCAGTTCTAAAGGTAAACTAAGGCAAAGGGTTTTTTTCGTCTGCCGTTACCCTGATATTTTTAACTACCAGCAGCGAGATTCTGGAAATTTTTGTCTATCTGGCTTTTGATTACATTAGTAGTAAAAGTATACTTTAGATATTTTCATATACTTTCATTTAAACTACTAAATTGAAAAAAAAGATACATAGGCTACATTTTCATGAAATTAATGCGTTGTGTGTTTTTGTTAATAGTATATAGAGAACCAAGCCAAAAAAACTGAGAAATAGGTGCATTAAAACATTAATACATTCAATATGGTAATGGATCTACTTTGAACTACATTTCATTATAGTTTTGGTTAAAATTAATCATTGTGTTTCTATAATTTGTCCTTTTTTTCTTATCTGATCAAAATATATAGTTACGGTTTTATAATTTTGGTACTTTGGTACGATAACTAAAACACTCAGTAGCACTTTAAAACACTATTCACAATTCAACACCAAACACTTTACACTTTCTTATCATAACTCTTTACTTATATAAGATAACCAACTATAGTATACTGCTGCCAAACTTACAGGTTCTACGCAAATCCAGAAACAATCATACCTCTCTAAATCATTTTTTCTATTACGTCTTATAATATAATAGAATATTACTAAATACTTCTCTTATCTAATGCTGCAGTTGTCATTAGCATTGTAAGAAGAGCTGTCAAACTCAAGACTTACCCTCAACTTCTTCCCATGTTGTTCTCAACTGGTTAGATTGTGTCGTCGCATGCAATAAATTTATAATTTTATTTTTTTTACCCCCTTAAGAGCCGGGTATCACTTTTACTTTTTTACTTTTACCATCTAAAAAACCTGGAATAACCGAACCAAATATTTTGTCAAATTCGTTTTAATTCAAGATTTGTGTTTCCATTTTATTATGGAGCAAAAAAGGCAAAAAAAGAAAAACAAAATAGCAAATGTTTTTTGAGTTGCATTGCTTTCTTTATGATAAATAGGAATAAAAATTGGCAGCAAGGGACACTTTTATAAAACTCTCTTTATGCGTTTTAAATCTAGACATATAATATAATATTTTCCTATAAAGTTATTTAAAGCATGAAATATTTATATTACCAATAATACTAGTGTATTTATTATTTCGATGCGCTTCGCCTAAAACTTAAAATTTATCAATATCTAATGAGCATACTTACACAAAATGAAACACTTTAATGAAAGTGCAGTTTTCTTAGATGCACACTAAAAGCTTTGTACGAAAATATAAGTATACTTGGAAAAGGTCTTTCAAACTTAATAAGGGGCGATTCTCTAAAATGTTAAAATAACTTAGCATAATAATCAATCAGATGTATTTTTATGGTTCTAAAACTCAAAAGGAAAAACGAAGCCCCTATAAAACCACTTTTGCATCCGTTCTTCAGTCACAGACGCTTTTTTAACAATTTTTGACGCCTGAATATATCGCCAGATTCCTCACCTTTTCACCATTAATGGAGAAAACGAAGTAATGCAAGAGGGATTTTTTGTCAAGTAAGATGGATTTGAATGCGGTTTTTGCATTTGATTCCTATAAACGTCTACAACTTTATGAACAAATTTAATTAATGGGAAATGAAAAAATGCATTTGTGTGTTATGAAAATGTATTTTTGAAATGCATTTTAAAATTGGCAGTTATAAAAAGTTTATAACTAGCTAAATAATGATGGATATGGGCCCAAATTTGTTACTCTGGGGTTTTTGAGATCGCTGAACACGAATATGATATTAACAAGGGCCTGGGGAGTACCTGGTGCATGCTAAGGATAGTGTAAACGTCGTCTTTTGGAGTTTTACGACAATCCTCCTAATATCAACCCAATTACTCGGGAGGTTTTTATGATCACTGAACAAGAATATGACATTGACAAGGGCCTGCGGAGTACCCGATGCGCTCTATGGATGGCCTAAACGTTGTCTTCGGGAGTTTTACAGCAGGTCCTCCTAATATCAGCCCATGTTTGTTACTCGCGAGGTTTTTGTGGTCGCTTAACACGAATATGACATTGACAAGAGCCTCTGGAGTACCCGGAGCGCCCTAAGGATCGTGTAAACGTCGTATTATAGTACCCGGTACCAGATCATGGTCTTCGAGGTACCTGGTGTCCGAATAGGTTGGTATCAATGTAGTCTTCTGGAATTCTGTGGTAATTTGGTAAAAATGAAACATTATAATTTCTGCTTAGGGTATTTATTCATAAAATTGTTTTTTGATAATATTTTAGTATAAAAATACAATTTTTTGAAAGTTTAATACATAATAAAAATAATTTAATTATAGTTTTCACTGCTTTCTTCTACTTCTTTTCCTTCTTCTTTCATTTTGCACTTCTATTTTAGCGACAAGTATTTCTTTTCTAATATAAAAGTCAATGTTTGTGCAGTTTATGCCAGCACAATTTTTGCAAGCTAAATTGCAGATCAACCCATGTTTTCTGCATCCACATGAAATTAGGCGCACCAGGTACTCCGCAGGCCCTTGTCAATACCATATTCGTCTTCAGCGACCTCAAAAACCCCGAGTTACAAAATTGGGCTGATATTAGGAGGAATTGTCGTAAAACTCCAAAAGATGACGTGTATACCATTCTTAGCGCACCCCAGGTACCGCGCACTCCTTGTCAATGTCATATTTGTGTTCAGCGATCACAAAAATCCTCCGAGTAAAGAAATGGGGCTGATATAGAAGAATTTGTAATAAAACTCCAGAAGACGACGTTTACACCATTCTTAGCGCGCACCAGGTACTCCGCAGGTTCTTGTTAATGTCATATTCATGTTCAGCGATCTCAAAAACCCCCGAGTTACAAAATTGGGCTGATATTAGGAGGAATTATTGTAAAATTAAAAGAGACGACGTTTACACCATCAGGAGTGTCCTGACCTGTGACAGACTGGGAATGGCCTCAGAAATAATGCCTAAAGCAACCAACTACAACCGGCTCTACAGTGTAGTCTACCCACAAAGGGAGGACTGGAGTCGAAAAACGACCCACCTGCTCCGGGCTGACATCTGTTGGTACACCGACGGCCCCAAATCCAAGAAAGGTGTTGGAGCTGGAATATATGGACAGAAGCCGAGGGCAGAGTTTTCCTTCAGCCTGGGCACTCTCGTAACCATATTTCAAGCGGAGGTATTTGCTATTGACATGTGTGCTAGAACGCTGGTTGATCGGCACTGCACACGTAAGACAGTTAAAATATTCTCCGATAGTCAAGCAGCTCTTGAATCCAGCCGGTGCAATTCGAAAACCGTCTGGAATTGCAAGGATGCGCTGACCAAACTGGGTCAAAGCAACAAGGTTAGAAAACGTATAAACTTTTCTCGTGATGCGACTGTACCCATCCAAAATATGGTCAGAAGTCCGACAACTACAAATTCACCTTAACACTGTCAGTCGGTCAGTAAAAAATATATTTAACAGAGTATTACAAAACGGAGCGGCATTCTTAAAACTATCCAACTTATTATTTTACATTGGACATTGATTTTGTCGAAAGTGGGCCACGTTATTAACTGACGCTAGTGCATCTGTCGATGTTTTAAAAGGCATGAATAATGAAAACCAGGAGACGTAGTCTAGAAGTCCGTATAAATAATAAAAAAAACTAAAGCCGCAAAACTTTTGAACATGATGTGGTGAAAGGCATTCCAAATTGCTAGACCTTCAAATGTACAGACAATAACACTAAAATTCTGGACTTATTTGTTAATTAGAACTCTGTGCGCCAATTAATAAAGGCAATGAAAGTCCAAAATTCTAGTGTTATGCCAGATTAAATAGCGAGAAAATTAATCGACTATTAATTGTGGTTAATTGTACAAACGTAAACTTCCATTAAAATAAAAATATTATGTGATAACATGGGAAGATTCTGCGAAAAAAATGATGAAACCCTATTTTTGTGCCTGGTAGCTACCCACGTCACTAGACCGGGAGAGGAGGGCATGATGGATCTAATCGTCTGCTCGTCATACTCTCCAAGAGACAGGGACACCAGGATACATTAGAATACATTGTGCTCGTGTCCGGTAGCGACATGAGTAAGAGGAGATGTAAAAACTCTCTCCCAATCTGGTATCACTCACTTTAAACCTACCTACCTACCTACCTTGCACTGACGCAAAATCGCTGGAAGATCGTCAGTGGGAATAATGCTGAGGTTCCAGTTTTACCGCCTATGATCAACCCATTTCGGCATTGCGTGGTGATCTGTTGATTCCTGTAAACCTGTTTTTTATTTTTAGTTTTAATAGTTACCTACTTACTAAAATTGTGATTTTTAGTTATTAATGTTATTGTAAATTATGAAAAAATCGACTGGCGTGGGTAAAAAAAGTAGTTAAATACCAAGGAGCAACAAAAATGCAACCATTAAAAAATAGAAATGACATTAATAAGATAGAATTTAAAAACTATTCGATAAAATTATTTTACAAAATTTTGGTTTTATTAAGTTGTAGATGCTTTGCCAGCCAAACTGAAGAATTAATCGTTTTTCCTACATAAAAAATAACATTACACTAGTTTTTAGATAAATAAAAAAAAATCGCTCGTTGTTGGTAATCCCAAAATAAATAAATAAATAAATTTTATACTAAGCTTGCTGCCATTTAAATTGTATTCTTTTAGAACGTTTTTAAATACATCTGTAAAAGTTTAAAACAAAAACCTTAATTTCAAACTACCTATTTTGCAACATTTATTGCTTTTTCCGCTAACTCTTCATGTGTTAAATTTAACCTGATTTTAATTATTTATTTTAACATGCAAGCACCTTTAGTCCCGTGGGATTTAATTAATTGTCCTTGTTTGGAGGGACTAAAGAATAAACTTTAGTCCCGTAAGAACTGATTAAATATTCAAGCACTAGTTTTACTTTAAACACAAACGACAAAGAGGAAATTTTTCTGTGTACCCTTAAAAAATTCTTTATTAAGAAAATATAATCCTCATTTGAGAGAATGACTCTAATGCTATAACCAACGCAAATGATGAGTGCACATTCTTGCATCTTATATGTTTGCTCTAATACCCTTTGTTTAAGGCCTGAAGCGCAAATTTTATTGTAATTAAACTTGGAAACTCGAAGCCTTTGGATTATAATTACCGCGAGAATATGGGTTTACCCTTTGGAATAATATGTAGCGAAGAAAAGTTTTCGGAAGCAGATATTGTGGCTTTATTACTTTTGAAATATGGAGTATATCTTTGAAGTTTATGTTATTAAAATTATGGCAATTAGTTACAATAAAAAAATATTTTTCCAAACTAAAATAAAATAGGTATGTATTTTAGAAGTAATAATATACGCCAATGCCGATAGGAATATTTAGATTTTACTTTTTTAGTATTTATACTTCTCATTAATATTTATCTTAATTTTCATAGGTAAAAGCGTGATTACTATATATCTAGTAATTTGTTGCAGTATTGATGAAAAGAGTGACAGATATTTTTTTGCAGTATTTTATTTCAGTTTATTTGAACTTTGTAGTTTTATTCAAAAGGATTTCTAAATCCATATGTTAAATAAAGAACATTATATATATATATATATATATATATATATATATATATATATATATATATATATATATATATATATATATACAGTATGTCGCGGATGCGGTTAACAAGAGGAAAAATTTTTAAAAAGATCCAAAAATTTTGAAAGATATTAACACAAAAAATAGATTTTTATCATACAGGGCAATGCAAAAACATAAAATCCAGCAAGAGCAAATACTCGTTTTTTGCTTTTAACGTTAAATAACAAATAAAAACTTGCTCCAAATTCATTTTTTTATCTTTATTCTAAACTTACTGAAGAAAATTTAAATTTACGAAAATTTAAAAAATCAACATTTTTGCAAGTAAAATGCGTACTTGTATTTTTTTTTACATTTTACATTTTTTCCATTGTATATTTATTTTTATTAATGTTTAGTTATGTAGAGGTATGATTCAAGTAAAAGTAGTAAATTGCGTACTTGGAAAAATGTAGATTTTTTATTTGTTTTCAAAATTTAAATTTTCTTTAGTAAGTTTGAAATCAGGTCAAGAAGTAAATTTGCAGCAAGATTTTCATTTATTATTTCACGTTAAAAGGCCAAAAGATGACTGTTTGCTCCTGTTCGATTTTATGTTTTTGCATTTTTAAGTATGATAAAAATCTATTTACTCATTGTGGTTCATATTTTTTTGACAAGCAAAATTGTTTTATTAAGAATTACTTTTTTTCCTAATTTTTATATTTTGGTTCATTAGTCCTCTTGTTAACCGCATTCGCGGACATACAATTTTTTTTTTTATTTTTTCCTAAATTCAAATTTTGTTTAGTAAGTTAGGAATCAGATTAAGAAGTAAAAATAACTGTTTGCGCTTGTTCGATTTTATGTTTTTTATTTTGAAAAGCCCAGTATAATAAAAATATATTTTCTCGTTGTAGTTCATATTTTTTCGACAAGCACAAATTTTTTTCTAGGTCCCCTTTAGTGTTCATTAGAGGCATCATGACCGCTCAGCGTTACATTAAAGAAATAGTGGAGCCACACTTTCCAACAGAATAATGCCTGACCACATGTAGCAAGAGTAACGTTGGATTACTATGAACAAGCCGAAATTAATTTGCTGCCATCTGCCATGGCCACCACGGTCTCCCGATTTATCCCCATTGAACACGTGTAGAAGACTAAACAATTTACAACAGCCACCTCAAACTCTGGTTGCGCTTGAACACGATGTTATTAAACAAATCGAATAATAAACTTAATCTACCTTTAAGAAATTGGATTAAAATTTTAATAATTTGCTTACTACGACCATCCTGATATTAGTGTAAAATATTACTGAAATAGAATCATTTTTATTGGGTGTTCGGGTTTCTGCATAAAAAGAAATTATTTAATTGCGATTTTTTGCGCCTTTTGAGGTCCCCATATTATTTACCTAATAATTCCATGGGCGCAATGCACAAAGATATATTAATTGCTGCGTTTATTTAATTAATGTGTACCTTGTATGTTATCATTGGGTGGTTTATTATATTACCCCCTGTTACTAATGGACAACATTAATATCACCCTTTAACCAATACATTCCATTGTGAAGTTGTGGTCAGACACTAGTTAGTTAACTGTCAGCAAAATCTTTAGCCTTTCTTTTTACTTTTTTTTTGGTGTGTGGCATTATTTATTACACCTTATATTATTATTATGAATAATACTTTTTTAAAAGTAAACATCTACATACGTGAATATTTACTTTGACCCACAATAAAAGCAAATTTTAGCATACAAAAACACAGCGAGGATGCTTTTCGTCACTTTCCTTACCAATTGTGAAACATCTCGGGCATAATTTCGGAGGAAAGTGTATTATTATAAAGACGTTTGTTAGACATAAATCTTGCTGCTGCGCTTAGAATTAGGGTAATTAAGGAAAAGTAAAGTACATTGGTAAATATACTGGGTAAAGCAGGAAATAATTAAATTTAAGCAATTAAGCTGAAAACAACGTTACGGATATGTTTTGGTTAGTAAAAATAAAGTTAAATATGCTATTCAAAATTTTATTTAACTTTTGGCAGTATATTGCTGTATACGCAAGACGCATAATAGGAAAAATTTATAATGGACTTTTTTGTTTGTTTAATCATCTAAAGCCCTAGAAAACAAAGAAACATATTTTGAAAGAAAAAGTAGTGTCTGTGTTATGTGTAATATATCTCTGATGGGGTTTGTTTTTATATGTAGTAAATTCTATAAATGCTCTTTTTGAATATGCCATCGAGCCACTATCGTTCCATTAAAAAAAAATGATTTATGTCTAGAAATAAAATTTTGAAATCTTTTTACCTTTCTGGAAAAGACATAAAATCTAAAAAGTAATTAAAACCATTTTTCCACGCCCCCTGGACTCAAAATTGGTTGTTTTAACGACGTCATAGCAGCTCTGAATTGAAATTTAACGAATTAAATATTTTTAAATTTGACATATGGGGTGTCACTGTATTTGCGATGTCACTTTTTATCGAATAGATAAAAAAGGGTGTTTCATTTAAAATTCAAAAGTTGAGGTCATTTCCGGTGAACCCGGAAATCATCAGAAATAATTGAATTCGTCATTCAATGCATTTTTAGGTCATATATCGACAAGCCAAATTTCATTTCCCCATTTTAAAAAATAAAAAAGTTATAGAGGGGAACCACCTTTGAGAAACACCCGGTATTATATATATATATATATATATATATATATATATATATATATATATATATATATATATATATATATATATATATATATATATATATATATATATATATATATATATATATATATATATATATATATATATATATATATATATATATATATATATATTATTATTTATTATATTACTCAGCCACATGCAGTAATGGATTGTTTAGTTTACATTCAAAATTGGAGAGATACTGAACGTGATGCATTTGAAATTATAGAATTATATACACGGGATTCAGCCCTTGGCTGTTTATTACTGCAACTGTTTCACACTGAAGTTCGATGTTCAGACATGTATCGTGTATTAAATGCGTTCGGAAGTTTCCTTGAATAATACGAGAATATATAGTTTTATGACAAAAGTTTCGTTCTGTTTCAAAAAATTAGATTTAGAAGTAGAATTTTTTCTCTAGTGGTAATTAAAATCAGTAACCTCTTATCAGGTTAGTGATTTTTTTATAGGTTTTTTTAATATAACCCTGCAAATTCATAAAGCTCATACGAGTATGAGTGTGCACGAGTCTATATCCTAGGACCTGGACCAAATCGGTTCGTTTTTTGTTAAATGAATCCGTGACCATATGTATAAATTTATTTGCTTTATGGACTGCTTATCTACTGACAATTTCTAGATGGATCGGTTTGACATTCTGACGTTAATTTAATACTTTTTTAAATTTTCCTTTGTAGAAACCATTTTCTTAGCGATTTTAATCGATGAGATGAAAGTAGTTCGTAGAAAAATTTATTCCTATTGCAGAGAAACCGAAACATTTGCAATCAGCCACTTTTTAATACTTTTTTAAATTTTTATCAGGGAAACCACTAAACTTTGACAAAGTTGAATTATGAATTAGACCATTTAGAGTTGTTTGCCCCTAAATTGTCACCAAACATCATGGTCTTTTCAATCAGGGTCCATGTTTGGTAGTAATTTTTAAAGTGCTTCACATTTCTTTTTAATATAACCATCAGTTTAAAAACATTTGTTTGCTTTAACCGCATTTAAAACAATTACTCAACTATAGTTTGTTGTTATCAGACATTCAAATTTTAGTACCTGCAAGCATTAAAAGCATGTTGAAATAAAAAAAATACTATATGCAGTTACGCTTACAATGGCTCTGTTTTGTTCTCATTTTAAATCGAAAGAAATACCGAACGTGATAAATTTGAAATTATAGAATTATGTTTACTGGATTTAGCTCTCGGCTGTTCATTACTGCAACCGCTCTACATTGGAGTTCGATTTTCAGATACTTATCTGAAACAGAATGTGTGCGAGCGATTATAATTTTGATAGGTGGATGTAGTTGTATTTTATTGCAAAAGTTTTGGTTTTTTAGAATGTGCCGACATAGCTATCTGAAAATGGTGTAATGTTCTTTAAATCACTCCCAAGTGACTGTATTAGATAGTAAAATTAATGTAATAAACAGTTGTATAACAAATGGTTTTTCCGGGTTGTTGTGCTTCTTTGAGTTTCAAAACTTGTATAAACAAGAATTTTAGAAGGCTCTTATATTTATTAATAAATATTTTTATATTTTTCAATAAGAATTTTTGTCATTTACTTTTTACTGAAAAATAGTTTTTTATTTGTTTTTTACTGGATGTTTAATTGTGGTTTGACATGTTCTGTGCCCGTTTTATTATTTATTGTAAGTATTAGGAGTGTGTGAAATAAAATCCATTAAAAATCATATATTATACTATAGAAAAATTCTCGTTTTGCCATAACTTATGTTATGTAAAAAGGTACCAAGATAAAAAGCCAAGGTACAATACTCCAGGTGCAGCATGAAGTCACTCTCAAAAGAAGAAAAATAAATAGCAAGAACATTCTTATTTTTTTCGACGATCAAGCGGCTATTATGGCAATTAGCTCTAAAAAGATCAGTTTTAAGCTGGTCAAGGACTGTATAAAGGCCCTAGAAGAAGTCACTCTGGTCAACAAGCTAATCGTAGCCCGGGTTCCACAGCTGGTCAAGGACTGTATTAAAGGCCCTTTGGAAAGTCAAATCTGGTCAATAAGCTTTTTTAACCATGGCCGGTTCCAGGGCAACGAAAAAAATAGACTATAGCCAGAGAAGGCTTTTCCAAAAAAAAAAAAAACCAAAAAGGATGATAGGCCCCGAACCCTTTTTGCCCCGGGATTTTTAAAAAAGGGGGACTTTTAAAACAATCTATTAAAAAGGAACAAAAAAAAAAATTTGGGGTCTTTCAAAAAACCTTTAAATAAATGATGGGTCAACTCACAGGGCATTACAGGCTAAACAAGCACCTGGAACAAATAAGCCTGGCAAAACATAGCTCATGTAGATTCTGTCAAGAGGAAGAAGAAACACCAGAACATGTGTAGTGCGAATGCGAGGCACTATGCAGACTACGGTTAGCAAGTCTAGGTGAAGAAAAGCCTAAATCAGCAAGATAAAGAAAGGAGCCAATATCATCCTTATGTAGTCTAATCTAAAAGACAGGACTGGATAAAGCACTCTAAATTAGTTCGGAGTACCACAATAAATCTACAAGGATGCAGTGGTAAAAGACTTTCATGCCAACTTCAAATATATGATCTAATACAGTTCCTCTCATGGGAAGTTATTTTTTTATAATCGGTCTTGAGTTTTGACTATGCTAACAACTCCCTAAACTTCATATGAACATAAATTGGGATGAATGAAAAACTCTGGCAACTCAAAGAAACTATAATGAAATAAATATTTCCAAACAAACATTTTTTGCTTTAGTAGTAATTTACGAAAAGTAGTGTTTTGCAGGTCGAGCCACCCGGTTTCTAGGGCGAGCCATAGGCGAAAAAAAGGTACTTTCTGGCCAAGCAGCTCTCCAGAAAATGGATAATATATATATATATATATATATATATATATATATATATATATATATATATATATATATATATATATATATATATATATATATATATATATATATATATATATATATATATATATATATATATAAGGACCCCAAAGAATATGTGAGCAATCTCTTAAAATCTAATAGAAAACCAAAAAATATTATGACAAGTTCCATACTTTTTCCTACGAGCCTTCCCTCCCGGAGATAAAAGGTACATGGGACGATCCGAAAACTTTTAAATACTGGCGTAATTTAGTATTTTTTTAACAGGATGGTTAGATGAGTCTTCTTAAAATGAACCCATCAAACCATATTTGGCTTATTTAGTTTGCCAGGGACGGATTAGCTCTGACACAATAATAGCAATTAACAAACTGTATGATAAAGGCTAAACAATATTATTTTTGGAGGCTTTAACCTTAAACTAAAATTATTTTTGATTGACCTCGATAAAATTCTGTTACGAAAATAAAATATTATGTTGGTAATTTTTTACATTATACAGGGTTTTCTGATTGTACGTCAATTAAGAAAGAAATTTTTGGGTCCATTTTAAGAAAACTTTATATGAACATATGTCCTAAACTCTTAACTTTTGAGATGGGGGTGGAAAAATTTTTAAAAAAAATAAATAACTTATTATTGATATCTGAAAATAACTTTAGATATTTTAAAAAAATTTGACATACATGACTATGTATCAAAACATTTTACTGTGTTACATTTTCTTTATTTGCCAAAGTAGGCAGATCAAATTCTGTACAACCCCAACTGGGGGAAAATTAAACAAAATGTGGTACACTAAAAATGCTTTTTGATTCATAGTACAAATCAGTTGGGTAAGAGCGACCATATCTCAAAAGTTAATAATAAAGTCTTATAGATTTGAAAAAAAAAATCATAAAAAAAGCCCCAAGAGAAATGCTGAATTTTTTCCAGTTTTAAAAGCTAGAGGCGTAACAAAACACCCAAGTAAAAAAATGGATTTTAAAGAATTTGTCTTACTAACCCTTTCCTACATTTTTTTTAAAAACGTTTTGTTCTATCTATGAAAATAAAACGGTGGGGGAAGTTCAATTTGTTTTTTAAACCAAAAAGGTTTTTTCCTTTTTTTGACCGATTTTAAAACTTAGCCCAAGAAATGCTAATTTGCACTACAACCGTTAAGTTTTTTTTATTTGACTTTTGCTGTCGCCGCAGAGGCGTTAACTGAAAGGTAGCAAATTTTTGAGTTTTTTCAAAAAAAAAAAAAATTAATGGTATATTAATTTTTATATATTTTAAAAGAAAAATAAATTTTTCTATAATTTAATGAAAGAATTTGTTATCTTCCTTTTTTGAACCGTTGATATTGACCAAAAAATAATTTTATTACATTAAAAAAAGGCATGTTTTTTATCAACATAAAAATCAGTTTTGAAATCCTTATTGTTACAAAAAAAGAACCTCTGATTTTCCCCTTAGACAAACGGTTTATTAAAAATAATTGGTTTACATACTGCTCCTTATAATTAAAATTTTCCCTTGTAAACAGTATGTAAACATATTTTTTTTTTCTCCAAAACCGTTTGTCTAACGGAAGAGGCTTTTTGTTAAAATAATAAGCATTACAAAACTGATTTTTTTTGATAAAAAAAAAGTGGGGGATTTTTTTGTAATAAAAATTAAAATTTTGGTCAATATCAACGGGTTTAAAAAAAGGGAAAATAACAAACTCTTTTTATTAAATTATAGAGAAATTTTTCCTTTTTAAAATATAAAAAAATATACCATTACATTTTTTTTTTTTGAAAAACTCAATTTCCCCCATTTCGTTAACGCCAAAACTAACGGCAGAAAGTCAAAAAATTTAAAAAACCCAAAAAAGCGTTTTGTAGTAAAAAATATCTTTCTTGGGTTTTAAATTTCAAAATCGGTCAACGGGGGAAATCTTGGTTTGTTTAAAAAAACAATTGAATTCCCCCCCCCTTTTTTTTCATAGATAGAACAAAAAGTTTTTGACAAAATGTAAAGGAAAAGGGTTGTAAATATGAAAATATTTTCATCGATACCTTTCATAAGACAAAACCCTTTAAAAACCAATTTTCCGGTGTTTTTTACGCCCCTGCGGACGTTTGCAAACTCGAAAATAATTTTCAGCAATATTTTGGCGACTTTTATTATGATTTTTTTTTCTCAAATCTATACGACCAATATCTTATGAGATATGGCCGCTCGCTACCCTTATCTGATCACCCTGTACACTTAGGCCAAATTTCATTAAAATATTTAAAGTGGTATAACATATATTAATAATAAATGATTTATTTTTGAAAATTTAACCCCCTGTATCTCAAAAGTTAAGACGCTTAGGACATACGTTCATATGAAGTTTTCTTCTTAAATTGAACCCAAAAATTGCTTTTCTAAATATTGACTTACAATTATAAAGTATAATGTATAATGTAAAAAATACCAACCATGATATTTTATTTCTCGTAAACAGTTGATTTTATCGATGTCAATCAAAAATACCTTTTTTTTAGTTTAAAGTGAAGGCTATCCAAAAATAATATTGTAGAGCCTTTATCATATGAGGTGTTAAAAAAATTGCTATTATTGTGTCAGAAGTCCGTCCCTGGCAAACTAAATAAACCAAATATGATTTAATGGGTTCATTTTAAAAGGCTTTTCTAGTTACCATTATAAAAAATAGTATTAAATTAGGCCCAGTATTTTAAAAGTTATTTAAACAAAAACGATTTCCAGGGGCGTCCGTTATGTACCTGTATCTCCGTAGGGGATATAGGATAGAAAAAAGTTTAGGGAACGTGTCATAATATTTTAGGTCCTCTATTACATTTTATATATATATATATATATATATATATATATATATATATATATATATATATATATATATATATATATATATATATATATATATATATATATATATATATATATATATATATATATATATATATATATATATATATATATATATATATATATTTATATATAAAGTAAAAGAACGACATCTAAGTAATAAATCAACGTCTTATATTAAATTATAGAAATTTGTTCCACAATTACCCAAACAAAAGTGAACATCTCTATTGTTTCCGTCCATAGATACATCAACAAGTTCATAAAAATGCACGAGTTAATTGCTGTAAAGAAAATGTAGCGCTTCTTTTCGCTAAATACAATAAAATAGAAACAAAACTGTGACACTTTAATTGCATACCATAATTTTGATAAACTGTGGCAGGACTAGGTACTTGGAACTATAAATTTTTCTAGTCTAGTTGCAGGCTACATTTTTAGCACGTACGTTGGAATAATTAAAATATAAATTAGAAGAATAAATTGGTTAAAATGTATAAAGGATTTAATTATAAGAGAGTAATTATTTTTAAATGAAATTAAAGCGCTAAAATAATTGTAGTAACATTTTTCTTGCCGAAGTGCCGTAAAGTTTTGTTAGGGTATTCTACCAAATCAGTACATTAGACTGAAGACTTCTAAGAATAGGGATGTTTTTGGATACATTAAAACTGTTTGACAACATTATTACCCTCTTAGGCATTATCGTACCTCCACCTATTAAGAAATGGTACACTTACTTTACTTTACCGAATCCAGGTCCAAAAATCTACAATTTTTCTGCCCAATGTCGGGCTGCGTCCACGGCTTTAGTATCAACACGCCATAAATCATCAAGGGTGCACCTTGATGGACAGTGCACACATGTTCTTAGGTGGTCGGTGCCGGTGGTCTGTACTCCTCCACCTTCACAAAACACCTCGTCGTAATCTCTCATTCCCCACTTTGCCAGATTATGTCTAACAGGGGCAACACCTCATACGCATGCTATTAATGGTTCGCCATGTCTTCCATTCCAGGTTTATCCCTCGGGGCAGTTCCTGTCGTTGGGAAACTTGCCTGTGGTTCTATGCTTGTGTTGCGCATAAATCTCTTTCTAGATTTTATGCGGCTGGTTCCATGCGGTTCACAATTCGGTATGTCTCGTTCAGTGCGATTGAGACCTGTTTTGTATGTTTAGACCTGCTTCATATTGGACAAGCGTATTCTGCTGTCAAAAAACACAAGGCTTTCGCCGCAGTCCTCAGGACACTTGGGTTTGCACCCCATTTACTTCCTGCGAGTTTCTTTAGGAGGTTATTTCGGGTCGTGACTTTGTTTCTGGTATTTTTGCAGTGGTCTCTATATGTTAATGATCTGTCGAGGACGAGACCCAGGTAATTTGCTTTTTTGGTATGTTTCATATTCTGTCCCTCCCATGATACATTAAGTTTTCTATATGCTATGTAAGTGTTCAGGAGGAAGGCACATTCTTGAGTTTTAGCAGGATTCTGTTTTAGGAAGTTTTGCTTCTAGTATTTGTCCATTATGTTCAAAGCTTTCTCAAGTTTCTCTCTATCTCTTTGAAACTTTTACCCTTTACCCCGATACCCAGATCGTCAGCGTAGGCAAAGCTTGAGGGTGAATAGGTTAATCATTGGTGTAAACATTAAAGAGCAATGGAGTTAGGACATTCCCTTGAGGTAAACCATTTTTCTGCGTTCAACACCTACTCTTTTTCCCGTCCAGCATCACATAAAACCTTCTGTTAGATAGAAGCGACTTAAAAATCTTTGTCAGTTCATAGTCCATCAGGGTGCTGTACAGTTTAGATAGCAAGGTTTTGTGGTTTATGGTATCATATGCAGCTGTGAGATCAACCAGAGCTACCCCCGTCATTTCTTTCTGCTCGAAACCCTCTTCTATGAATTCTGTAAGATTCAGTATTTGTCCTGAACATGATTTTTCTGGTCTAAAGCCAGCCCGTTGGAGAATGAGTTTTAGGTTCAGATGCTCTTGAATTCGGTTTAGTATTAGGCGCTCATAGAGCTTGAGCATGTGGCACAGCAGAGATATAGGGTGATAACTACTTGGGAGTTCCGGGTCTTTTCCAGGCTTGAGTATTACTTTTAACTTTCTTCATGCTTTCGGAATCTGGCAGGTAGACTTGCAGTGGGTTAATAAGGCCAATAGCCACTGTTTCGTGTTTTGCCGAAAATATTTTATCTGCTCTGTCAGAATGTCCCCCGGCGACTTTCCGGTTTTCATAACATCTATGCCTTTTTAAAGTTCTGTCGGTGTAAAAAGATCGGATCTCATTAGCTTAATCTCGTATTTACGTCGTCTTTTGATTTTTGAGGTTTTGTAGCGGTGGTTGGTTTTACCGTTGGACAGAAGTTGATGCGCTACTTGGTTTGCTGTAACTGCGCATGGCTGTTTAACCTCTACTGGGTCTCCATTCAGTTTCTTAATCATATTCCATGCCTGTTTGCTACTATGCGTCATATCCATCCTTTCCAGCGTCTCCATCTACCGTTTCTCTCTTGACTCGCCAAGTATTACTTGCAGTTGTTCACCCAACTCCATCGTTGTTTCACTGAATGGGTCCTCATTGTAGTGCTGTGTATATTGGGTCATTTTATCTTTAGCTTCATCGTTCAGCCCAGAGACATAGTACTGTTGGCATCCTCTGGCTATATGTTTTCGCAAGACATTTTTTATGAGTTCGACGAACGAGTCATTTTGTTCCGGGGTGGGCAAAATGTGTTTTATTTTTGTATCTAGCTCGTTTGTGTGGTTTACCCATTTGGCTTTTTTGAAGTTAAATCTCCTTTTAAAAGGTATCTTGGAAGCTTTTAGGGCACTGTATATGCTTATCCCTATAGGTCTGTGTTGGGTTTTTGGTATAAAGTTATATGTTCTTTTGACACATCCATCTTTAAGTGCTGTGCTGACTAAACTAAGGTCCGGGTTGTATCCTTTCTTCCAAATTTTGCTTTGGAAGTAGTGAGAGAGCTTAGGGTCATGTTAGAGAGTTAGGTTACTTTTTTCGGCCCATTGTTTCACTAGGTCTCCATTTTTGTCGGTAGATTCATAGCCAAATGCTATACCATGGCTATTAAAATCACCAAGCACGAATTGTGTTTGTTGCGATGTAAAATTTTGAGGGGGAGTGAATATAAAGTCTTTCCCAGGCGATTTATAGGCAGAGGTCACCGTGAACCTTCCAACTTCAATGTTTAGAAATGGTACAAAAATGCGACTTGTGATGCGTTAAGCGACCAATCCGATCTGTCAAATTTCCATTTTATTTTTATTTGTAGTTGTTTAAAAACACAAGTTTGCTTAAAACAAGTTTATATTTAATTTGTAGATAAAAACAAATATGATTTACGCACTTCCACTGTAAAAATTTTGTGTTTGGTTCAATATCATTAGGTGAATATCTTTAACTGCTCTGGCTGTCAACTTAAGACAGACCTTCAGACATAACAGATTTCGTGTTATGCGCATTGCCGATTTTTAACTATGGAGTGGTAGTGCGCATGACGTAATTTGTAGAAACACCTGATTCAAATTGTTTCACTTTTCCAATAAGGAATTGTTCCTTTGCCCTCTTTGATGTAACCAGTATAAATATCAATGTTGCCGTATCTAAATATTGACGAGTGACGAGGTTAAAATGTGGTAGTACCCTGTCACCTAAGAACCACATGTTTGATCTTAGTTGTAAAGAAATATTTTCTAGCCAAAACTGCCTATAAGCGACAACATTCAGGCCGAAATAAAAAATGTGGTCCAAAAAGGTAATCACTAATCACCAATGATTTCAGCCCGCACGTTGAGAGAAAATTGTTGTTAAAACCGACTTCTCTTAGCACATGTGGGTTTTACTCTCCTCAAAAATGGTTATAAAATATATAATAGGCGTTTCTGGGGAAACTGGCCTCGTAAATAAAATATTCAGTAAAAAGTTGCCAATGTGTGGTACCATATGAAACAACCACTTATTAAACAGGAATTGGCATTAGTAAAGCTTTTAAACTTTGAATGTACTGGTAACAGAAGCATCTTCGTCTGTAGAAAATACCCTGTGTAATAGGAAAGCTTAACCCAGTTCTAATCTGACAGTAATTTATTTAAAAAATATCTTCTTCCTGCAATTACAACAAACAATTTAATAATAATAAAAAAGGTTTTTGGCTGTGTGCACGTAGAATTTAGGAAATGAAGAGACTTTGTATTTCTGCAAATTTTTATTAAAATCCTAGCAGAGCGCTTTCGGGAAAACCATCATCAATGCTATTCGTCGTCAAGCAGGGCTTAAAATTTGAGCCAACAAAACATTTAGACTTCAAGTAAAGATATCACATTATTCACAAAATTTAAAAAAAGTCAAATAACATTAATATTGTTACAGTTTTCCCTTATTAAAGGGTGAAATTAAAAATTTGTCTAAAAACTATCCATTTTGTGGACATGTTCGTCTTTCCACAAAATGGTATAGTTTAATAGCTTTCACGCCTTAAATAAGAAATGTAACAAATATTAATGTGTATTTGACATTTAGAACTGGTAATAATGTGAATATTGTTATAAGCCCTCTAAACTTTGTTAGCTCAAATTTGCTGCGGCATCTCTGCTGTAGAAATAACCTGATATGGAAAGCACTTCTGCTAGATTTTTTATAAAAGATACTTCTCTTCATTTCTAATTTAATAATATTTATGACACTGTTATAATTCAACAAAAGGTTTTTCTTTCTCTCCTACGTTACCTGTTCATAATCCTAAATTATCTTTTTACTACTTTTATCTCTTCAAATCTTTATATTGTATAAAAAACATTTATTAAAATACTTGAGCTGAAAACATATCATTATTTTGTATAATTGTTATTTTCGCTTTTTGTTTATTTTATCATTAAATTTCAAGGCGAGCGCGAAGTGAGTAATGGGTGAATAGAAAAAAATACAAGTGCACTAAGCTGGGTACCGGTTTTTTGCTGAGATTTTAAATATCGCGTACCCATTCATAAGGAGAAACGAGAACTTTTACAATTTTTTAAAAAATATTTTCACTAATTAAATTATTTATTTTTTATCTTTGTAAAGGGTGGCGCAGTTTGGTTGCATTTACGGGCTATTGAAGAAAACCGTAAAGGCGCGTTTACATCAAAGTTGACAACTAAAAGTTGACAAAAAATTGTTTGTAGAAAACCAAAAGTTGTCAACTAAAAGTTGATTTTCTTAAATTAGAGCAACAAGTGGAAGATTTTTTGTAGAAAACTAAATATTTCTCTTCTCACATTTAACAAGTGAAAAACTTGTTGCCAAAGAATTAGCGCGAAAGGTTTACGCAGTAGTTCTCCAGTTCTCACTAGTTTTCTACAAGTTGCTTGTGCAAAGCGTGCAGCAACAAATCTTCCACTTTTAGTTGTCAACTTTTTTTGGTCTTTTAAAATGGCGCGTTTACACCAAAGTTGACAACTAAAAGTTGACAAAAGATCGTTTGTGTGTTAAAAGTTGCACTTCTCAAATTTAAAGACCCCAACATATAAAAATTTTTGTAAAAAACTAAAAGTTGCTCTTCCTAAACTTAGAGAAACAAGTGGAAAACTTGTTCCCAAATTGGGCCAAAAGGTTGAAGTAGTAGTTTCTCAAATCTTCCACTTTTAGTTGTCAACTTTTTTTTGATTTTTTCCGACACTCTGGGGGAAACAAAAAATTAAGTGAAAGTTTTGTCTCTCCACAAGTGAAAGACAAAAAAAGTTGCTTTTTTTTTGTAGAAAAAGCAACAAATTGCCCATAACTTGTGGAAAACTTAAATTGAAGACTTTGGTGAAAAGCGCGACACTCCGGGGAAACCCAAAAATTTAGTGAAAGATTTGTCTCTCCACAAGTGGAAAAGAGAAAAAGTTGCTGTATTTTGTAGAAAAAGCAACAAATTGCCTCAACTTGTTGAAAACTTAGTGGAATTATCTCTAATATAAACCGATATATCATACCCTCGTTAAATCGACAAAAATCTAAAATTGCCCTGTGTCGCCAAAATGAATCAAAGTAGCCTTAAAATTTTAACACATTTAATTGGTTTTAAAAATCCGTGCCGAAAATGTACAAACAGAATTGCTCTGTCTCTTACGGATTTCTCAATACCCGTAAATACAACCAAAAAGCGTCACCCTGATTAGTAGTCTATCAAGGCTTAAGTATTAATATAAAATGCATGTTTTAAGTAAAGTAACAAGTTATTTATTAAAAAAAACCACTCGAACCACTCGAACCACTCAAACCCGAACCACTCGAACCAGGTTCAGGATCACTAGGTTCGCCAGGTTCAGGTTGTTCAGGATCACCAAGGTTGATTAGTTTTCTATAACCATGGCTCTTAACAAGTTAACAAGGATATTAAGAAAAAAGGGATCAAAAAACCCTCATACCAAGTCTGGGAATGTCAATTTTTGTCTTTTTTTAAAATTTTTTTTTTTTAAATCACACAGCGAATTTTTAAAGTTTTTGTACTGACTAATTTTTTGTTACAAATGGCCTTGATACGTCCTGTTAAAACCTGTTGATCAAACCGGTTTTACTAACTTACTCTGTTAAGCCTCTATAATAACTGTACTTGCCGACAAATGGTTTTAAAAAACATCTAAGACTTGGTAAGTGACCTATTTTTATAATACTCCTTTTGGTGCTCGTAGACTATGGTTTTTAGACTGATTAATTCCCCACACTATGGGCAGTGTTTTCTAAACCGTTATAGGCCTTCGAACGTCCTTATTAAGGATTTTAGAGCTGAGGAGCAAGTGGTAATCCCTGCTTGCAAACCAGGTAGCTTTTAGCTGAGAACCCTTTTTGCAGTTTGAAAGTGCCTATTTGGTTATATGAATTCTAAACCCAAATCTAAAACCTGTTTAGTATCCCTTTTATTTTTTCATTTAAATTTCTTTGTCTGGTGCTTTTTTAACCTAATCTCTAATATTTTTATTACTTTAATTGTTTTACCTTCGCCATTTTGTCGATATTTTTAATAATATTAAACCACATGTCTGCTAGTAAAATTTGAGATTGTTCTAAGTCACGTGGTTCCGGGAAAAATGACAGGTGACAGGCGCCATTTTTTTTAACGCTTGCGTAAGATCCTAAAATATACGTAGCCCAAGATTCCTAACTTTTTCTACACCACGTGAGTTCGGGAAAAATGACAGGTGATAGGCGCCATTTTTTTTAACGCTTGCGTAAGATCCTAAAATATACGTAGCCCCCAAAATTCCCTTTTTTCACCACATGGTTCGCGAAATATGACAGGTGATAGACGGGGTTTCCTAACGCTTGCGTAAGATCCTAAAATATCGTAGCCCAAGATTCCTAACTTTTTCTACACCAAGTGGTTCGCGAAATATGACAGGTGGTGGGGGGGTTCCCCCTTGGGGGGTCAAGGGTTCGGGGTCGGGTTTTGTCTGGCGTCTGTGTGCGCGCAAGTATCCAAAGATTTTGGCCCAAGTATCCAACCTCTACTAAAACAAAAAGATTTGTGGGTTTTAAAAGGGAAAAAGACCACTATTGTAGACAACAAGTTCCCCAGTCTAGCAAATGTCTCTTAAGCCGCGTTTACACCAAAGTCTTCCACAAAGTTTTCCACAAGTTGCGGCAATTTGTTGCTTTTTCTACAAAATACAGCAATATTTTCTGTCTTCTACTTTTTAGAAAAACAAATCTTCCCACTAAATTTTGTTTTCCCCGGAAGTGTCGTCGCGTTTACACCAATGTCTTCAACTAAGTTTTCCACAAGTTGGGGAAAAATTGTTGCTTTTCTACAAAATATAGCACACTGTCTTCCACTTGTGGAGGGAAATTTTTCACGTAATTTTGGTTTCCGCGAAGTGTCGGTAAAGATCAAAAAAGTTGACAACTAAAGTGAAAGATTTGTTGCCGCGCTTTGGCAAGCAACTGAAACTAGTGGAGAACCACTCCCCAAAAAACCTTTTAAATTTTTTCCTTGTGTCCCCTAAATTTAAGAAAAACAACTTTAAGTTTTCTAAAAAAAATCTTCCACTTGTTGCTCTAATTTGAGAAGTGCAACTTTTAGTTGCCAACTTTTAGTTTTCTACAAACGATCTTTTGTCAACTTTTAGTTGTCAATTTTGGTGTAAACGCGCCTTTTTAAAAGATGGAAGATTTGTTGCTGCACGCTTTGGATAAGCAACTTTTAGAAAACTAGTGGAGAAATGGAGAACTACTACCCAAACCTTTCGCGCTAATTCTTTGGCAACAAGTTTGTTTCTCTAAATGTGAGAAGAGCATCTTTTAGTTTTCTACAAAAAATCTTCCACTGGTTGCTCTAATTTAAGAAAAGCAACTTTTAGTTGACAACTTTAAGTTTTTTACAAACAGTTTTTTGTCAACTTTTAGTTGTCAACTTTGGTTCATGGAAGAAAATCCCAAGATTGTTATTTACTATTATTTTTCGGATAACGTTAATAAATTTTAAAAATCATAATTTTCCCAATTTTTTTTCTGAGTGTATTTCGGTTTTAGGCAACCGATCTAGGAAATGGGAATGTTGATTTTCGAATGACAAGGTTATGTTAGATACAAAGCTCCAGACCAAACAATATTTTGTTTGTATGTGTGACCAGAAAAGTCCGCATCATAATATGAAATCTTTTTTATTAATAGTTTTTTCAAAATTTGACTTTGGCATCAATTGCTGCTTCACTATCTGTCAAATTTTAACTTTTAACTTAAAATATTAAAAGGTTATTAGAAAAAGTTTTTCTTAATACAATTATTATCCTAGATGCAACATTTCATATGTATAAGATATTTTTATTTTTGCCCCTTATTTGTACATTGCACAAGAAGACGCACCATACACAAAACTTCCTAAAGACATATTTTCTTTGAAGTAGCGCCATATTAAATATGTGTTTTTCTACTAAATCCAAAATGGGCTATTAAAATTGGTCACATGTAAGGCAAAGCTTATTTGTTATATACCCTGTAAAAGGTAGTTTATGTCTAAAGTAATACACTTTATTATTAAGAAAATAGTTTAATTAAAAAGAGTCAAATTTTCTAATAGAAAAAAATCATAAACAAAAATTAAAAGCATTTAAAATTTTACCTTCTTAATTAATGATAAACTATTTTTGGTATTTGAATATTAATTAAAACAAATTCAAAAACTCAACATTACATTTCTATGTGCCTTCCATTACGTCCAATACAGACAATTTTTCTTCTTCACACATTTTAAATAGAGTTTTTGATTCTTCGAGGCCTTATGACTAAAATACAGTTTGGTCATGCTCAACAAGACGAAAGGCCTTTGTAAACCTTTAACCACACGAGAAAAGATCATGTGAAGTTAAATTCGAAGGCCTCGTCGGCAGTAATGTTCCATATTACTCCCAATTACAATATACAATGCTAATTAATTATTTGAAAACTTTCTTTAATAATAAATGACTATTTTAACTTGTTTTATGACATAGCTTCATAACAAATTTTAATAAAGGTGTTTTAAACTAAATCGTTAAAACTAAATAAACTTTTCGTTAAGTTCGACGTAAAATTTTCCACTTAATAAAGACTTTATTATATACTTGTTTGTTTTAATTAAAATGTTATAAGTACCTTTACAAAAATAGGTATTTTATGAAGGTACCTTATACAGCAGCGTTTCTCAAACTTTTTCTCATATGGAACCCTTTTTAACAGGAAAAATAAACACCGAACCCTTTTAATGTTGTACAAATAAATATTTTTGCATTTTAAATCATAGGAATCCATAGACTCGTAATATCGTTATAATTTATTTTTTATAAATTATATTAGTATCTAATACACTTAAAAATAAGTTATTAAAGAATCTAAAGGAATTTAAACAGCTCTTCTTTGAATGGAGTTGAGGCGCCACTCCCCAGGCATGACAAAAACATAGAAAATTTAGCGAAATATGAGTTTTGACGATAACATTTGATCAAATTTACAAAAAAAAAACAACCAAAAGAATTTGCCCGATAGTCCCATTATTTACTAGCAAATTTGAATTATTTTTTTCCCGTGTTCCCCTTAAGGCCCATAGCATCTGGTAAATTTAGTGTGGAAACTCATGTTTTCCCCTTTTTTTATAAAAAATTTTGAAAATCCAATTGGGTGCCCTTGGTCTTATTGATAAAAATTGCAGTCTCATATCGGGCTCCGCGTCCAGCTTATTGCATGCGATACTTATTTTTCGGTAATACGTAAGTCGAAAATCCACTCAGTATTCCGGAACCCTTGCCGAGGTCGTGCGGAACCCCAGGGTTCCGCGGAACACACTTTGAGAAACGCTGTTATACAGGGTAAAAAATTAATAAACTTTGCATCATATGTGACCAAATTTTAATAGCCCAATTTGGATTTTGTGTAAAAACACACAATTCAAAAAAAATGTTCTGAAATAAAATATCGCCTAAAGTAAGAAGTTACATGTAGATTTCGTTAAGTCTTATTTTGCAACAGTGGTGCAATTAACAGAAAATAGACAAGAAATCAAAATTTAATCTAAATTTAGAAAAAAAAAATCATATAACTTTTTTTATATTTTCGGAAATAACCCCACTATTGGAATTTTTATTAAAAAAAATGACATATAATGGAAATTACGTTCATAGTATATCTTTTCTTATATTTCATGTCGATCAAAGCAAAAATAGATGCCAAAGCCAAATTTCAAATAAAATAAGAAAAAGTTTCCCCTATGATGCGAACTTAACTGGTTATAATGTATTTAGTGGCCTATACTAAAATCGTTTATTAAAAAGAAAATCATGAGTCAAGAGGGCTATAAATGAATCATTTGCTATACATTTATAATCCTCATAAATAAAGGATCACCAATTTTTTTTCCCGGAAGTTAAAGCCATATTAGGTATAGTCTGTCTTAAAGTATATCGTTATGGCTTTTGACGGACCATACCCTAATACACTTTTAACGATTTAATTACCTATTGTTATTGGGTAAACTCATTTGTTCATAAGAGCAGGGGTGGGCCAGGTATTTCTTGAGTATTAACCATTAGGCATATAAATATTTTGGCTAATATTTTAGTGGCAGTGTTAAATAACCGTTTTTACTGTGCGTTTCGAAAAAGTTGTTTTACAGAATATAACTATGTCCTTCGAAATCATTTGTCATTAGATGCAAAACGGGTTGTGAAAAATGTGTATGATACTTTAATCAGTAGAGGTCTAATTAAACAAGAAAACTCCAAAAAATAATTCATCGATAAGGGATATTATTATTAGTGAAGAATTGAACAAAAAAAAAAAGAGTAGTGATTTTCAATCTCACCGTATAGACAATAGTGATCAGGACCTAATAAGAGGAAAACATATTGTCTTTATGAAAGCGGAGTTATTCCTACCTTGAATAAACTGAAAAAAACTAGAGGGAACGAAACCAATATAAATTTTAAAGCCGTGCCACCCCCCATAGAGTTGTTTGTAAAATGGGATTTAAATACCGCAAAATAGACAAAAAGACAAGTAGTAATGGAATCCACAGATTACGCACTTGGAGATTAATTATCTTTAAGAAATTAATAGATATAGGTTAGAAAACAGATCCATAATTTACCTTGATGAAACATGGTTCGATACACATGACACAGTATCCAAAGGATGGGTTGATTCATTCAAAACTGTCAGACGAAAGCACCTTCAAAAAAGGAAAACGCATTATCATAATACACGCTGGTTCAGAAGACGGATTTGCCCAAACTGCTTGCTGTTGTCTGCAAAGAATATTAAGGATTCTAGTTTGGATTATCATGAGGATACAAGTGCAGAACTTTTGGAAACTGGTTTCAAAATTATCTTTAAAAAATATTCCAAACAACAGTGTTATTGTCATGGATAACGCAAGCTACCACACCCGTCTGCTACACAAAGCACCAGTTCATTAAGTTTTAAATCTGAAATCTAGGAATATTTGTTAGAAAATGATATTTATTTTGAATTCAGTTACAAAAAAAAAACGCATCTTTTGGAAGTCTGCAATTAAAAAATAATATGTATGTGATAATTTGGCTGAACAGGCTGGACATACTGTCTTACGGCTTCCTCCGTATCACTGTATGTTTAACCCCATAGAGCATTTATGGAACCAAGTAAAATCAAAGATCAGAGCAGAAAATGTTACACCTACTTTAAGTCACCCGTGTTAAAAATTTGATAAAAATGTAATTACTAACATACCAGTTTGGGAAAAAGCACATTATAAAAATTAAGGACTCTTACATTTCTATCCAAAACAACATAAATCCTATTGTAATTAATCTCAATGATGACTCTGATAGTGAAACAGAATTAGATTCAGATATTTAGATTAAAAATGTAATTATGTATAGATAATGCAGTTATAAATTTATTAAAACCTTTTTCATATTTTAATTTCTTAATGTAATTTTAAGATTATACTTACCTAAATAAACAATAAATTATAAATATTTATATAATTAAAATCCGTCCCCAATGTTCTGTCCTTTAATACCGTACGATCCGCAGTTTTATTGCTGTCGGCAGGTATAATCCATAAATGAAGGCAAGAGCTAACACGGTATACTTTGAGACAGACTATAGTTGGTATGTTTAGTGACCTTAAACAGAGTAAAGATAAACATAACCCGAGAATGCCAGTCTAACAACTTATTATTATTATTATTATTATTTAAATAAGTTCCTGGCTGAAAAGCTTTACTCAAAAAAGGGGGAAAGTTTTTTTTTTTTTTGTGATACATGGTGCAACGAATACAAGGTATGATATTGTGCAGATTTGCTGACGTAAAAGTGAGTTAAAAGTTTTAATTAAATTTTCTTTCTAAATCCAGTTTATTTATTGTTTATGTTTAAATTTTGTTGTGTTACGACCTGAAATAAAACGATAACATTTCTTAACATTATTATGTTTAATTTTTTTTTTTTTTTTTTTTTAAAGGTATTGGTCTTAAATCATTGCCCCTAAATAGCAAATTTTAATTGATGCCTTAATTTTGTGTCGAAGTATTTTAAAAAATTAATTTATTTTTTGAAAAATAAATTTTTTCCTTTACGTTAACATAAGTTTTTTTTTAACCTTTTGCTTTTTAGAAATTTAATATAGGCAATTTTCTCGATGACATCATGTGCAAACCAAACCTTTTTTTTAAAAGCCCCTATTTGTTCTACCATGACCATTTGCTTTTAGCTATTTCAAAAAAAGTTTAAAAAATTTTTTTAAAATTTAATCCAGGAAGCAATATTCAGTCGTCTAAGACCTACTGCATAAATATTTTTTTAAAAAACCAACAAAAAATGCAAAAACCGCAAAAGCTAATGAACCCTTTTTTCCCTTTGTTTATCAAAACCATTGACTTGCTTTATATTTAAATTCTTGTTTTAGTTTTTAAAAAAACAAATAAAGAAAAAAAAGCATATATATCACCATTATATCAAAGCAAACCTCTTTGGGGGGGGCCCAAAAATTTCTCTGTATCGCATGACATCAAATCGGTTAATCATCGACCCCCCAATATACAGGATGAGCACTTTCGAAAGTGATAGTTTTTACGATAAGCTGGATAGAAGATTTATTTATCAAATGTTTGTTCTATTCTCTGTTTAGTACTTTATAAATGGGGTATCGAAAAATACGTGCCTAAAATCGTTTTCCCCGGCAACTTAGTTTTTTTTGAAATTTCTCGTTTCCGGTAGAAATTATCATTGAAATATTGATGTTTTCCTTTATTTTTTTTAAAAAGGTATTAACTCAATTTTTTCCCTTTTAAGTAGTCGACTATTAAACAAAATAATACTACTACGAATAAGATGAAACAATGCTATATTTTTTATACCCCTAATGGACTTTGGGGAAGCGGCCGATGTCCATCAGAGATTTTGCGCTATCCTTGAACGAAAGTTAAACAGTGTTGCCGGCCAATTTACTATTCGTGATGAAACGCGACTACACAATCCGTTTAGCCGCCCGCTTTGCCCCGTGGTCCCAATAAGGTACAAGCGACAGACATTGGCAATGTCGCACATCGTTTCATACCTCGTTTCACTGGGGCAGGGTTACCGAAATTTTATTCGCATTTTCGGTTCATTGATATTTTCCCAACTGATTCAAAACGCCCCCTTTAAATGAACCATCTTTCCGTAGTAGTTTTTCTTTGCTATTAGTTTATAAACGTCTTGAGTGAAAATTTATTACAATTTCCAATCTACAACTTTATGACCCAAAAATATTTTTATCCGGAAAAAAGATATATTTGTTATTCTTGTCATCGAGTTTTTGTTGGGCCTCTTCACTTGAAAAAAAAG